>JARHVA010002603.1:1432500-1907500 GCA_037957365.1 Torreya grandis
GGGGGGCCCACATGGAGGTTGGACATACATGATGGACAAGTTTGTCAGACTCTCTCTGGGCATTTCTCCTACTCGGCCACAAGAAGATGACAAGGACACTGCTCAGTTTTCTGGTTGGGAGCCAATTTCAGATGGTAATGACCTGCCTAGCTTGGGTTGGGGTCCAAATGATATAGATCCTCTGCGTTTTGACCTTACTCTGACAATGTAATGTTCTCTTTTATGATATTATGATGGCTCGCTTCTAAATAAGACCTAATGTTATTTTTTATTTCTATTGTTTTTTGTTCCTAGATTTGACTTACTCTAACTTTGAGGTGTACTTTTATACCCCTATTTTTTAATAAATTATTTATATATTTTATTAATATATAAATATATTTCATCTATATAAAAATAATAATAATAAATTATATGCAAAACTTTATGATCTAAAAACATGAAATCATAATCGACTTTTATAAACTAAACCTCTTAGTTGAATTTTATAGCCTAAAAAAATAGCTGAGGTGCTCCCCGAGTCGGACGTCGGGAATGTAGATAGTGGACCCTAAAATAATACCAACAAAATAATACGTGGAAGTCAACAAACATTGACACGGCAAAGGCCGTACAGTTCGTAAACAGCTGTGACGTGGCGAACTTGGAATAAGCTGAGTACGAAGATATCAACGAAACGCTGGAAAATCTACACGTAGCCGATACATTCTTAGAGAAACTGAAAATTATGCTTACACGGATCTGTAGTATGTTATCTAACTGGCTCGAAGCATCCTGAGAGGATAATGGATCTAAAGAAGATGAACGAATGGCGATGAACGGATGTGAATGCCAGGGCATACGTCAAAACAACACGTGGATCCGAACCAACTGGCAAACTGATGGCTGTGTTTGTTGCGTTTGAGATCCAAGTCTTTGATTGTTACGCCACTTATTGCACCTCCTTGCTCGTTGAAGATATTTTATGGCTGTCTCTTCTGACATACAGCGCCACAAATGGAAAGATCTGCTGGGTTGCACACGAGGAATACAGAAAATTGCACTTCACACCTCTAAAAACCCTCTCCTGCTTTTAACTATAACTTGAACACCTCTTTAAAACATAAGACGGGGCATAAAAGAATAATAGTTTTCCTTCCAAACAATTTAATCTTCCATCACCAACAAGATAGAGAACGCTCTGATCCCAGATAATGGAAGGGGTTAAATTTGACGGCCATCTTATCCGTCAAAAAAAAAAAAATTATGTGACAGTTTTTAAGTAAGTGTTATCTAGCATATCACGTTCATTTCTCATGTTTGATTTTCATATTTTTCATATAAATATTGAAATATAATTTTTATATACTATAATAATAGAGATATTATTGATATAAATGAAATCATATTTTATTCAATTTTAAGACATTTTAAATTATATAGTACTTGTATAAATTAAATAGTTAAAAATAATTGGATATAAAAAATTAGATGTTATTATATAGAATTAATTCTTATTTCTTATTTTTGAGCTCTTATTATTATTTTTTAAATTCTGTAGTGACTATGTCAGGTTAAAAAAAAAATTTATTTGCTAATTTTTTTGACAAATTAAAGGATATCCAAGAAACCATCCTTGTCCTTCCATCACACATGCCACTTGAATCTGTGTTCACTTAGAGAATTTATGGTGTGGTCAACGTAAAATTCAAATATATATTTATATCAGGGGATTTTTAATTGGCAGACCATTGTCACTTTTTTATTTAAACACCAACTGCCACTTTATCTTGTTCAATAATGCAGGCATGACTCATTATTATCTGACATTAATATTTTGACATTTATTAATATTTCCTTGTCATACCCCTCAAATATCTATGTATCTTTGATGGGGAAGTGGCACAATATGATGTATTAGTTTACTAATAATGTGATTAGATGAAATAGAGGCAAACCACTATGAATGAAGATGCTTCCAGTGTAAAATATATTATTAATATGAAACAGTAACCATAATAGATTAATATAAAAAGTACATTTCAAATAAGCATATACAAGAAAGAACCATGATAAAACATAAAACACAATAGATAAGTTGTTAAAATATTCCACTGTCAACATCTCACTGTCCATTAGAATAATGGATCTATTTGCCTCTCTAAAATTAAGGACAAAGAAATGAGTGATGGAACAAAGGAAGTGGCCTTCGTATTAACACAATGATAGATTGGTACCACCATTAAATGAAAAAAACCAAACAAGGAGGAGGTTGTCTATTTAGTTTAACTCTTGGATATAATTTTTTTTCAAAAGAATTTATATTGTTCACTTATCACATCTTATGATGGGAAACAATAATTTAAAGACTTAAAAATATATTTTTTAGTTTCTAATGTCCTATAATAAGATTTTATATCTATAAGATGAATTGGCTTACAATGGCATTCTATCAAATCATGGGGCATAAAAATTAAATTGCAATTAATCTTCATTATAGTATACAAAGATATAAAGAATCATCAACTCCTCCTAAAACCATTGTGTATAGTTTTTTTAAGAATGTGTGTAACGCTGAAATTTGACAGGCACATTGCAAAAAAAGAGTAAAAAATAAATGATTGTGTAGAGAGAAAAGGTTCATAGCCTATGCAACGATTGAAAACAAATCCTCACCTGCTTTGTTCCCTTCGATTTCTAGCCTAGTCAAGTAAAAGTGTAAGGTAATAACATGGTTAAATTTACACTGCAACAAGTGAAATTAAGAGTTAATACCATAAAACAAGGAGTTAAAAGAACCAAATAGTGATCCATTCAATCAGAAGTGTATACAAGGCCTTGCATTTCCATTGCCTTATAAAAGAAAATGTAAAAGCTAAATAGAGAAATGCAACTACAAACATGAAAATGAATAAGAATACCTTCAAATTACAATAATAAAAAATTGCAAATGTGCCTCCAACCTTTCATCTAAAATGGAAACACCTAAAATTATATAGTCAAAAATATGTTGTGAAAATCTACCAAATGAAGGATGATGAAAGACACACTTTGCTTACAAATAGTATAATGAATAAAAAATTATGTCATTCAATTTTAGTGAGAAGAAGTGACTAGATTGGCACCCATGCTGCCATTTTTATGAGGCTCAATAGTCCACCTATTAATAATGTTCAATAAATCTAGTGTCAACAAATTCACTGGAGCCTAGGAGATCGGTTTTGCTATAGTAATAAATGCACATTGGGAGAAGGGCATTATTGTAAAGATAAGACAAACATAGTGGAGGATGTCATGGATGGGATAAATTAGGTCACATAATAAATGTTTTTACTTCAATTATGTAGCATGTTAGTACCTATAATATTTTTATGTTTAATATTTTGTGACGGATGAGTTTTTATTGTGAACGTCATATTGACGGTTTGTATATTTTTTTGCCCATCCTTTAATACGGTTGAAAATATAAATTAGTTGTATTTTACGACTAAAAATTAAAGAAATATCTAAATAGTTGTCAAATTTAACCCCTGATGGAAATGACTAGAGTTTATACAACAGAGCCGAACACTAGACACAAAATATAAGAAAGTATTTCTCAACCATAAATATATAATTCTACACACCCACTAAATATTACACATGAATATATTACAAAATATATAAGAGACATATTTCCTATAGTTAGGGAGAATAATATCTCCCAGATATCTCACTAACTGTAATAACCTATTCGTAATATATTATTTTCTATAATAACATATATGACTAACTAACTAATTAATAATAACTACTAACTTACCGTATTAACCATACATTAAATAGTAACTAGTATTTTACTCATTGTAAATATTAATCCCCAACATTCATCATTCATTAATTTCTATGAATTTCCTTTTGAGGAAGTGTCATAGGTCCATGCTCTCAAGATCTTAGAAGAGGAACGTGCACAATGAAATAATTTTTCTCCAAATCTGAGAGAGTTTGGTTCTCTTGGCTTGAGGCTAAAGCTAAATTTCATATATTAACAACAATGAATGAGAATAATTTCAAGAGGTTATTGATGTTATGCCAACAAATATGTTACATAAAATTGTAGTTAACTCCACTAGACCTTGGTGGAAGGATTGAAAGCGGTATGTTGAAATCCTAGTTCTTCATTGTACTCCCAACAAGGGATATGATTGGATCTCGCCTTGACTTCCAATGATTGAAAATCTCAATGAATGATGGTCCCTCCAACATGCTGCTCATACGTAGATTAGGGTGTTAAACATTATTTGGAACACCATACTTGAGCCCAAGCTTGCACATTTCCCATGATGCTTATTTTATGATGGATTACCCTTGAGGCATCCCCATAAGAATTTAGGTGTTTTACAACCTAAGTGTCTATTTTGTACCCCTATTTCAACTATTGATCACTTTTTTGGTTCTGCAACAAAGCTTAGTGGCTTGGACATGGATCTATTATTTTTTCAAACCTTTTCTGCTAGAGCCCTTTATCTTGCAGAATATTCTAGTGAATGGCCTATGCTACATTTAAAATTCACATAGATTTGGCATACTTTAAGAGTGGGAATTAGTATTATTTTGTTTAGAAATGAAGAAATGCAACATTTTTTTCCAACTCTATGATCGATGAGCAGTTCTCTACTTATAACAAGGCTATGGTGATTTCAATTGTGTTTATATAGATTCAAGTTCAAGCTAACAAGGTATCCCATCTCTAGATGTTGCTGGATCATTGGGGTGATGCGCCTTACACACTATTTATTGATTTCCTTCATATTTTCCTCCATGGGATATAAATCTTGGGTGGGGGGCAGAGAGCACACCAAAGAAGTTGCTCTCATAACTAGTTTGGTTGGTCTCCATCTCAAAGGCATTTGCTTCCTTCGGTGCAACGTGGTAATTGGGCTCCTCTTCCCTAACACTACAAGTTCTTGCATTTTGATTTAGACATTTTTCCATTGAGAACCACTCTCGATGGCACTCAAATAATTACCAAAGAAAACACAAAGGCAATGAACAATGCAAACATCGATTGGGATACCTCATATGATGGAGATGACTTGCCGGGGTTGGTTGAGGCAAACTAGATGATTGGGATCCTCCACCTACCACCATACACTCTTTATTATGGTGGTTTAATTTCTTATTTTATATTATTGTGTTGATAAAGCGATCAGTCCTATGGGCTGCTTATGTTATTATTATTTCTATTATCTTAAGCCTTTTTATTATTAGTCCTAGTATGTTAGAATACGGGGGCATGCTTTCATTAATATAGTTATATTTCATTAAAAAAACAATCATAAAATATTGAAGAGCTAATAAAAGATGCTTAGACTATGGTCCCATAAAGGGAGGCTTGCTGAATTTTTTAAGTGAGTGTTGTTGAGAGAATTTTGGAATCTTTCCTAGTTAAGTAGTCCCATGAATTTTTAATTATTTTGTGCTGAAAATTTTTAAATGAAAAATTATAGGAATTGTATTTAAATAAGTGGTCCAATTGTTATCAAAATTTATAATCTCAAAAAATTATGATGGAATGTGCCATGTGGACTAAAAGTCCCTAAGCTGGCAGGGAAAACATTAAACCCCCCTCTAGTAGTAACTAAAAATGTGGGGCTCCTATTTATTTTATTTATTTATATCTTAAATAAACTTATTAAGATAAAACTGTGACAAATTAGACTGCTCAAGATATATAATTACTAAACAAATATTAGTATAACTAGCCACATATAGTAACTTGCTATTTATGAAAAATACTGGAAGAAATGAGTACTTAGCTCATTTCTAGTATATGCAAGTATGTGGTAAGATGCAATCATCAATAGTGATCATAGAAGGGTCTGTGAATGCTTCATATCCATAATAAAGTGTTTGTGCGAGCCTAGACAAGTATGGACTTCTTGGAACTTGCACATTATGATACCGTATGTTTGGGCACTGCCTTGTCATGTGTACTTTTGTTGATTTATGACAGTGTTGTTGGTCATGATTGGTTGTGCCAATATAGAGTTGAGCATAGTGAATATGGCCCCATGTATATATCTCATAGTGAATTATATCTTGAGTGTAGTGAATATTGGGATTGGCCCTATATATCTATATGGGGTTTGTAAATCCATGCGAAAAATTATATTTTTTATCTCCCTACTTCAAACCTTAGTTGTGTACTCCAAGACCATTGTAAAATCAAGACACAGGGTGAAAGAAAAGGGTTGAGCTAACCTTAGCCACTCCATCATGACCAAGTGTTATCTACGTATTAAATACTTTGAAGACAGATGTCAAACCAAATGTAATTATTCCACTTAGTTTAGTGTGTGTAACCTTGTGTATTGCTAGTATGCAGTACAATCATATGTATGGATTTCAACACTTAACAACTTGTGACATGACCTTGCAAATATTATTTAGACTTAGCTCAGGGCTTACTCCTTTGAGGGGTTTCAAATATGGGAGCTTTAGGGAAGTTCCTCTCAATCTACAATGTATTTTCCCTTGCTAGGTAGATAACTGCTAGATGGATAAAAATATTTAGGCTTGATATGATTATATCGCTGACTCTTTGGATAATTTCCTTCGAACTAACTACGAAATGTATGAGCTGACGCAAATGAATAATTTAAATTATGAAAATTAACTGTTAAAAGGGACGCAAATAGGTTTAACCTAAGTGGACAGGTTTCCAACAATGAAATTATATAAAAAATGCGACCCTGTCTAGAAAATAAGAACAATAACCCAAGGTCAAAGAATAATCTAAAAATAATATTAAACTATTTAAGCAACGACCAAAAAGATCTTATATAATAATAATGATAATTTGAAAAGATTAAATCCATATAAAAATAAATAACTAAAATGAATGACAAACAAGAATCATATATTTAAAGATAAATCAAATATATCAAAAATTGATTAAATTATACATGGTCAAATATCTAATATCAAATATAAATTTGAATACTATTTTATAAAAAAATATTCTTTTCTTATCATCCTTGTGCTAAATTGTTTCAACTCCATATGACCAACCTCGCATTAAAAATCGGCGCCCAAGCCCCTCTCATCGGAACCTATCCTTATAAATCTTGAACGTATCGTTAAATAAATAAATTTTTTTGCCGCCAATGGGAAGTCCTTGTCAATTGAGAGAGGACATTAGAGAGTGCACACGAGTGGATTGAGAAACCTGAGAGGGTCCGCTAGACGCAAAGCGCCAATTTCAGAGAACGTTACGATGACAAAAAACCCGTAAAGAACAGCAGTAAATGACAATACGCCTTTAAAAAGCCTAGAACTGGCATGAGCATTCGTGGTTTGTTTCGCAATTTGTCTGCAAATCTATAAAAAACGCAATCCATTATTTTCAGAGTACCTGCGTCTTCAACTTCACACCGGCTTCATACAGTGAAAATGGAGAGTGATGCGGGAGAGCGTTCTAGCTTTATCGTAGGGATTATCGAGAACAGAGCCAAGGAGGTCAGTCTTATATGTTACTTTGTTAGTACTTGGTTTATGCTTGTTTAATTTCACGATTATTTTCAAACATCAATAGAAAATGCATTTGAATTTTAGTTTCTTTTTACCTGAAATTTTAGTTTTTATTTCACCGTAGGAATTTAGGTGTATGTTCACCACCATTTACAATTCAAGCTTTGAATCTTGATGCATTGAAGCTAAACACGGTTCACTTAGCGCGAATTCGCAGTTAATTTGAAGGCCCTGTTATATTTAATGTCTCGATTTGCATTTACTAGGTTTTCACAGACGATGGAAAGTTTTGCAAACAACAGTAGTAAATACATTTAAATTTAGGCTTATTTTTCTTAAAAATTTTCGGATATTTTCAGTTGAAGCTTTTGAACCTAATTGAAGTTTAATGCAGCCCGCCTACAGTGAACATGCAGTGTATTTAAATCACGGAGGGAGGAACAAATATTTATAAAGAATGAAAACGTTACGCTTTTAATTTATTTTGTGTAACGCAGGTCGGTTTAGCGGCATTTGATTTGAGGACCGCTGCACTTCATCTTTCACAGTTCATTGAAACGAGCCGTTCGTATCAGAATACTAAAACATTGTTGCATTATTATGATCCGACGGATATAATTGTTCCTCAAATCAAGATGGCTCCCGATGGGATGGTTGGCGTGTCTGCTCTTGTCGATAACTCTTACTCTCTGAATAACAAGGTAATGGAAGAAAATTCTTCATAAAGCGAGGTATACTCTGGCTTCATTTGAAGTAGATTTTGAGTTCAATAATTTTGGAAAGAGGCTTTGCAATGAAATGTTTTATTCTAGGATTGTTGCAGGTAATAATGGCGCGAGGTTGCTTTGATGACACTAAGGTATATGTGTGTAATTTAGGGCTGATAAATATTTAAATGCTGTTCAACAGTGGGATGCAACTTCCAATGCATCAAAACTTTTATCTAATAACTGTAGTGTGCTTGCAGGGAGCTATGATGGTTAAGAACCTTGCTGCGAAGGAGCCTTCTGCATTAATTTTGGATACTTTTCACAAACAATACTATCTCTGCCTCGCAGCAGCGGCTGCCACTATTAAATGGTATGTTAATGTAAAAGACGTAGTTCTTTATTTTGTTCTGAAAGGTTAGCTAGCATGTCATAAACTCAGACACGAAGACTACTGGACATTGTCTGATAAATTAAAATCAGTTTCAAGAAGTAAGTAAATGTTGTTCAGACTAAATTATGTTAAGTTTGATCTGTTAATTAAAACACATTTTTGTCAATTTAATTTCTAGAGTAAAAATTTCATCCCTTAGTCAATGACATATTTTCAAAATTTTAAGTTGCTCGAGTAAATCATGAAGTAGAAAGTTGGTTTTAGGAGCTTCCTTTCTGTTCGATTGGAATTTCGTTTTAACAAGAGCCCAGGCAGGTCTATAAAGCCAGGCCAAGAGGTTGAGAAAGGGCCTCGCCAGGAAAAAGACTCGAATTCTAGCCCTGTCTGGCTGAGAGTCCCAGTGTGCTTGCGTAGAGGCAGGTCTAACACTTTCTGAGGTTCAACAGCTGGACTCAGTTTACACAGGATAGTCAATCATACAGGCTTTTGCCATTGTTTCTGGTCATAGAAGAAAATCTGTGTGATTGTATCTGGTCATGCACTATTATTTGTGCAATCTGAATGCTGTATGATATTCAGTTTTTTCCAACTTTACAACGTAAATACCTGTAGCAAGCATACTTTCATAGTAAGATCATGGATGTTTTCATGATGATTAGAGTTTGAGATCCATCATGTCATTTGACACCAAATCCTTTGACATCATGTCCAACTGTTCTCTTTCTCGCTGAGGATGGGTACACAGAGTACTCGAAATGTTGGAAATGATGTTGAAGGATTTGGCATCAAATGACAAGATGAATCCAAAAGTTATCTCAAATACTTTCATAGTATGGTCCATTAGGTTGACTTATAATCAGTATAGTTTTTTTTTTTTTTTTCCCTCTAAGAAAGAATGATGTAATGTAAATGTAAATTTCAAATATAAATAAAAAATAGAAGAGTCTATTTTTTTTAGTTCACAGCAAAACATACATAATATTTGATTTAGGGAACTTCTTTGTAACATAATAGTCCAATGGAAAGGGTCTTCCATAGTTAAAGATTTTCCACACGTATTAGCATTCTTTCTTTGTGTGTGTGGTATTAACATCCGGAGCTGTTTTGGTGTCATACCTTGTGGGTCCTCTCTAGCTTGTGGTTGTTATCTATGTGATGCCTGTGATGTGCAAGTTGTTGGCTACAATGGCATATCCTTATGATGGGATTTTGTTCCACATTAATACTCACCTACTTGTGTGTGTTGGGAGTGTGTTGTGAACAATCCTATATATACAATAATTGTGAAAAAGAGAGTTTGGGATGCATTACCTAGACCAAAAGCAATTTTGTCATAATAAGCTTGGCAGAGCATATTCAAGGCTTTCGCTCACATTGACATGTCATAGAGGACATGCCCTTCATATAAGAGACACCCTTAAAATATTCTCCAAAGACGTAGAATGTTAGACAACACTTTTGGACCATAGAAATGCCCGTTTTGCATATTGTTTAGTTTACCAAGGTTTTTGATCCTTGCGCAGCCGCATAGATGTGTACACTTCTCCTTTGCACACAACTCAGCTTGGAGTTCTTCAAGCCGCATCCCTTGTGTGTTGACACTAGTCTTGTGACACTTTTGTGCAGATCCCTTCATGCCTTGCATAACACTTACGCACCATGGCATCGTCGTGCATCACTTCACTTTTGCATAGAGCCTCTTGCATCTAGCAAAACCCTTGTGACATCTTGTGTGCCTAGCGTAGAGCTTGTCTTCCCACACCCTGCATGTGGCTTGCCAAGTGGCACTTCTCAGTTCTATGACATGTCAGGGAATCCCCAAGTAACTGTCTAACTGAGCAACTCAACCGCCATGCACTTGGAAGAAGTTCAACTGTCATGCAGGAAGAAGATGAAATGACTTGTAATTGTTTTTTGTAAACATCGGTAGTTGTAATTGCCTTCTTGCATGCCATGTATAAATATGTAATATATGCATCCGGCCTAAGGTTGACAACATAGTTGTAGTGATAGATAGCATGCCCCGAGTATCTAGTCTTTCTCATATGCATCCGTATTCACAATTCTAGTCTAGGTAAATGAGAAGAAGTGTTTCTTATTTTGATCATATGAACCCGTGTTCCTAGCCTTGTTGTAGCATTGTACATCTTTGTACTTTTCCCCTATTCGTTCCCATTGAAAAGGAGTTGCATTTCTTGTAAGTATTAGAATTCCACTTTACTTGATGTGTGTTGCTTTACTTTTTGGAAGATAATACAATGCGCACTCTTAATAACCTCACAACTTATCTCTGAGTGTAGGGTTTTCCCTTGTGCACAAGGTCTTGGGCCCCATGGCGCATATCATTGGTTTTAGAGCATAGCTCTTTCTTGTGCTTGTAAACTTGCAAGTGCAACAAGAGAAGGAAGGATTACTAGTCGGTTCTATTTTAGCTTACTCGGAAGAACACTGTATCAAAATTAAGATGGCTGATACACATAAACAACATGAGGCAGCCCTAGACGTCCAAAAGCTCATTATGGATGCCCTTGAAGCACAATGCACCAAACTCTTTGGCCAATTCTACAAGTTGATGAAGCTCAACTTGGTGCCTTTGAACTCTCTTCCGCAACATGCTTAACAACGGTTTCAGCAGTAGACCCCCTTCAAAGTATAAGTCAATCTTGACATCACCATTGTCAAAGGCAAAATCAATTCCATAACATTGGATGCCTGGATTTGACAACTCGAGGCATACTTCTCAGTCAATCAATTCATCGATATTGAGAAGATCACCTTCTCCATGTTGAAGATGTCCATTCTGATGGTTCATTGGCGAGAGACTTTTAGTGCACAACATGTGCAAGATTGCGTTCCAATCAACTCTTGGAAGACTTTTGTTGACGCATTGAAGGAGTAGGATCCTCTCCACCACCTTGAGGATGAATACATCAAGTTCTAGTAGTTGTGCCAACACAAGAAGTCATTGGAAGAATTACACCAATGAGTTCCATGACTACACTGCATGCCTGCATGATAACTTGACTGAACAACATAAGATGTTGAAGTACATCAATGGACATTCACCTTATATTCATGTGAAGATAAAGTTTTTGACTTCCAACACCCTAGGTCAAGCTTATCACAATGTTGCCAAGATTAAAGCCAAGGCAAAGATGAAGCAACATCTCACATCTTCATCCAACACTGTGTGCAAGAGTCAACTTGCATAAAACTCCTCATATTAGCCTCTTGTGCAGAAGCAAAATGCCTTTCACAAAGGAGAGTAGCCGAAGAAGGCCCCACAAAACTTGGAAAGCTTTTGACAAAAGGCTGTTGCTGCTTTGTAGACTTTCAAAAAGCTTTTGACTCTATTCCGCAGGAGGCCCTTTTCCAGAGGCTCAGAGACATTAGTATTTCGGAGACCCTTTTGATAGCCATTATGTGCCTCTACGAGATGGTCCTCGGTCGCATCCGCACAACCCATGGGTTGGCAGACTTTATTAGGAGTGCCATTAGGGTTAGACAGGGCTGCTCTCTATCCCCCACTCTCTTTGGTATATACATCGATGAGTTAGAGACCTTCCTTCATGAGCATATCCAGGACGGTGATGGTTGCCTTCTCCATTAGGGGTTGATTTTTATTCTATTGTTTATGGATGACGTGGTCCTCATGGCCTCCTCCCCTGAGGGGTTGCAGTGACAGTTAGATGCCCTGGCTCTTTTATGTGATCTTTGATAGTTGCCAGTCAACCTGGACAAAACCAAGGTTATGGTTTTCAACCGGTTGAAGACCTCACACCTCCATTTCTTCTTCAGAGGAGAGGAGATTGAGATTGAGATTGCCAACACCTATACTTAGGGGTACGTTTCTCTGGACCTCGCTTTAGCATGAGATAGGCCCTCCAGTCTCGCATCAACAAGGGGTACGGTTCTTTAGCCCTCCTTGAGAGACAATGTTTTCAACACCACCTTCAGGTCATCTCTTCCAAGATGTCCCTCATGGACACACTTATCAGGCCTACTGTCCTCTATGGGTCTGTGGTTTGGGAACCCTCTTTGCTTGAGTTAGATTGGGCTTTGACTGAGAGAGTCCAGACACTTCTCCTTTGTTGCATTATCAGGTGCAAACAAATTGTTCCCCAACACATCATCCTTACAGAGTTTGGGGTCCGTCCCTTTAGACTGGAGACTATGTTCGATTTGATCTCTTTCTTGCATCGCATCTGGAGCTTCACTAATTCAACGAAGGGGCATGATAGATGCCCATACTTAGCTTATTGTTCTTTAGAGGCTATTGCCCATTCTGACCCTACTGGTTGGGCTCGTTGTTGGTATGCTGGGGTCTTAAATCTCTTAGAGTCTGTGGGGATTATGATGGATCGTCTCCATTTCATTACTCCTTGGACGCTTCAAGCCACCTTCTACTTACCAAACAATCAGGGAGGATATCTACAGACAATACATTCATACCACTTGGGTTAACCCCTACGGGGGGTTATGCCTAAAGATGGCCTTCTATGCGGAGCACTATTTGGAACTGAGGGACGGGCTTATTGTCTATCCTCAGTACACTTTTCGCCATTGGATGCATGCTCTCCGTATTCCCCTTGGACAATTAGAGTGGGTTCTCATAGGATTTGGATCAAGATAGATCATCAGATGGATCAGACAGACAGGATATGCCAATTATGCAGCCTTCAGGGGGTCGAGTCAGAGGAACACTTCATCTTCCGTTGCCCGATCTACTACGAGCTTAGAGGGAGGTTCCATTGCCTCTTCAGGGAGACCCGAGCTCTCTCCGTCTTCTTCAGATACGAGGACCATAGATGTCTGGATCTATACATGCAGGGGGCCCTCATGCTTCGTGACCACATGATTCAGGGCCACACTAGACCACAGTCTATCTAGCGGATTACTTCCTTCTTCACTGTGCTACCTTCAGGGAGAGGCACTAAGCGCCATATCGACACCAACACGACTTCACACTCCAGATCAGTATGGATCCGAGGGATCTTTCACAACCCCTTAGGATCTCATCGGCATAGCCATTCCAGTTCCAGCTCCAGGAGTCAGACTAGATCCACCAGATCATCGCGGTGTGTTACTCCCTCCAGACAACATCACACGAGACAGACCAGACACTCCACCTCCTCCTCCACTGGTTATTCATCTATTTTGAGTTTTTTCTTGACGGCCTTGGATGCTAGGAGAGTTGGGTCCACTCCTTGATGGACCTCTCTCATTGCTTCTCCTGGTTCTTCTCCCATCTTGTATTTTCCCACCTCTCCATTTGGCTGAGGTTGTTCGTTGCGGTTTGTTCTTCGCTTATTTCCTTTTTGGCTACTCTTGCTCATTGTTGTATTGTTTCTCTTTCAGCTTTGCTTTCTCCTTGGGAAACCATTTCGTCTTCTCGCTTTGCTCTGACACTTTTGTACTCTGCTGTCCCTTTGACCTACTTTTGTGGTCATTTGTCAGACATTAATATATTTATCTTATCTTATCTTCATTCTTATGCTACTTTTTATGATGGCAAGAATCTTGCAATGACGTCAAACCTTCGCTAGAATCAATAATTGCATGCCTCGAACTATAATCACGGAGATAGTCAAACTGCTTACCCTTAGTTGTCGAATTTGTGAACTCAACACCTACCTTCACTAAAATACTCTTTTCAAGTGCATGCTTAGTAGTAGAATCATTATGAAAGTCAATCTGATGTTTCTTGGATCGAAACATTTCTTTCATAATCTGAACTGACATCATAGGAATGGTTCAAGTGCTTATCTTCTATTGATGCCTTTGATAGATTCGCATCAACTCCATCATTCGGATAACTCAGGAATTTGGGTTTTACCAAAAGATTCTTTTCACTTTTATTTTTATAGCTATCTTGAAAATCACCTTCATATGACACAAACTCAATCTTTGGGAGATTGATGGGTGCTTCTTGAACATTAACATCTCTTTCAACTTCCTCTTGTATGGTGAATTTCTCCACGGGCTGCTTTCTCTCAATTTCTTGTAGCTCTAATTGTTCTTCGTTCTTCAGCTTATGCTCTACCACTATTTCTTTAACCACTTCTAGCAGTTTTGGTTCAAGTGTATCCATCACAATTTCCGGTTTCACCATCTTTAATTCTTTTGGTCTTTGCTCCTTGATGACTTTTTGTGGTTTTGGTTCAACTTATTCTTCTTTCTTCTTTAGCCTTCCACTTTTATTTTCTTTGAATAACTCCAAGAATCCTTTAAAGGTGATATAAGATTTGTAAATGTTAGACTTATCATTTTCATCAAAAGCAAGAAGATTGTATTCATCTCAGTCACACTGCTCTTTTAACCACACCCCCTGAATAGGATCTTTCTTTTGTGCTCTTCTAAATGAAGCTAAAGCTTTGAAGCTAATAGAAAACTGCTCCAATAGCTGATCCTTAAAACTTGGGTTGTTCATGCGTGCTTCTTCTCTTTGCAAGAATGTTGCTTGGAAAATTTTGGAAGGGGGGTTGACTGATATCCTCTCATTAGCTGAAGAGCTTCTTTACCCTTGATTCGCCTTATTTTGATTAATACCCTACAAGGCTCAGACTAACTATGACATGGATTCTTTCATTGTCCTTTGGATTGTTCTTTCCAGATCTCTCTGACCTTGGCTAATCGTTTCTTTCAAAAAAACTTATCCCATCTATAGGAACCCTCTTTTCTCTATTCTGCATGATTTTTTGTTTGATCCATTGGCTGACAAGATCAACGCTTTGATACCACTGTAATGTCCCTTTATAGGTAATTTTTTGAATTTTTGAATTTATTGTGATTCCTTTTCAACTGTATATCAAACAAATACTACAACAACCGACATACAATACTTATATTGAAACCCCAATTGAAATATTTATCGAATCTGAGTTGTATGCAAACAAAGTACCGATGTTTAAATATAAATTGAATAACAACGATATTACAACAAAACCCTTATTGGTAATTGAACAACAATTGTAATATATTAAAAGAAACTTACATATGTTAACCTTAGTATGATGATAACATTCAGTAGCTGGAAACATGTACTATGACCACCTCCAAGATGGTGATTACTGGAAACCGTGAACAACTTTCACTAAAGTCCACGATATGGAGCCTGTGTTGGGACAACAGGTATGTCAGTGTCCACAGCAGCAAATAAAGATCACGACTTGCAATTTGAAGATATAACTCTACTATTTGAAGATGAAAACTTGTTGTTTGAAGGCAGAGCTACTGTAGATAATTTAAAAATCAGTTTATAATATCAAATCGATGTGTTGAAGACCCAAAGAGGTTTACAACAGTCATAGATGTAGTTGACGGTAGGGTACGAATCACTATAGCAGTGGTATAGATCACTGTAGTAGACTAGTAATGTAATAAATTTCAATCTTTCGGCACAATTATGATCCTTGGATGAATCACTTCAAAGGATAGTAGGGTTCTCGTCCTCAAATTCTGTACACTGGAGAGTTTTCGTCCTTAGATCTTGTACATTGTAGTGTTTTTGTCGTCGGGTGGAAAAGTTGAACACAAAATCTCAAACTTTGGAATAGGGTTTTGATTTTAATAATGAATGAATGAATAATGAATCCTTTTGAGCCCAACCCTCCTTTTATAAGTTCCCCTTTTCCAGTTGCCTTAACCCGAAAAGCATTTAAAACACTTTTCGACAAATATTACTTTTTGACCCACTTAATGAATATTACTTTTTGGCCTCCATTATAATAATAATACATAAGGGTCATTTTTCCATGTTATGAGATAAAGTACTTAAGAAAACTTAAAACATTGTTATTAAATTATTTCCCCAACTTTATCCCTTAGCCTATGGGAAATAAGGAATGGGCTATGGGTCTTTTGATTAGTTTAATTCTAAAAAGAGGACATGACATTGGCTGCCATAGATTGGTGTTTCTGCCAGTCATCCTTCCTGTTGCACCCCTTGACTGCCCTGTTGTTCGTAGGCTCTTTTCCTCTTGCATTTCCCAAAGCTCTCAACCTTGCTCTGATTTCCTGTTATTGATTTGCAGCAATATACATGATATTCGAAGCTTCTCAACTTTACATGAGGGGCTCCTCAGCTGCCTTCCTAGAGCTCATAGTTCTGTTCTCTCACCACTCACTCATCTCACCCTTTGGTAGGGTTTGGCCCTCAGGCTCCTGACCTCTCTCACACCTCTTGGCTACTTTACAACCACCGCGTAACAACCACTCTCTCTTCTAACCACACTCCATCAACAACTCAACAACAACCAACAACCGCCTTTCCTCGTGGACCAACACCCCTATTTATAGTTGCTGAGCTCATTTACCTGCATTTGCAATTGGGATACTGGCAGCCATTGTGCCACCTGGTTTGGCACCCAATTTCAAATTCCTATGCTAGGATACCATAGATGAATTAGACCTCAGGCCTTGTGGCTCTGACAATAATAAATTTGGATCATTGCCCTGCTGTCGTGTCAGTATGTCTCTGCAGGTGTCATCACATTCGACTAACCACTTGACCGTTTGTCCTCTTCTGTCCTTAGGTCCCGTGTCTATCACCTCGTGCTTTGCTTCTTTGGTTCTCAACTGTGGGCATCTCCTTTTGCATGCCCTTTGTTCCTGTTGGCCATTTTTTGGCCTACATACCAAAATTTTGCCTAAGTGTGAGAGGGTGTGCATTCAAGCAAGACTTCGGGTTTTACATAGCAGAAGACTTCGGGTTTTTTGGAGAGAGAAGTCTTCGGGTTTTACAAGAGACACAACTTATTTCACTTTATGAGTAATCAACAGTTGAAACCCCTCAGTAGAAGTAATCTGGGTTGGAAAACCCAAATTACTCTTGACAGTGCAAATCGGGTTTTGAGAAGTGCTTTGCTTATGAAAGTTTTATCAGGAGAAGTAATCCCGGTTGCAAAACCCGAATTACTCGACAGTGCTAATCGGGTTTTGTAAAGTGCTTTACTTATGCGGCTTCAGCAGTAACAACAGTTGAGTTTCCCAGGTCTAAATGGCTCTTCCTAGTGCTTATTGGGTTTTCAGTTGTGCTTTACTTCCAAGTGTTTTACAAGTAAGAGCAAGTGGGTTTTCCGAACCTGACTTACTCTTGTTACATCAAATCGGGTTTTGGGAGGTGCAGGACTTCTCTCTTTTAAAAGTCTCGAGTCATGGAAAGTCCGAAGTTAAGGCCCCTAGATTGTTCGAGGCAGTCGCAGGCAGGAGGAAGTCCGAGAAAAGGAAGAATACAATTCCTATGGACATTTTGTCTGAAGGAATTCCTTCGACAGATAGCACAAGGGACAAAAACAAATATCCCGAAGGCAAATGAAACAACTCCTCCCACCTTCAAACAACTTCTACACTCCTTGCAACTGCTGCAAACTCCTTACAAATTAATTCCTCCTAGTCCTTGGCACCTTCAACCTTGCAATGACAAACTGGCTAACTGCTGCTGCAAACTCAAACTGGCGGGCTGACTAGAAGCTTTTTTTTTTCGCATTTGCTAACTAGGTGTTGCAAACTTTGGTGTGGTCTTATGAGGAGGGAGGGGGCTGTTTTTATAAGGTCTTAGCAGCATTTTAGGTTTTTTTTTAAAATATTTTTTGAGTTTTTTTATTTTTGCCGCCAACTGTCCGCAACCCTGCCGAAATGTCTCGGGCACTCCCAGAGATGTCCGGAACAGTGCCAAATGTTTTTGGAATTGTTCGGGATGCCTTCGGGTGTGCCCAGGACGTCCCCATACTGGAGGCCTGCCTTGGCAGGAGACTTTTGGGGGGGGCGTTTCCTGCAACATAGCTTATCTCTAGTGGGTCCCAAGCAACCCATCTAGTCGCCTCTCTTTTCAAGGACACAATATTGTGCTCATGGTTGTGCAAATATTCTTCTTCCCTAGAATGCGTCCCATGTGCACGAGAGTCGGTCATGTGCCCTTCCCATTCCACACGGGTCCTCGCGGTATCCTCATGACTTGGCTCCCCACTTCTACTTCGATCCATAGCAAATATCAATAACTGTTTGTCGTCACCATATTTGTGCCTCCCGAGCTCTCATTTGCCCTGGCCTTCCATCTAGCTGAAGTGCTTGGGTTTCCTCCGTCATTGGTCTAACACGCTTATTGGATAATTGATGATTAATCGTATGAGCACTATTATGTTTTGTTAGGAGATTTTTCTTATGCCCTTAAGGCTGTAAGTTTTGTGCACTTCATTTTATAGATTTTTGGCAATAAACTATTTTATGTGGAAAATATTATTCTACCTTTCGCTTGGAAATATAATAAGAAAAAATAAAGTTTCTATGTTGTGTAATTTGAGTACTCTTTGGGGCAGTAGATCTAGAATAGATTTAGTACTAGGATTAACTCTCATCAAACAAGTAGTTTCAGATGAAGTACATGAATATAATATAAAGTTTTAGAAGAATTCAAAATCATAGCAGTTTTTTGTTATTCTTACTTAATATGAGATTTTTTTGTTTCTAATGTGGCCAGGGTGGAATCTGAAAAAGGCATTTCCATAACAAACCACTCAGTATTGGTAGGTTATTTCTTTTTGGAGGCAATTGTTATTTTGGTGTTTACCTCTGTAGGCAGTATTCTCTATTTAGTTATTCTATTGTATTTTCCTTGTCTCTGACATGTATTGGTGAATTTTATCTTTCAATACAATCTAGTTAAACTTTATTAATGGAAAGCAAAATAAAAGTGACACGCATTAGTTACCCATCAAACATTTATGTCAGTTTTTTAATCTTACTAAATATTAAGGTTCTTCTATCAATCCTTATTTGCATTTAGCAATAAAAAATATAATGACAAGCGCAAAATAATTAAAACTTGAAAGATGCTTGCATTTCTTGGTTAAATAGTGCACATACTTATACGATAGGCAAATGACATTCGACATGCATGTCCTTGCTTCAAAGCTGAGAAAGCGAAAACGAAAGCAGACTAATTATATTTGGCAAAAATGTTAATCACTAGAAATTAAGCATTATTTTCTCTAACGCCTTTATTTATGATTACTTTGCTGAACACAAAGCTGGCCTCTGAATTTCCTTAAAGTTTCCTCACGAAGAGCCTTTGTCAGAATGTCTGCAATCAGATATTTTGTAGGACAAAAAACTTGTTCCAAACTTCTGCTGTCTTGTTCTATTTCCTAAATTAAATGACGATGAATCTCAAAATGTTTAGTTCTAGCATGCAGTAGATCATTTGAGACATAACTGGGGCACTTTGATTGTCACAAAATAGTTGTGTGTACATTGTACAACATGATGTCATTGAGAATACGACACAACTGATTATTTTTGTATGTGGTTGCTACCCTTATTTGTACATAGCTTTTGTAGATGATAGGGACACTGAAATTTTTCTTGCCAGACCATGAAATCAAAGCTGATCCAAGAGTTAATGTGTATCCCAAAGTGGAGTTTTTTTCAGCTGTGTCACCTCCTCAATTTGAATCTATGCATCCAGTCAAGGGGAAATCATAAATTTTGGTGAATTAAAACTCATAATTGATGATACCCTTAATGTATTGGATAATACGTTTTACAGATTTGAAATGTATAGAGTCTGCACCTACTACATAGTCAATGTCATGCCTAGCAGTTGCGAGGTAGTTGAGACTCCCCATTAGCTTTCTTTTGATTGTGCCATCAAATGGCTTCTGATTTGCTAATTTTAGCTTTCTATTTGTCTTCATACGAGTTGCAATTGGGATATGAAGATATCATCTTGCTTTTTCCAGACTCCAATCCCCGAAATTAGTACAGAAGGGAAAGATCATTCATTTCATAGGGTTCGTACAATTCCCTTTTGAGAGTAGCTATGAGAGGTGTATCACATCTGTGAAAATAATCAACATATAAAGCAATAGTAAAGATGTCACCATCAACAACTTTGACATACAAATTGTGATCAAATGAACTTCTGTTGAATTCACAAGACCTGAAATATTCATCAATGCAAGTGTACTGGTATTGTGGAGCTTTTTAGAGACCATATAAAGCTTTCTTAAGCTTGCAAACAAGATGTTCTTGTCTAGATCAGACACATGTGGAGTTGTTTCTGTAAACAATTTTGGCTATACAAATTATAAACAGATGAGCTTTTGTTGAAGCCACAAGACCTAAAATATTCATCAATGTGTGTGCTATGTTTTTGGAGCTTATTAGAGGGCATATAAAACTTTCTTGACTTGCGAACAAGATTTTCTTGTCTTGGTTGGACAAATGGTGGAGGTTGTTTCAAGTAAATCTGGTTTGTAATAATTACATTGAGGAATGTATTTTTAACATTAGAAATCGGTCTGATGTTCAGAGTTGTTACTAAAACAAACCATTTTTTTATATCTCATGTAACTGTGTAACAATATACCATAACATTCTGTTAGTTAGCTAGCACAGGTCACAATCCTTCTTAGGTTTAGAGTATACAATATTTCTCAATCTTACTTGTAGTTTTGCACTGCTGATGTATCTATGCCATTTATGATTAACGGAAGTGCATTTGCGGTGTATCTCCATTTCTCATGATTATCTATGAGTTCTTTCGGTTAGCTTAGGATTCCGAATATGCAACTTATAACCATAACTTCAGATCCTCTTGGTTTTGAAGTTACCCCTCTCACCGTCATGTCCTGGGTAGACTAGTCGTGAATCAAGGTATGAAAGGTTTATCTAAGTCTTTGCATATATTGTAGTTGATATCATCTATAGTTGATGAGAGATTTGCACATAAAAAATGGAGAGTAATGTAGTGTCCCCATTTTTGAGCTAGACCCTTGTGGAACCCTTAGCCTATTCTTGTTTTCAATGGCTAAGGGTAAAGGAAGGAAAGGGAGCATTGTGGGCCACTTGTGAGGAATTAATAATAGAAAAGGCACTTTATATTTCTAATTTTTAGTTGAGTTATGAAAAAGCACTTTATGTTTCTATCTCACTTAAGTGGTGGGGTTTATAGGCCTTGGGCACTTAAAGCCTAAAGTGAAATTAAAAGGATCATTTAATATTTTAAAAAGAAAGGTAACTCTTCTCTCCAATTTTGGGCACTACACTTGGAAGAGTGGCCTATAAAGGCAAGTAAGGATTCATTTGAAGATTATGCATAATTGGATATTATAATTATTGATCAAGTATGTTAAGCTTGGTTTCCACTTCTTCAGGACGAAAACCTTCAAGAAGTGTTTTAGGTTTGGGGACAAAAACCTCCATTCCTTCTACTTGGGCAACTCTATTCAAAGGTTGTAAATGAGCTTCAAATTGCATGTGTTCATGCAAGTGGATCTACAAAGGTGTTTTGAAACATCACCTACTTTTGGAAATTTGAGTGAACTTAGGGTTTGAGGAGTAAAATTATGGAAACTAAGGTTTTCAGAATTTTAAAGCAAGTTTTGGTGGCCTTCCCATGGAAAGGAAAATTTGATATTATTTTTATTTGATAGTCACTAATTTTGTGGTTAGTTTGAGCTCTTATTTGCATCATAATTCCAAGTATTTAGGGAGTTATGAATTTTTGAAGTTTCAACATGTTTTAAGGAAATAATAATTATTGTGGGTAGTGAATTATCTGGGAAAGGTTGATTTGCAGGTTTCTATCTTGGACGAATTGTGTTGGAGTGGTTTTGCAAGGTTTTTAGGGTCATTCAATGCCCTAGAATATTCATAAATTATTTTCGCAATTTTGGCACCTGGGCGACTTGTTTGGCAAGCTCTGGAAGGTAATTTGGTAAGAGAAAACCAAGGGATAATTTTCAGGTTTGTTCATTCTATTTATTTGAAGTGTAGGGAACCACTTGGAAAGTATTTTGAGACATTTAAGGGATGAAAAGTACAATTGTACCTTCAAAAAAAATTCAGAATATTTTGTAAGGTACCTTCAGCAATTTGTCCTATTATTGGACCCAAAAAAGGAACTTAATTTTCTAAATAATTTTCAGTTTCTTGTGAATTTATTTGGATGTTCTTTAGATTGAATATCATACATTTTTTTAGCTAGGGTTTGGCTGGTTATAAACTTTCAGATTTTTAGTTTGGTACTTGGTTTGGCTAGGGTTTTTTGGAAAACCCTCTTTTTTGGTTGCCATTCCAATTTGAAGACATTACAGTGGTATCAAAGCCTATTTCTTGGCCAACTATGGGATGGAGAGGCATAAGTCAAACAATGACATGCATAGGGCTAGGTTGGATAGGCTTATTCAAGCCCAAGATCAGATGATAGGAACTATGGCTACTTTCCTTCAAACAGTGAAGGACATGAAAGGGGACCAACCCCTTGAAATGAAGGAATAACCCTCTGTACATTGGGATTTGATGGAGTACTCTGATGAGTACTTGACATGCAAACCTCAACTCATAAAGTTAATAAGCTTCAATGAGTTTGTGGCATGGAAGCATGGTAGAGCAGGGTCTAGGAGTAGACACAACAGCCAAGAGGTTATTCGAGATGATTTGGGGGAGATTGTACTCCCTACCTTTGATGGGTATCCTATCACTTCAGTTAGGGCATGGGTGGACAAGGTTATTGAGTACCTCGATTTGAGGCCTAGAGGTGAAAAAGAGGCTCTAATATTTGTCATCCAACATTTGGAAGGGGCTGCCCATGATTGGTGGCATCTTGGGTGAAGGACACAAGGGTATGACCTCATTAAAACATATGAGGAATTAGGTGAGAAGCTTATTAAACAATTTGATAAGAAGATGGAGCCTCCAAAGTCATAAATCATGAGGGTACTGTTGTCACTTGAACTTGCACCCAATGAGGAGATGGGACAAGCTTCTCCTCGTTCAAGTGACACAATTGAACCACCTCAGGGTTGTGGGTATCCCTATTAGGAGGTGGATCTCTAGATTAGGGGCTAGCTCCCCTTGATGCATCACTAAAGCTCAATCCTACTACTAACACTTGGGGGAATGAAAAGGGATAGGGATAACATGAAAGTAAACTTAGTCTATTGGAGGTGATACACCAAAAGATTTGCTCTACTCATACCCTTAGCATGCACTTGGAACTAAGGACAAGTTGCACATACACTTCATTCAATGTCAATCTTCCCTCTCACATCAATGCTTCAACATGGGGTCTTGGAGATAGCATAGGCTAGGAGGAACTAGACAATAGGCATTCTAAGACACTCTATTGAGTAGCCTACTCACTACAACTGCAATCTACTTTGACACTTCTTGCTGACCTGCAAAAGAGAGATTATAAACACACAAGGTACTAAGGAGAGTAACTTGTGAAAGTAAACAAAACTTACACTTGCACAAGACTAACATCCAGAATGAGGTAAAATTTTGGCAGGGCTTCGCCATACCCAGGCAGAGAGATCTATACAATAGCCAAAAAGGCTCAATTTATAGAAGATGTGAGAAGAGGGAGTCCAAGAGTCATAGATACATTTGTCACAACTGAAAAGACCAGTTACTTGTGCATGTGACAGAGAGATGGGGCGAGCCATGCAATGTCAGGAGTTACAAATGTCCTCTCAAATCATTCAAGACCTGCAAAGTGGTTTAGAAACTCCTTTCCATGCACAAAAAACTGCCCCTCATGATTTGTCTTCCAAAACTGCCTTATCACTACAACTGATCAGGTCTGATGATGGTCCTGAGTAGGAGGGGTTACTAATAGGTCCTCCCATGCATTGGACTGGCCTCTGATCACTCCTATTCTTCTGGCCATGCACCATCATCCAAGACAGTCTCAAAATGAGCTCTTTCCATGCACCCCTCACACTTGGCACCTAAAACCTTCTTAATTTTTCAGTTTGATCCGTGCACAAGAAGGGATGACATGTGTCAAGGGTGTCCATATCATCATTTTCAAGAAACTAGCCTTGAAAGGCTTTCCAAATTGAGTTTCACCACTTTTCCTAAAGTGTTCACTATCTGCCCACTAGACTGGTTGAAATGAAGGAAGTAGCAGATAGGCTTAGGAGTTTAGATGGATGATACAATGGACATGAGGACTTAGAACAAGTCCTAAACTCTCCCCCAAAAGTGGTTTGACCTCTTGAAAGTTCTCCATGCCTGCAAAACACACAAAAAGGTCAAAAAGAGCCCTATTCTACTATTTCCGTACAGGTGTGATGTAGCTCAATTGCATGGGGAGGAGCCCTGGAGCGTCCTCTGCATCCTCAAATTACTTTCATGGCCTTTCCACCCCCTCTGGATGCTTCATTTTCCTTCTTTTCCAAATCGAGGCCTTATGTAGGGTTTGCAAGGGTTTTTGGTGGTTTGGACTCTTAATGTTTGTTCATAAAGAATAGACGTTGGAATCCTTTCAAAATGCCACTGAGGGCTTCTCAGGGACCCTCTCTAATTTCCCCCATCACCTGAAGGACCCATGCAAAGCACTATGGAAGATCCAAGCATTTGAAGTTGGCATTCGAGTTCTTTTTTTTAATCCTGGTAAGGTCTGAGTACATTCTAGGCCAAAAAAAGGTTTCTTGATGGGTTCCCCTGCAAACCAAGGTTGAAACACCTCTATATATAGCCTACAAACATTCTCCAATCATTGGAAAAGCTTACCAAGAGCTTGAAATGCAACTTGACCTCTGTTTGGTATTAGGTCTAGACCTTGCCAATAGGTCTGCTTGCAACTTGATGGTTGAAAACCCTTTGTTAGCCTTTTATACTTCTGAGATAGCTCCTATATATCATGTCAACCTCCATGAAGGTGATCCAAAACTTCTCAATGCTTAGCAAAGGCTAAAAGTGTAACTGATCCCTCATGAGGGCTTAGGCTCACATGTTGCCTTACTAGGTCTGCTTGCAGACCTCCTTATCTGGACCACCTTGCATATCTTCCAACCCTCTAGCCTGCCCTACCATGTTGTTTTAGGTGTGTTCTAGATATACGAACCTTCATTTGATCTATCTTTGCCTCTTGGACCATGCCTTGATTTGTTTCCATAGAGTTGTAGGGTTTATGTAAGGGGAAAAGTGCCCCTTGTCTGAGACAAAAAAGGGGGCACTTCCCCTATTAGCCTTGACAAATTGATCATTGAAGCATCTTCTTTAACTCCCAAGGGTACTCTGTTTTGTCCATTTTGGGACAGTGGAACCAAAATCACAGTCACTTAGATTTAGCATGATTTATCCTTCATTTGTCATTCTACCTCTTTCCAAAGGGGAGTTATGATCTACAACATACGGTATGACCTCAAGGAAAGTTCCAATTTGCGTTTCAATACTTCCAAAATGGCACCACAACTCTTCAATTAAAACCCCTGTAGGTAGTCATGGCTGCCAAATTGAAAAAGTTGCACATGACTGTAGTTCTCACTCTTCTTGTACTATATGGAGGCTTGATTACTACTCCATGTTGATATAGGCGACATCAAGATTTCAAAACCCTCAAAACACCTTTATGGACATCTCCATAACTTCTACAAACCATGGCCAAAGATGAAGAGTATATGGGAGTTGACTGAGTATGGGAAACATAGTCATTTGAGCATTGGTTTGCCATTTTATGGATTGAAAACTGGTTCCAACACCTCCAAATGTATCTTCAAGGATCCAAACCTCTGAAACAACATCCCCTGCCTTCATCCAATGTGAGAAATCTCTATAATGTCACCCAAGACAACTGAGAGTGCAAAAAGCGCTGTTGGGAGCATATATAAGCCTAGAAAAGGCTTTCTTAGGCACTTGAGCTTTCAAAACCAAGAGAATCATGGAAATGTCTTGGAAAGCATGGAGAAACACCTGGAACAAACAACCATCAAACCAAAGCAAGAAAACTTGAAACAAGCTCAAAAGGAGACCCTTCATGGATGCACATGCATAAAAAGTTGCTTGGAGTGTTAGCAATTGTTCATAAAGGAGGAGCCACCAATCTGAGAACTCTTTCTATGAAAATGAAGTGCACTTAGAGTACTATCCACCCACCAAGATCATTCTTCCCAACTCCGCCTGTACGGTCGACACCAAGCACTTGAAAATGGCCTTGGCTTGCAAAGAAAAAATGGAAGAAAAGAAGTTGTAGATGAACTTTTTGACATCCTCCTTGAAAACCAAGTGTGGAAAAGAGTGTGGGGAGGTGAAGAGACTCCACCCACATATTTAGCTGAAAGAGAGATCATCTATTCCGTACAAGTGTCCAAAAGGCCCTAAAATTAAGGAGAAACTCCCTTTTTCTGCATATAACTGCTTCTTGGCTGACATCTGACTGCTCCGACATGATCCTGACCTCTTCCATGTTGAAAATCACTTTGGTGACAAATTTGCTAACTCCATTTGTATAAGTCATTTAATAGGCTAAAAATGTGGCCAAATGACCCCTTTTGCACATGAAATCTAGCAAGTGACCAATTTATGAATTGAAGACACCTTGAAACATGTCAAAGACCATATTAGGACATATCCAACACAATTTGGCACTTTGACTAGGTTTGACCAAGGTTGACTTTGGTTGACTAGCCTAGTACAAGGAGGGTGGACTTAGACAAGGAATAGAGGAGGGATAAGTAAGATGTTTAGACCATTATGAGACCCCTATAGGACATATATAAACTTCTAAAAAGTTTAGAAATGTAGGGGTTGACTTAATTTGACCAAAGGGCAAATATGGTCAACAGGTACCTAAGAGGGACTCTTAATTACACGAGGGGCAGCCATTAAAACACCACAAATCTGAATGTTTGGAGCAACAAAGAGGGCTGAAAATGATGGACCAACATAAAGAAATGTTAAGCACATTGGGGTAACCTAGTACCCCAAATTTTGAAATTCAGAAAGATTTTTTTTTTGTTGACCACTGCTTTACGTGGTGATTTTAAGCGAAGAGCCAAGGACTAAGAGGTATTCATTCTGCCAAAGTTGCCCAGGGCATGATTCTGGCCTCATCCCTTTTCTCGTGTCAGGTTTTTCTAGCAGCAAGAATTGATTCCTGGTGGGCTCTTTGTGAGCCAAACAACTTCACCAATTGAACCAACAACCATTCATGGATGACCCCATGAAGAGGTATGTAGTGAATGATACTATTGATTCTAATAATTGTTCATTCTTATGGCATGACTCAAGAGTTGATGAAAGAGTTTGGAAAGAACAATTGCTAATCACAAGTGAGGAGGAAGTGCAAGCCTTGACAAGTTTGGATGGGCACAAAAGGGCTTATTGATAGATCAATGCACAATGAGATGAGCGAATGCTTGAAGGAAGGTGAACCATATGTGGATCATCCATTGCTTGAAATAGATATGGGAGAAGATCAAGATTCCAACTTGTTTTGGAATGCAAAAGACACTCCATTGTTTGAAATGCATAAAGAGGGAAGACCAAGGCCACAAGGAAGGATGTACCTCATGATCTTAGAAAGTGACAATTGGATCAAAAGGGTGTTATTAAACACCAATGTTTTTCCTAACTTGTTTGTTTCATGTGTAAGATTAATTTTGAGATCCCTTGCAAAGCTGAATGCAAGAAATGAGTTGGGTTCCCTACATCGGCAACCAATTGGAAGAGTGAAAAATGGAGACATGGATGAAGGCTTGAGGACTACCATGGATTGGACAAGACCTCAAATCATGAGCAGCCTTGGACAAAGGAATGAGGTGATATCCACACATGGACAGTCAATGGGAAGAATGCTAAGGCAACCCCAAAGGCGCATGTTGTCAACCTGAAGCTGCGCCCTGATTCGAAGACGTGCACGAAACGGCCAATCCTCTATCCGGCTGAAACAATGGGATCTTCTCACGAGGTTGGGTGCCTCAACGATGAGAAGAACCTCCAGAGAAGGCTGGTTCCTGTATGATGTATCAATTTGGACTTCTACTCTACGTTGCGGACAACCGTGGAAAAGGGAGAAAGGAAACTTAAAGACAAAATCCTACCTAAAAGGGGTGATACACCAGGATTTTGATCCACTCAATTTGGAACCTTGAACACTGAACGAACAATGGAGAAGGAAGACCTTAGACTTCAATTAATCACTTATGCATAAGTATTTCATGAAGAGGTTCGATCTAATAACTAAAACTTGAGAGAAAACGATGGAGAGATGTCCGATAAAAAACACTTTGTGGCCACCTAACATCCACTTACAGTTTCAGCAAAAGACAATAAAGAACACTTTAACATGACTTGCACAAGAATAATATAGCAACTAGGTATGAAACAAAATTTGGGAAGGGAGAGAACTCTACCACTTATGCAAATTGCTGAAGAAATATACACTATGCCAAAGCTTGAAATCTGAAAGTACAGTCTTTATTGATTGAAGAGGTTACACAACTCACCAATGGCAGAGTCTGGTCTAACCAAGAGAGATTGGATTATTTTTTAAACAAGGCTGAAAGCCATTATATAGAAAATTACAAGAGGCCAAAGATTGGCGTAGAAACTTGAAGAGAAAGATTCACTTTGGTTAACTCAAGGCTTTACTTGGCCTTTCAATATATTTTCCCTTTTGTCCTTGCATGAAGCTTCTTCGCTTGATGAAGCGAACTTATCTTTGTTATGAACTGCCCACCTCTTTTTGCATGGAAATCTACGCAAATGTCAAATTTAGAACTCCATGTGAGTTGCTTGATTGCCGAGTTATAGCATTTGAACACTGAGTTAACCGTTATTTAAGCTGAGTTGGATGAAGAGATCATTTTCCTTCGCATGGAAAGCTTCTAGTGGATGCGGCGTTTTAATCAATTAGTCAACTCTAAATCTGGAACAGTCAACTTGTCGTTCGAATTTGGAACTCTTGTTGAAGCTGAGTTAGACCTTCGGATGCATGAGCTGACTGGAGATGAACAGGTCTTTAATAATCAGTCAACTGAAGCTTTGACCGATGTTCGAAAATAGCTCCGATGTTCGAAAATAGCTCCTGCTTGCATGTATTATGTTCTACCTGATCTTCCTGTTCGTGTCTATTTGTGGCAGGATTTCGTATTCAACTCTTTCATCGGATTATCTATTTTCTATTCTCTTTTGCATAGTTAGCCTCTATTTATTTCGGATTTCTTGTCTCTTTGGTGCCAACGGTTACTTCCCGCGGTCAAAATTTGACGGCTTGCGGGATGTCATCGGAAGCTTTATTCCTTCGGACTTCCGTCTTGCCACTTTTCCGTGGCTTTCTTTCCTTCGGCTTTTGAAATGTGCATCTTTCTCGCGGACAAAATGTCCGCAAGAATTATATCGGTCTCTGGCCTTCGGAATTCTTTTGGGTTTTATTTAACGGACCTTTGTCCGAATTTCTTCGGACAAAAGTCTGAAAGAATTCATTTTCTGCCTTTGCCTTCGCTTTGCAACTTTTCCGAATTTCTTCGGGATTTCTTCCGTCGGGTTTATTTAGTGGACCTTTGTCCGAATTTCTTCGGACTTTTTGGCCGAAGGAATTCCTTCTAACAAAAGTCCAAAAGAATTCATTTTCTTGTTCTTTCTCTTCTTTTGGTCCCTCCTTGTGTCTTCCGAATTCCTTCGGACAAAAAGTCCGAAGGATATCTTACCTTGCCTTTTCCTTTGCTTGTGCCCTTTGCCCTTTGAAATGTGCCCTTTGGGAAATTTGTCATGGTCCATTCCGCCGACCAAGTGTCCTCTGCAAGGGCCTTTAGCTCTTCTGCAACCGACCAAGTATCCTTTGCCCGTGCCCTTCGGAAAAATTGGAGGGTACCCGGGCTTTTTGCAACGGTCTTTGAATTTGGTCTTGTGCCTGCCCGAAGGGTAGGTGCCCTTTGGCTTTTTTGAAAGTGACCCTTCCGAAGGGTACCCTGCCCTTCGGAATTCTTGAAAATGCCTCTTCTGAGTTAATTCCTTGGCTTTTCCTTGTGCGGATTTTTTTGTCTCTGTGGTCTTCCGAATTTCTTCGGACTTGTTGTCCGAAGGAATTCCTTCGGACAAAAATCCGAAGGACTTATTTATCCGAAGTTAAAACCTTTTTGTTGAACCCTTTCGAAGGAATTCATCCTTTGTAGCAAGGACACTACCAAAACAATGTACTCTTCTTCCTTGGCTAGAGACGTGAATTTTCCGTATGGTGAGAGACAATCTGACTTGTGGAAGAATTGTCAACAGTGCCATGAGAGGCACCCTATTCTTTGTTACAAGGGTGTTGTTGAGTGCATGGATGAGGGCATGAGACCCCTCTTGGATGGGGCAAAGGCCCAAGTTGTGAGCAGCCGGTTACAAGGTTTGATTTTGAAAGATTTTTGGGTCTATCACTTTTCGGAAGGTTCTGAAATTCCTTTGCAACATTCATGGGCATTAAACTACACAAAAGGGAAATTTGAGTGCACATTACAGCCAAGGAAAAGGTCTGCCAATTTTGATAAGAGGTTTGAAATTTTTGTCATAAAAATTTCTGAGTTGAGTATTATGTTACAGCTGCCTATCATGTGCCAAAAAAATGATTTTTGGAGCATTGTACAGCCTTGGCCAGGAAGAAGTATTGCTCCAATCAAATCGGATTTTTTGCAAACAGAACAATCAGATCATGAGTCAATATTACAGCCCTTTTTACAGGACAATGTCTGATTTTGATATGCACTTTCAGCTGTTCATAAATTCTGGAAATGTCAATGATTGGAGTCACAGTTTACATAAGAAAAGGGTAAAGTATGAGCATCCCTTTGACCATTATTCAACCTTCTGTTTGCACATAATCTATGAGAAGGGGCAGCCAATGGTGGAACACATAATGCACATGATAACAACCACATAGGTCTTAGTGAAAAATAAGTATCTACTTTTTGGATCCAAGTCCTAGCTGAACTTTTAGGAGAACCATCAAAAGTTGAAAACTTACCCAAAGCGTGACAGAGTCCTCCTTGGCTGCCTTTGTGCTTGTGGCCAGCCCTATTGCCTCCTATTTGACCATGCTTCCAAGAAGTGAAAGCTAAAAAATCCATTTGTTCCCTAAAAGGGACTGGATATATCATATATTCATCATAATCTTTCAACAAGGTGTCCCTTAATGAGGGATGTGCTTCCCCCTTGAGAATGCCCCCCTCATTCTGCAAAAAGGTAGGCTAGTTAGGCCTACGTGAAGCTCCTCCAATACCCTTAGAAGGCTGATCCAAGACGTTGTGACTCCCTGAAGCACTACCATCACCATTGGGTGGCTTGTCACCTTTCAACTCCTTCATAGTTCGCACGAATTCTACCATCATAGCCGTCATTTGTTCTTGGGCTTGTGTGTACCTATCAAGCCTTTGTTCTCTATTTTCTGGCTCTTCCCTTGATTGTTCTTGGTGAGACATGTCTTTTATGTGTGGAAGTTCTCCCACTTTCTTTTTACTCCTCAAGTAATATCTTATTTCTCCTTCACCTTCTTACATGTTGTTGGGTGAATATTTTGTCAACCAGCTAACTGATGAGCATAGTAGATCTCTTCAACTACAGCATAGGGAGATTGGTTGGCCAGATGTGCAGGTTTACTACATCAACATGGGACAAATCTCTCCTCTCATCAAGGAGAGGTTCCCTATGAATATACAGGAGCTATATACTATATATATAATCAAAAAATAACACTCAGGGGTAGGACAACACCATCCATCTCTCTTTTTTCAGAGATGATGTACACAAACATAGGAGAAAATACTGGTGAAAACACTGAAGGCACTTCTCTTTTTTCAGAAATGGTCTTGCAGGAAACAACAGGAGTTCTTTCAGGTAGTGACAAGTAACCATTAACAGGGACGTAGTAACCATTAACAGGGACGTAGTAAGAGTGAAATACGAAGGACAATGAGGGCACAAAGTCGTCCCAAGGTCCTTTACACAGGAATAAAAACTAAAAACACACACTGAAGACAATTAGGACAGCACAAAGTCTGAAAGTAACTGACTTCAGGACATTTTTTTATCACTTCTACTAGTTCTGCTTGTTAGATTAAATAAACAAGAATGCATCTAGAAGACAGACATAAGAACAATCTCCTATAATGGCACAAGCTATAACAGCACAAAGTCTGCAAGTAACTTGCTTTCTCATTCAGATAAAATAATATGAACAACAATCTGAGCTCAAAGTCTCAGTATTCGCTTTGTTCCATGGAACGGCCCATGCTGCATTCAATGGAACGGCCCATGCTGCATTCAATGCCTTGAATGCATTTTCAGTTTTGTTAAGGAGGGCCATGCTGGAACAGGGCGGCTGCCTTAACTATGGCATGCTAATTCATCTAATATGTCTCTTCCTTAGTATGGACTGTCTGGTCCTTTTCCTAGTGTCTACACAGTTGTCCCTTTGCCTTTACTTCATGGAAGAAAAACAAGCCGCATCTTTGATTTGGCATGCTCAAAAGTCTACTTGATCCACTGTTTCACCTATTGGAAATAACTCCCCTGAAGATATTTTGGCCTTTCCCTCTTTTTGCTATGATTTGAGCCCTCGGGCTTTCTTTTCCCCTTTCTGGTTTTGTCTTTTTTTGGCATTTGAGCTCTCAAGGCTATATCCTCGGCCTTGCTGGCTCTTTACGCTCTTCCATCAGCGGTTCTTCCCTTTGGTGTTTTGGCCTTTGAATGCATTCGAGCCCGCGCTCAACCCTGCAAAGATCAACAACTATTTTATTGTCGCAAATTTGACGTCTTTGGGTCCGTCATCCTCCTTAGCAATTCCTTTGTGTCTTTCCCGCTTGCTTCGGCCGCTTTTCGCTGATCTCAGCAAGTGACACGTGGCATTTTCCGTTGCTTTTTAGAAACACATATTAAAACCTTCCGCAGTTGCCACGTGGCGCCCTCCGCGAAAATATGAGAGAAGCTTGTTGAAAGAAGCTTTATAAGAAACTTGAAATGTGGATGCAGACACTTGTCGTGCTCCGCTGAGTTTTAACGGGACATGTGGCATGTTCCGCAAAGCTTTAGATACCTTTTGAGAGTCCTATGGAAGATGACACGTGGTGGCTTCCGCCGAACTCTAAGAAACACTGTAGAAACATTCGGGACTCATTTTTGGATTCATGCAGACGATGACACTTGTCGCGCTCCGCTTAACCTTAGTAACTCACCTGGGACCCACCACAGTCCTTATGAAACAAAAGGAAGAAACTGCAGATGTTGCTTCCGCTGAGTTATAACGGAACATGTGGCACGCTTCGCAGCTTTGAAACTTATTAGAAACTGTGTCCCGACAAACGACACTTGGCAGCTTCCGCTTCGACTCTATAAGGGACATGTGGTAGCTTTCGCTGCTTTTTAGAGGTTTGATCTTTCTCGGATGGAACCTGCCCTTCGGGATCTTTCGAGCGGCCTTTAGGCTTCTATTTCCTCGGTAGGTTTTTCCTTTTTTGGCGGACTTTTCCTTTGCTTTGTCTTTTTCCGCCGGGCTTTGGCTTTCGGGCTTTTTCCACCGGGCTTTTCCTTTGGACATTTTGTCCGAAGGAAAGGTTCCTTTCCTTAGCCGCTCATTCCTTTCAATTTCTTTGGGCTTTCTTCCCGGGTGAATTCCTTCGGACAAAGTGTCCGAAGGATTTTCGCCTTAGTCATTTTCCCGCGGAAAATACTGCCGAAAGAATTCTCGGCCTCTTTTACTTAGTCATTTTCCCGAAGGATTTCCAACTTTGTCCGCTTTTGTTCACTGCCCTCCGGAAGGGTACTTGTTCCTTTGGCTTTGGGGCAGCCCTTTGAACCTACCGATTGAACCAACTTTGGTTCAACAGTTCAATCGGTTCATTCTTCGTTATTTGGCTAAGTCTTTTTGATCTTTTGAACCAAGCGCGTTGAACCAATTGGTCGTTGAACCCTTTGAACCGTTGAACCAAAATGGTTCAAGGTTCAACGGTTCAAGCCTTTGTTTTTTTCGCAAAGTGTTTGAAGCTGTGGAACGGTTGAACTTTGAACCTTGACAAATGCGCTTAACTGTTGCCAACGACGTTGAACCTTGAACCCATTGAACCCTTGAACCTTTTTGGTTCAAGATTCAACGGTTCAATCCTTGCTTAAAAGCTTGCCGATGAATATTTTTGGTTGAACCAAGTCGTTGAACCAATCCTGAAAATGACTAAGTGTTGGAAACTTGTTCTTTTGATTGAACTCGCTTGCAGAAGCCTTTGAACTTGTTGAATCTGCTAATTTCAAGCATGTTGAGTCCGTAGAAACATATCTGCAGAGTCCGTAGATTTAAGCCTGCAGAGTCCGTAGATTTTTGGAAAAGCTTTGAAAAATGAAGAACTTGAATGCTCAGAACAATTTTTGAAAAGGGGAGAGAAGATTTTGGTCTGTTGAACCAAAATAGTTCATAGGTTGTCCCAAAAATGAGTGACATTTTTGGGGACAACACATGTATCACTGCAAAACCCACAGCTAGCCAAGATTTGGCTCTGATGCCACTGTAATGTTCCTTATTAGGGGTATTAGTTAAACAATAAATTAATCAACCACTCCAATGATAAAATATTAATTTTTAGAATTTTTTCTCAAACCCTAGCAAAATGAGAAGGACAAAATACTGTTGCATATGCCTTGAAAATAGCTCCAAAAATAATATTTCAGTTCTCCAAAAATAAAAGAAATTATATCAATATTATTGGCCAAATAACCCGCTAAGAACCTGATTTTTGGTCAAATACATGGCTGGAAAATTAGGATAAAATATCAGAAAATTATGTGTGGCTGATCCACACCCTCCAAGGGTCTTGTGATGACCCCAAAGTGGGTCACCCAATGTCAAGCCCCAGTCCCTGCCCCTGTGGAGTATGCAGCCCTCAAAAACTGCCCTTTGCTGCCCTAGGACAGCCCTTTGTGCATTCGTCCAGCTCCTCCAATGGTTCACTCCTCCTGCAAATGATCCTTGGTGTTGAAAACACCCTTGTTTTGTCAATTTCTGCTCAATACAACTCCGTGGTGAGTTGTTCTGGGTCTGAATTCAAGGGTTTCCATCCTCCAAGTGCCAGCCCTTGATTTTCGTGCTTAGACTCAAGACAATAGTTATCAAAATTAGTCATGAATGAATCAATTGATCCTTTCTTTGCCTTATGTAGTCCTCCCAAGTGAAGCGCCCAAAATTGGGAAGGGAGAGTAACTTAAGGATCTAAATAAACCCTTCCCTTATGATCTTTTCCTTTTTCTTTTTTCATTTAATTTTATAAAATCACTTAGATCATCAAAACCCTTAAAGGTCCCCCTTTTAAGTGAATTTGAAAACATAAAGTACTTTTAAAAAAGTACTTTTACACATATTCACTTAAAAACATTTCAATCCTTACTTCCTTTTATATTTGTCCCATAGCCCCCGCGAAGGGTTTTAAGGCTAAGGGTCTTCCATCATTTCCCCATCAAAAGATGGACAGGACAGTTTCTACCTTAGACACGATAATATGTTACCATTTGGGAAATTCCAATGAGGAATATTTCCAAGAAATCTTGTAACTAACATATATTCATCGGATATCATCTATTATGATGCATAGGTGTCCCAACCCAAAGGATAGATTCTTTGATGCCTATGCTTTGAAAAAGTCTTATTTGACTATTCTCATTCTATTACCATCGTATTCTAACACTGCAATTCAGTAATCCAAGTCTTCTGGATGCTTGGTGAGTGGTCACAATGGATATTTTTGTTCTTTTTTCTTATTTTTCAACATGGAATTGTTAGAATTCAACTTTTGTATTTTTGCCTTTATGATTTCTTATCATTGTTTTTTATGCTTATAAGAGTTTTATGGATAAAGTTGTTTCCATGCAATAAATACCATAGCTCATAACATTTATAAGAGCTTCGTGGAAATTTGTTTTCCCAAATATGTAGATACAACTCCCCATGGGTTAAATCCGTACTTCATCATGCAAACGGGCTAGTTAAAATTATATATAATCATCACTCACATTGGAAGTTTGTGCTTGAAAATAGCTATATTTGTGCTTGAAAATAGTGTTATAACTAGATATTTTATTTTGTGGGACTTTTAACTGTGTAGAGTGTCCAAGACTGAAGTCATCCACGATGACCCATTTCCAATGAGTTTTCCCATGAGTAGTCATTTCTTCTATGACCTTTCATTCATGTATATTAATAATAATCACAAGGCGAGGAGACTGAGAAACACCTAATTCTGTTGAAGTTGTATTAAATCCGGCTCTATTCAAAATTTGTTTGGGTTGTAAATTCTCTCCCATATAAACTACTAAAGCAACTAATTTCAGCAGTGTTGCACAGACTTGTCTCCCACCTCCAAAGATGTGTCTCAAAGACTGGGACTTGTCTCTGAGACTTGCATTTCAGTGTTTTTCTCAAATATATCTTGAACTTTTGACCCTAAATATGATGAGATATCAAAAACAAATATCAATTTAATTACTCGTCTTTTGTTGACATCTAATTTCTTTGCTTTAGAAAGTAATTAATGTTTTTCTTAGGCCATATTAGGCATTAGAATAATTTTTTCCTGTAAATTTTACTTATTTATCTAAATATATCTATGTTTTTCCTGTCTCCCAGCACCCGTCTCCTATTTTTCTGAAAATGGCATACCTGTCCCTCTCTCCCTGTACTTGTATAATGGGTTTCTTGGTAACTATGCTAATTCGTATTTTGTTCAAGCTATGGCGATACAAATCTGCACAACAGACCTTCAGTTTTCTGTTGTTGATCCAATAGAAAAACTATTGAGATCCAATATACATTAGCTGAAAATTGATGTTTGATACAGATGTATACTGACATCTGCATCTTTTATGCTACCAATAAGTTCATGCCTCAATTACAATTATACACTACCGAAAATCAGATGCATATACGTTCATAGGCCAATACCATGCTTCAATATCCGAGCTACATGTTACTACAGCTGAAATCAATTATTTACGTAGATGAGATATATGTAGCCATACTGAAACAATGCCCCATACCATCATGTATAATAATTATACATCCTCTTGCAATGCCCAGTCACTCATACCATCAATATACAACTATGGAAAAAGTGAAGGAATGTAATGAACAACACGATAAAGGCAATCACATGAGAGGACACAAGGATTTACCTTGGAGAAACCCAATATAGGAGTAAAAATTCCAGCACAACCATTGGAAATTCAAAGAAAAAACTTTCCCAGAGCATTGAAGCTATCTGCAACTCCTTTCAGCTATGAAAAATGTTGCTTCATCTCTGACTGTTGATGATGTTTTTATTTTCCTCTCCACCATCCTCCCTTTCTGGAATGGATGTGTTTTAATTCTCTTTTTCTTGGTTGGGATTCCAACTCTTCATTTCCCATGATTTCATCTGTTTCAAGGAATATGGGTAGACCTAGAAGGTTTTTCTCACTTTGGGTTATCAAATGGATAAATTATGAACTGATTATGAACTGATTTTTGGTGGGCTCGTGGAAATATGTGTCAAGATGCCCCACTTTGCTTTTAAATATAGTTGAACCTCATTTGCCCAAGTTATCATGAAAATACAGAAAACTGTGCTTTTCCCTTTTGAGGGGTCAAACGGATGAGTTTTGATATGAATATTTGCGAGCATGTGGAGATATGTGTCACCATGCTACAGTTATAAATTCAAGTCATTTCAACATCACATGACCAAGTTATGGGAAAATATGACACGCTGATATGAACTCTACCTCAGCATGTTGACAGTGGAATTTTGACTTGAAACTTAGTGACCACTTTATGGACTGCATGAGGATGCCTCCTATCAAGTTGCATGCCAATATGAATTTAGATGAAGATGTAATGGACTGCTATTTTTCTGGTCACGAGTTTGATCTATTTCCTATCAGCAACAAGCTAACTTCCGGTAGGTCAGGTTTGTAGTTTTTGAAGTATATATATTGACAAAAAATATTAAGCACAACTTTGTCTAATGCTTTGAAGAATCTTTGGTAAAAATAATACACCTTTTTGGGTTAAGTTGATATCTATAGGATAGAATGAGGTGTAACTGTGGGATTTTTTTCTTCCCAAGTTCCAAAATTCTCTTTGATACAGAATTGATAGATAAAGATGCCAGGATGAGGAATTAAAGTTTGTTAGTTTGCTCCCATACTCGAACCGAGCAAGTTAGGAATCTCTTATCTTTATGTTTAATATGGAAAAAGTATGTATGGTCCTAATTCTCATCATTTTGCACAAATTATAGATGACTGACATATTGTTCTATAAGAAGGTAAATCTCTCTTTCTACTACCTTGATTATATAGATGCATAAAGTCTCTTCTTTTCCTTCTTACTTTACACTTTGTTTTAATTAAATGGTCTATACCGTTTCTCTCAAATTTTTGGAATCATTTACCTTTCTATGTTATTATGTTTCTCATTGGAAATCATTTCTTAATGCTGTGATTTCAAATGCAATAACAAAGGTGTTAGTGTTTCACAGGTAACTTTTAATGGATCCTTTGATCATATGAGTATTGATACTACAAGGTACTATTTACAACTAGGCAATGTTCCTTGCATTTTCCAACCTTTTTTCCTCAAGTTGAGTTTCACAAAAATAATGAATGGTCAATTTTAAGGGATTGGTTAGCATTCTATAAAATTGGTTGTGATTATCATACTTTGGATTCATGTTTGAAATAACTTTCTTGTAATTATTGGTGTAGCTAAAGTGGACACTTGGACTGACATAAGGTTCAATAATAACATAATTACTGCTCATAAAGTTCCTAACATACTTGCATTTCTAATATTTAATTCGAAGTGAGAAGTCTAAGGAGCGTAAGTTTTTCTTTAGGTGTTAAAATTCTGGCTAGGCTCAAATCTATACCAGAAAATACTCACATTTCAGCTATCAATATGCTTTATATGGAACATTGAAAATTTTGAACTTAATAGATTTGTTTTTCAGTAAAGAAGGAAAGGATTTGTTGTATTTGTGTGTCCCTTCGGGAAAAAATGAGACAAATAACTTTTAACAAAGTAAAGTTATGAAGGATAGAGAACATCTTATAGTTAGTCTTCAGGATTGTTCCTAGTGCTCTTCGAACCATTTCGGTTATGGACCAAGCTAGGTTAGGCCCAATCACTTTAATGCAGATCTTAAAAAGTGAGAAGTTCATTTATTAAAAAATTGATCAATTTGATTCCACAGCAGTCAATAGGGTTCCCAAAGCCAACAATGGGCGCTAATTGTATAACATAAATAGAGCCTAGAAGTCTTCAACACATGCAGTTGTGTTTGCCTGTATTTATTATACTGATACATAGGAAAAACAGAAACACTTTATAGGTGTGAATTTTATAAAATGAAGGTCCTTTTAAAATTTATAATTACACTAAATTTCATAATGGGGAACTGTTGTCAACCTGGAGCTGCGCCCTAATTCGAAGACGTGCATGAAATGGCCAGTCCTCTATTCGGCTGAAACAATGGGATTTTCTCACGAGGGTGGGTGCCTCAATGGTGAGAAGAACCTCCAGAGAACGCTGGTTCCTGTATGATGTATCAATGAGGATCTCTACTCTATGCTGCGGACTACCGTGGAAAAGGAAGAAGGAAAACTTAAAGGGGAAATCCTACCTAAAAGGGGGTGATACACCAGAATTTTGATCCATTCAACCTGGAACCTTGAACATTGAACAGACAAGGGAAAAGGAAGACCTTAGATTTCAATCAATCACTTATGCATAAATATTTCATGAAGAGGTTCGATCCAATGACCAAAACCTGAGGGAAAACGATGGAGAGAGGTCTGATAAAAGACACTTTGCAGCCACCTAAAATCCACTTACAGCTTTAGCAAAAGACATAAAGAACACTTTAACATGACCTGCATAAGGATAATCTAGCAACTAGTATGAACCAGAATTTGTGAAGGGAGAGAAATCTACCACTTATGCAAATTGCTGAATGAAATATACACTATGCCAACGCTTGAAATCTGAAAGTATAGTCCTTCTATTGATCGAAGAGGTTACACAACTCACCAATGGCAGACTCTGGTCTGACCAAGAGAGAGATTGGATGATTTTTAATCAAGGCTGAAAGCCATTTTATAGAAAAATTACAATAGGCCAAAGATTGGCGTTGAAAATTGAAGAGAAGGATTAACATTGGTTAACTCAACGCTGACTTGGCCTTTCAATTAAATATATTTCATTTTTGTCTTTGCATGCAGCTTCTTGCTCTTGAGGAAGTGAACTTGTCTTTGTTATGAACCGCCCACCTCTCATTGCATGGAAATCCACGCCAATGTTAATTTTAGAACTCTACTTGAGCTGCTTGGTGCCGAATTGGAATGTTGCAAGGCTGAGTTGGCCGTTTGATAAGCTGAGTTGGATGAAGAGATCATTCTACCTTGCATGGAAAGCTCCTAGCGGATGTGGTTTTTAACAATTAATCAACTCTAAATCTGGTACAGTCAACTTGACATTCGAATTTGGAACTTCGGTTGAAGCCGAGTTGGACCCTCAGATGCGTGAGATGATTTGGAGACGAACGGGACTTTAATAACCAGTCAACTGAAGCTTTGACCGGTGTTCGAAAATAGCTCCCGCTTGCATGTATTTTACCCTGTTCTGGTCTGTCTGTTCCTGTCTATTTTTGGCGAGATTCTATATTATGATGTATTAATCTATATTTCCTCCGGGATGCTGACAACTTTTTGAAGCTTTGTATTTCTTTCGGAATATATGCCTTTCCTTGAATTTCCTGCGGCATTTCTTTCTTTCGGCTTTATTCTCTAAAGTATTCCTTCGGACAAGAGAAGTAAAGGATACTTTACTTTTTCTTTGCTTGAGCTCCTTTTCATAGTCGGGTTTTCTCCTTTGGTGAATGGCGACTTCTCTTTGAATTTCTTCGGACTTTTTGTCTGAAGGAATTCCTTCGGACAAAAATCCCGAAGGAATACTTTGTTCTTTGCCTTCGTTCTTTGCTCTATCGGCTTTTTTTTGTTTTGGACGCTAAGTCACATTTCTCCGAATTTCTTCGGACTTTTTGTCTTAAGGATATCTCTTCGGACAAAAGTTCGAAGGTTCCCTTTTTCGTCTTTGCCGTCGGCATTTCAAATTTTTCGAATCCTTTGGACTTCTTGCCATCGGCTTTTCCTGTGTCTTCCGAATTCCTTCGGACTTTTTGTTCGAAGGAATTCCTTTGGACAAAAAGTCCGAAGGATATCCATGTGCCTTTGCTCTTTGAAATGTGCCCTTCAGAAAAGTCACCACGGTCCTCTTGCCAACCAAGTGCCCTCCGCAAGGGCTAGTTGCTCATGTCTGTGCCTTTTTTGGAAGAATTGTAGGGCACCCGGGCTTTTTGCAAAGGTCTCGAATTCGTTCCTGTACCTTCTCGAAGGGTAGGTGCCCTTCGGGATTGTTGCAAATGACCCTTCCAAAGGTTACCTTGGCTTTTCTTTGCTTATTTGGGTGGAATTTTGGATTCTCCCTGTTTGGCCTGCGGGTGTTCTCTTATAATTTCTCCGAAGTATTCCTTCAGACAAAAAGTCCGAAGGAATTACTTCCTTTGTCTTTTGCCTTTCGTTTGTCTTTTGCCTTGAGGACTTTCGCCTTAGCACTTTTTAGAAGGTTCTTTTCCGAAGTAAAAGCCTTTTGATGAACCATCCCTTCGGAATTTTCTAGTTGTAGCAAAGGCCCCTTACCAAAGAAAAAACAACGTATTTTTAATGATTTCTTTCTTTCCTTGGATGGAGATGCGAATTTTCTGAACGGCAAGAGACAATCTGCCCTATGGAAGAATTGTCAACAGGAACTATGTATTTGAGAATTATATTCCTAATTTAGTATAGTAGATCCTGGATCTGATTCTCTGATTTGCATATTCCTAATTTATGCTAATAAACTTAGTAAAATTGATTTCACTGGACTGAAACATAGATTTACTGAGTTCAATACACATATTTACTGGTAGATTTTTCTGTTGTGTTGTTCTCATGTATCCATATGCATAATCATGAATACAGCATGGGTTTAATAAAAAGAATGATATTCCAAGATGTAATGTACTTGTGACCTCTATTTTGTTTTTGTTTGGTGGTGGCTATGGTAAGGTTATATGTGAGCCACTGCAGACAGCAGATGTATCTTCCATGTTCCTTTCTTACATATACTAGTTAGGTTGATATATTTTGAGTTCTCCACACAATTCAATTGATTCTTTTAGTCAGGCCTAACATACTTGAGGTCATGCCCATTACAAAGATGATTATGAAGACATATATTCTTCTGATATTGTGCATATACATTGTTGACCATTTTGGTCCTGCAGGCCAAAAGATCGGTCTCTTTTCTTTCCTTGCTGTCTTGAGCCATTAGTCTTTGATGATTCACCTTACTGCAATTGTGCCATTTCCCTTTGCAATAGCCCTGTTCTTAAAAAGAGTTGAGTGAGCTAAGTCCTGTAGGTTTTCAGTTTGATATGGGGCTTATTTCGCTTTGAACAATTGCCTTGGACAAGCCTTTTTGGCAAAGGAATGGGCCAGTTTCAAAGAGATGCAAGTCTTTCACAAGACTCCGAAGGTCAAGTGCCCTTGCGGAGGGCAAGCAGGTTACGAATGGGGCCGTTCAAGCAAGCTCCGAGAGACATTTTGGACCCAAGGTGCCCTTGCGGAGGGCAGAGAGCACATTTAAAAGAGATCAAGAAAAGGCCGAAAGTGAAGTTTTCCTTCGGAAAAATGACAAGGCAAAAAGAGACAAAAGATTTCTTCAGACTTTTGTCCGAAGAAAATCCATGTAGAACCAAAGGGTGAATTCCTTTGGACAAAGTGCTTGGAGGAATTCCTTCGGACATTTTGTCCAAAGAAATTCACAAAGGAAGAAACTAAGGCAAATTCCTTCGGACAAAGTGCTTGAAGGAATTCCTTCGGACATTTTGTCCGAAGGAATTTATCAAAAGAAAAGACCGAGATTTTGAAGGCAAGATTTCCTTTGGACAAAATGTTCGAAGGAATTGAGAAGACAAGGGAGCCCGAAGGGCAAGTGCCCTTGCGGGGGACTCTCGGCTGCCAAGAAGGGACCCTCTCCTCTTTTCTGAAAGATCACCTTCCCTTCGGGAGGGTTCGTTTTGCAAAAAGCCAAAGGAATTACCAAAGGGATGACAGGTCCGAGCACGTCAACTTTAACATAGTGAATTAACCGTTGGAGTTTCAAACGTTTGGCGACGGGCTTGCGAACGTCAAATTCAAGGTAGCAAAATAGCCATTGGTTTTCAAATGGTGACAGGCCCGCAAACGTCAATTTTGATGGGATGCGTCGGTTGTTGAAGAGAAGCCAAAGAGACAATTCCTTCGGGCAAGTTCCCGAAAGAACTCAATAGTGCGGGCCTGAAGGAATTCAAAGGCACAAGGCCGCAAGGAAACTCAGCGACCCGCGAGGAAAGATAGCCTCGAGGTCCGAAGAGCAAGGAAAAGACAAGCCAAGCGCATGAGAGGATAGAACAGTCCAGGTGGCACAGAAAGCGTCGGCACAAGGAGTTATTGCTGCAGATGAAATAGTCTCCACCAAGTGGTCATCAAGGGGAGCGCAAGCATTCAAGATAGTGGCCCGTTTTTCTTCGTTTAAGCGTTAATGAGCAGACAGTTGCATAGGTTTCATAAAGAGGTGGCCTTGTCATTCAAACAACAAAGCAACCCATGCTTTTGCAAGAACATTTAAGATGGTTTAAGCTGCAAAGTCAATACTTGCGACATCTACAACATGGTTCTTTCAGGCCATTTCTAGAAGGATGACACCAGCATGAACAAATTCTTCTTTCTTAGGTGTTCAACGCAACATGGGCCGCTTGTTCTTGAAGGCGCCAAAAGTCTTTTTCTTCATGCTATATATTGTAACCTCTCAGCTGAGAAATGTATTTCTCACTTGTGTAAGGCGAAGCCCTGTCAAATTTTACCTTTGAATCAATAGAATGTGTTTTACCTCTATTTGACTGGTTATACTTCTGAATATCTCTGTGTAGCAACTCTGTGTTTAGTCATTTCAACTTGATGCTTTCATAGGTTGACACCAACATATCTAGTGTAGCCAAGACCATTTTTGCAGGTTAACAGGAAGTGCCCAAGCTGGAGCATAGAGACAGAAGAGCAGTTATCTGACAGTGTGCTTCTGCAGCGCCTGTGGTAAGTTTTTTTTTTCCTTGTATCTTCATCAAGCCCCTCTGTTAGAGTGCCCTACAGTCTGGTCTTTTATTCAGATGAAGTGTCTGTTTGCCCTTTTGGTCTGAAGTGTTGATATAGTTGAGTAGGTCAAAATCATATGGTGCATCACCATTTAGATAGGTTATGTTTTGGTTATATCTTTCTCCCTTTTCACCTCCCCCACATTATTAACAGTAGTAGTCAAAGACTTCAAAGATGCATCAAAGAGAACTAGCCCTTATCTAGAGATTCTTTCCTCAGTTTTTCCATACCCACAGCAAGAGGAAAGTCTCCATTGTGCCGCGTGGAAGAGAGAAGCTGAGCCTTCTTTCAAGGGTGCAATCCACAGCGTCAACAGTTTTTGGCACGCCCGGTGGGACCAATTTTAATGCTCAGAGAAGTTCCAGGGTTGGTGCTGGTCCTGTTACTGCAAGAATGAACAACTAACCCAGCATTTGGCGACTCCGTTTTCAAGAACATGAGTCTCTGGTCAGAGATCACCCTGACATCCCATGCCTAAGCTCACCACAAGATCTTCTGCCAAGGGTGTACATTTCGAATTCATTGAGCTGCCCTTGAACTCAGCAAAGCGGCTAAGGTTTGCAAGGACTCATCCCTATACAACAAATCATTTTCCTAGACCTGCTATAAAATATACTTACACAAGAAGGCCCTGGTTGAACCCTATCATCGCCATGGCTTTACTTTTTGTAGCCTTCCATGGTCAGATCCCTTTTAAACCTTTGGTATTATGACCCGATCGTAGGGATAGTGCATAAGAGTGTTCCTCCCTTCAATGGAGAGGGGCTTATTACCGCTATTGAGCATATCATAAATATCGCCAACCTCTGTAATATTCATAATATCACTGAAGAGAACATAGCCATCAAGTTGCTGGCATTGTCTTTTAAGGGTAAGGTTCTTGACTGGTATGGGACTTTGCCTATGATTTCAGTCGGCACATGGAACGAATTAGGCACTCTCTCGACAAACAGATTCGGGGAGAAGAGTGACCACCTCTTTCTTGCTGAGCAATTAACCACCATGAAAAGAGCTCCACATGAATTCATGCAGAATTTCAATACCAGGTTTCAAAAGACTTGGGACAGAATCCTCATTTTAGTGAGGCCGACCCCAAGCTATGCTTTCCTCTATTACTTGAAAGCTTTGAATAGCGACATTGTTGTCATGATACAGTCCATGGGAGGACAAGTGTTACTAGCTGCCTATGAAATAGCCATAGCCGTTGAAAATTTTCTGGTGCAAGCATGAAAAATAGCCCCTAGACCTCATATGCCGCTCTTTCTTGAATTGCCGCCCCCAGTTCAGACCGCTGCACCCACCTTAGCTCTTCTACCTAGCGTAGAAAAGCTGATTGCTACCTCGCCCAATGACCTCCATGAAGTTAAGAGCTTGTTACAAAGTGTGACCAACGAATTAGTGGCTCTCAAAAGGCAACAATCTCAAAACTATCGGCCAAATCAGGGATACCAGCAGTTCGGACAAACAAATAGACCCTCTTTTCAAAATTATAATCAAGGACAGGGTCAGTGTGCACAAGCCAGGCCATATCAAGGTTATAATCCAGGTGCTCCTTCATCGTCCAAAGCTCTTGTTCTCGCTCAAAATAATCTGGTACAGGAACAGTCTAATTGCCCACCCCTTGGATATGGTCAAGAACAGGTTGCTTATACAAATGAGTTGCCAAATCAATATGTGAATATGCAAGACAACCAAACAACCTAGTTCTCAAGTTTTGAGGTGTCAATACAACTTGGAACGGACAATAGGTAGGCTCAGTCCGATTCCACTCTCATGAATCACCTGGAAGGTGAATTCTATGCAGTAAATTATGTGGGCAGCATGAACAACCAAGGTGATTGTGTTGCGGCCAATACCAAGGCAATGGAGGAATCACAGGCAGCTGCTCAAACGTCTGCACCATCTTCGTCATCACATGTGAACCAAAAGTTCCCAAATTACAAGTTGCCGGTTGCACCCTCAACTTCTCGACTTGCACCTCAGGCTGCAAGTGTCCCCAAAGAAAATTTAAAGGGAAGCAACTCTCAGATCAATGTGATGGATCAGATGAAGAAGCTACACATGAATATCTCAGTGTGGGATTCCTTAACAATGCCGGGACAAAAGGATATACTCCAAAAGGAATTACATGCGTTGAATGAACAAGCCCTTCCAGTAAAGGCCGATAATGTTTTGATTATGAATGGGCACCCTTCCATGGCAGGCCAAGCAAAAAAGGATGAAAAAGTTCCTCCTTTCTATCTATCCTTAGTCGGATATTTTTTGGTTCACAATTGCATTATTGACAGTGGGGCAAGCACTTCAGTAATGCCCAACTGCATAGCAGATAAGCTGGGACTCAAATATGAGAAAATGACCAAGGAAGTCCTGCAGGTAGATGGATCACTAGCTAAGACACTAGGAGTGGTAAGAGGCTTGAATTTAATGCTGCACGTCTATCCAACTTTCTCAGTTCCCCACGACGTGGTAGTGGCGGATGTTCCTCCCTACTTTGCTCTCTGTTTATCCAGGGATTTCACGTCTAAAATAAGCGGGTATCTAGCAAAAAATTGGTTTTACATGGTTTTTAGAACCAAATATGGGACTAAAGTCAAGATTGAGTCGGAGCCAATCCACAGAGATCATCTGGAGCCGTACTCACTCAAGGCAGCAAATGTCAGCTACGCCATCATTGATGAAGAAGAATTTCAAATGGACGAATCTCCGCCCTCTTCCCTTGAAAGAGTTGCTGACCTGCTCTTAGACGAATGGAGAAGTGACAATTTTGAACATGATCCATACAAGTTCATAGAAGAGGCAGGTCTTGGAATTTATTGCATGCATGAAGAGGGTACTTTCGTACCAAATTTGATGAAAACAAACCAAGAGAGCTTGGGTTTATGGCAACTCTTCTTCGATGGCTCAAGAAGCAAATTGGGAGCTGGTGGTGGAGTAGTGCTAATTTCGGCCTCAAAGGAGAAATACTTCTCGACTTTCAAGTTCCAATTTTCTTACACTTGCAATGTTGTAGAACATGAGTCTCTCATTCATGGTTTGGAGTGGGCAAGGAAAAGAGGAATTAAAGAACTGCAGGTTTTTGGAGACAGTGAGTTGATCGTAAATCAAGTGAGAGACCGAAATTTGACAAAGAATTCCTTGCTTAAGTCTTACAAGCACAGGGTGGGGGAGTTAGTGGAGAGTTTTCATGCTTTCAATGTTAATTCCATTCCAAGAGAGCAAAATAAGCAGGCAGACAGACTAGCAGCAGTTGGTGCCCAATTTGACATTCCCAAGGAGATAGGTCGAGACAACAGTCCGTGCCATTTTAAGTGGTAATCAGACCCTCCGTGCCTGATAATGTCACCAATTGGCAGGTGTTTGACAGTGATCAGTAGATAGTGCTCTTCTTGCAGGGGGAGGCTGGGTTTGCTTCCAAGAATCAAGCCAAGTTGTAGCAGCAGTACGGCGGTCAGATTGTTCAACTGAAGAACAACAAACTTCTTAAAGGCTTAGTCACTCTCGAAAGCATCTTCAACGAGGATGACCAACTAAAAAATGATAAAGCAAGCATCACAACCAAGAAAGAAAACTATGAAAAAGTTGAAATATTCAAGAACATGTTGCTTGCACTTGGGAAGGTATGTACGAAGGATGAGAGGCATTTTGCTATGTCAAGAGTTCGCCGATGTTTTTGGTTGGGAGTATAGCGACTTGAAAGGTTTTGACCTAAGCTTGGCCCAACACACCATTGAGCTGGAGGAAGGCGTCAAACCCATCAAACAAAGACAAAGGCCTATTAATCCGAAAATTGAGCCTCTCATGCGGAAGGAACTCACCAAGTTGATTGAGTCCAAGATCATATTTCCTATTAAACACTCTTCTTGGTTGGCCAATCTAGTCCCTGTTAGGAAAAAGAATGGGGAGATTAGACTATGTGTGGATTTCAGAGATCTCAATAGAGTCTTGTTGAAAGATCACTATCCTCTCCCAAGTATGGAGCAGATCTTCCTAATGGTGACAGGGAACGAACGTTTCTCCATCCTGGATGGGTATTCAGGGTACAATCAGATTTTAGTGCAAGGCTATGATCAGTACAAGACAACCTTCACTACCAAGTGGGGAACTTTTGCTTACAGGAAAATGCCATTCGGACTGTCCAATGCTGGAGTCACCTTTCCGCGAGCCATGGACATGGCTTTCCAGGGCTTGATAAATAATATTGTATTGGTCTACCTTGACGACGTGACAGTTTTTTTTAAGGATGCAGGCCAACATCTGAAACACTTGAGGCAAATCTTTGAGAGGTGTAGAGAGTTTGGTATCTTTCTCAACCCAAAGAAATGTGTGCTCGCTGTGCACGAGGATAAACTTCTTGGCCATGTTGTTTTGAAAGGGGGCTTGACCATTGGTCTAGAAAGAGTCCGCGCCATCCTAGCACTGTCTTTACCTAAGCACAAGAAGGGTCTACAAAGCTTATTTGGCAGAATAAATTTTATTAGGCGATTTATCCCTAATTTTGCCGAGATAGTTAAGCCACTAACTTCCATGCTAAAGAAGGATGAGAAGTTTGCATGGACAGCACAAAGGAAGAATAGTTTTGAAGGGATTAAGCAAGCTATTTCCTAGGCTCCCACCTTGATCAGTCCCGATTTCTCCAAGGATTTCAACCTTTACACCTTTGGAAATGAAGAGGTAATTTTCGCCATGCGTACTCAAGCAAATGATGAAAACCTTGAACAGCCTCTTGCATTCTTTAGCCAAGGTCTGGAAGGTTTTGAAATCAGGTACACATATGTTGAAAAGCAAGCGCTTGCAGTCATACAAAGCTTGAAAAAATTCAGACGTATGTTGTCAAGCAACAAGGTTCATGTCATGGTGCCACATCCCAGCGTCAAAGATTTCTTGATCAGCCGCGATTTAAATGAAAAGAGGGCAGGGTGGATCACCAAAGTAATGGAATATGATGTGGATATCAAAACCACCAAGTTGGTAAGGGGAAGAGGATTGTGTGAACACCTTGCTACAGACCTTAAATAACAGAAAGAGGGCATTTTGCTACTCCATGATGAAGCTGCAACAAAAGAACCATTAGTCATGAAGGATAGGGCACAAGACATGACACATTTCTTTCTCACCGGTGAGTGCCCATAGGGCCTTGATAGGACTAGGGGAGGTATTTCAGACTCCAATCTCTTCCTTATGTCCTGATTGATGGGGTGCTGTTTAGAAGGGATTTTTCAAGAGTACTCTTGAGATGCATAGACTCAAGTCAGGTTGACAGAGTATTATTTGAGTTTCATGACGGGCCAGTTGGTGGTCTCTTTGCTCCTAAGCCTACAGCTGCAAGGATTATGAGGGCTGGTTATTTTTGGCCCACTTTATTTAGAGATACTCATGTTTGGATATGGAGGTGCCAAAAATGTGCTCTCTTTGATGAAAAGCAATGACTGGGTGCGATGCCTCTACATCCTATTCAAGTAGAGCAGTCGTTCATGCAATGGGGCCTAGACTTCATAGGAATGATCAACCCTCCTTCCAGTGCTAGCCACAAATGGGTCTTGATTGCTACAGACTACTTCACAAGATGGGTAGAAGCTATTGCTTTGAAGGAAGCCAACGAAAGTGCAGTCCCAAACTTTTACGAAGGCCTAGTGACAAGGTTTGGAGTCCCAGTTACTATCATCTCAGATAACGCATTGGCTTTCTTGGGAACCAAAACAAGCGAGTGGGCGTTGGGATACGACATCTACTTTAGCACTTTTTCCAACTTCTACCCACAAGGAAATGGGTTGGCTGAGTCCACGAACAAGAATCTGATCAAAATTATTAGGACAATGGAGGAAAATCAAAGAACTTGGCACGCCAAGCTGAAAAAAGTCTTGTGGGCAGACATGGTTACTCCAAAAAGAGTAGTCTTGATCCTAGGAAGGTGTGCCCCTCACACCCTAACACCGTGAAGATGGTTCAAGGATATAAAAGTGGCTTTCCAGCCACTATAAGGGAAAGAAGGAAGGGGAAAGGAAGTTGCTATAGCCATGAAAAGAGCAACATAAACATATCTTCTGAATTTTGAATAAATGGAAGTTGCAAGGAAGAATCAAGGCATTAAGAAGGGGTGCACTTTGTGATTATAGAGCTTGATAAGATGATGAAAATGGTGTTACTAAACACCCTTGTTTTTACTAATATGTTTGTTCCTTGTGTAGGATCTCTAAGGAAACCAATTGCAATGGCTAGGAGGAATGCAAAGGGTGCTGTGATTTTTGTGCATCAGCAGCCATTGGGGCATGGTAGAACCCGCCCAACTTTGGGTTTGACAAGCATTGTTGATTCTGAAAATTGTTGCACATTGATTGGGAAGGAGAATAGGAAATCGTGGTTGCATGGGCAGCCCCTAGATTGCTTTGAGCAACACCCTATATTGAGTTATAAGGGTAACTTTGGAAGAATGGACAACGAAGAGAAAGGTGAGTTTTTGAAGAAATTTTGGTCTCATTCTCACTCAATAAATTCTGTATTTGTGTGTTCAAATTTGCTACGCATTATTGTTGACAATTTTGCCCCCCACAAGGCAAATTTGTCACCCCTACACTTCGGAACTTTGCTATGGTGCCAAGTTTGTCTTGTGAATCAGTTTTAGGGTCCTTAAATGAGCATTTACAGCCACCCAAGTGGCCATATACAGCCAGGTGAATTATAGTCATGTAGAGGTTTCCAAGGAGCTTTCTTGATTACAGCCAAATGTGCAAATACAACCAAGACATACAAGCTGTAAGTTTAGTTATTTTGTCTTCCCAAGGAATTTTTTCGGGCTATAAGAGGTGGACTATTTCTTCGGACAGTCTGTTCGAGAGAGCTCTCAAAGGACTGTGTAAAAGTCCGAAAAAATGACTAAGTGGCAGTCGTTCAAAGCTTTTTTTTTTTTGGACTTTTTGTCCCAAAGAAAGGAGAAAAGCACAGTTGAGAAGACCCAAAAGGTACCTGCCCTTCGGGAAGGTCCAATTCAAAAGTCCCGAAGGGTATGTAACCCTTCGGGTTGATTCACTTTATGGTTTCAAGTCAAGACAAAAGTTCTGAAGGACAGTTTCAAAAAGCCGAGGTGCCCTTCAAAAAGCCCGGGTGCCCTACAATTCTTCCGAAAGCCACTTTTGAAGGCAAAGAAGCCCATGTGGAGGGCAATTGGTCAGCGAGGTGGAGCTTTACAATTCTTCCGAAGGGCACTTCTTGAAGAACCAAGCCCTTGCGGAGGGCACTTGGTCGGCGAAGTGGACCTTTACAATTCTTTCGAAGGGCACTTCTGGAAGAACCTTGCCCTTGCGGAAGGCACCCAGGCGACTAACAAGACCAAATCAAAAAGCCCGAAGGGCAATGTTAGGAAGCAGAAGCCCTTGAGGAGGGCACCTTCATAAAAGCAAGGGACACTTCAAATGGAAAAGAATTTCCTTTAGACTATTTGTCCGAAGGAATTCCTTCGGACAAAAATTTTGAAGGAATTCAAGGAAAAGGTTCGACGGAGGATATACCTGGGAAAAAAACTTGATAGAAATTAAAAAAAGGCAAAGAAGGAAATGAGAAAATTTAAGGAAATCCTTAGGAATAATTGTCAAACAGGAAATTCGCGGGAATATGAAGTCAACAAAAGCTCGAGGAAAACCAAAGGGCAAGACTTAAGAGCCTAAAAGAATAAATTTGGAAAAATTGGCAAGGAAATGAATTCCTTTGGACAAAAAGTCCGAAGGAATTCGGGAGGACAAAACCCTGATAGAAAAGACAAGGGCGTAAGCCAAAGCCAAAAAAGAGAAAGAGCAATGCCAGGCCTGGGAAAGAGAAGAGACAGAGAGTCCTTCGGACAATTTGTTCGAAGGATGAAAGCTAAAATAAAACCCGATTCCCAAATTAAAGTAGAACACGGGAAAAGCTAGAGAAAATACAAACAGGACTGAAGCATAATTGAACATGGACATAGGCATGATCAACGAATAAAACAAACGCAGAATAAAGACAAAGGGAAGATGAACAAAGAACATGCACAGACTAACGTGAGTGACTCTAACGAAGTGAACGCATTTAAGAAAACAAGCATGCTTCAGTTCTGAAAATAGAGTTGTCTTGCATGATGAACGGGCAAAGCGTTGAACGTTTCAAACAACCAGAAAGTCTATGCATGCACTCTCGTTTGTCTCAAAGCTTTAAATGTTCTGACGGTTCAAACACAATTCTTAATTTAGCATTTGCATTGATTTCATGCAAAGGGGAGACTTTCAAACGTTCCAGTAGTTGGAGTGAATTTGACTACTTTTGTTTTGAATTTGACTAGTTTTCAAGTCAAGACATCTATTCGTAGGTGTCATGCATCCAAAACTTGTCTTCTTTTTTTTCAACGCCAAGGATTCTTCATGCAAGACAGCCGGGTATAAGCCAAGGAAAGACAAATTTGGAAGATCCATGCAATGCAATTTGGACTTGGGCTAATGAAGAGTTAACTTCTTCTCCTATTTCCAATGCCAATCCCTTGGTTCTTTGTAATTTTCTATATCAATAGCTTTTCAGCCTTGTAAAATCTATCCCTCTCTTGGTAAGCCTAGACTCTGCCATTGGTGAGTTGTGTAACCTTTTCAATCAATAGAAGGACTGTACTTTCAGATTTTAAGTGTTGGCATAGTGTACATTCATTCAACAATTTGCATATGTGGTAGATTTCTTTCCCTTCCCAAATTTTGATTCGTACCTAGTTGTTAGCTCATCATGTTATGCAGGTCATGTTCAGTGTTTTATATGTCTTTTGCTGAAGCTGTAAGTGGATGTTAGGTGGCTGCAAAGTGTCTTGTATCAGACCTCTTTCCATTGTTTTCCCTCATGTTTTTGTCATTAGATCGAACCTTCTCATGAAATACTTATGTATAGTGATCAATTGAAATCAAAGGTCGTCCTTTTCCCTTGTTTGATTCAGTGTTCAAAGTTCCAAGTAGAATGGATCAACATTCTGGTGTATCACTGTCATTAGGTAGGATTTCTCTTTCAAGTTTCTTTCTTCCTTTTCCATAGCAGATTCGCAGCACAGAGTAGAGATCGCATTGATATATCTTACAGGAACCAGTCTTTTTTGGAGGTTCTTCTCACCGTTAAGGCACCCACCTTCGTGAGATCCCATTGTTTCAACTGGAGAGAGGATTAGTCATTTTAGCACGTCTTCATTTTAGGGTCCAACTCCAAGTTGACAACAATTATCATTATACAATACAATGTTGTTGATATACAACAACCAAGGAAAGGGTCTGAAAATACAAGTGCAGGGTTTGATTTTTTACACTCAGAAATTTCTAAGTTGGTAAATGTTGGCAATTCTTCCACAGGTCAAGATTGTCTCTTGCCATTCGGAAAATTCACGTCTCTAGCCAAAGAAGAAATAATACATTGGGTAAGAGGTAGACCAATTGAAATAACTCATTTGCAAAGGACTTAAGTCCGCGGGAAATTAGACAAGGATAAAGGACCAAGGAGGAGCCAAAAAATCAAAAGGGTAGGGTTAGAAATGGCACAAAGCAATAAAAAAAAACAAAGGAAAGAGCCTACAACAAAGGAAGTAATTCTTTCGGACTTTTTGTCTGAAGGAATACTTCGGAGAATTCAAAAGAGAAAAGTCCGCCCAAAAGCAAGAAAAGACCAAGGAATAATTCCTTTGGACTTTTTGTCCGAAGGAATAATTCCTTCGGAAAAGCCCGAAGAAATCCGAGATAGAAGTCAGAAAATTCGAAGTAATAGGACCCTTGCAAAAAGCCTGGGTGCCCTACAAAAAACTCAGGTGCCCTACAATTTTTTCGAAAAGGGCACAGATGAAGGACAGAAGCCCTTGAGGAGTGCACATGGTTGGCAATAGGACCATTGGGACTTTCCTGAAGGGCACAAAAGAAAGACACAAGCCCTTGTAGAGGGCACTTGGTCGGCAACAGGGCCTTTGCGCATTTTCCGAAGGGCATTCTGGGAAAGGCAAAGACAAAAGAAAATACCTTTGGACTTTTTGTCCGAAGGAATTCCTTCGGACAAAAAGTCCGAAGAAATTCGGAGAGGTCTGCCAAAAGACAAAAATCTCGACAGAATAAAGTCTGAAACCAAAAAAAAGGAAATAACAAAGGAATATATCCTTCGGGAAAAAGTCCGAAGGAATTCCTTAGGACTTTTTGTCCGAAGGAATATTTCGGAGGATAAACAGAGACAAAAGCCCGCGGGAAAAGATAAGGGACAATTCAAGCGGACATTTTGTTTGAAGAATTCCTTCAAAAGATTCGAAGGAGATAAGCCCGAGGCAGAGAAGAAATAAAGGCCAAAGGAAAGGTGAGGAGCCATAAGTTCGAAGGATTCCTTCGGAAAAGTTGTCGCGGAAAAGTGCATGGACAGAAGCCTGAGGGAAATAACAAGGGTCAATTCCTTTGGGCAATTTCCCTGAAGGAAATCCACCTGAAAGGCATAACAGGAAAGTCCGTAGATAGGGCCGAGAAAATAAACCCGAGGCAAATGCAGCCAAAAACAAAAGATCCGAAGGAGATAGACCAAAAGCATAAATTTCGAAGGAAATCCAAAGCTTCGAAAAAGTTGCAAAAAGAAAAGACGAAGGAGATATCCGACAAACTGTTCGCGGGAACGTGGACTAAAAAAGTATCTGAAGAAAAATCCAAGACCAAAGATAAGTCTGTGGGAATAAACCCAAGAGCAACGCATGCACACAAACAGAAATAGAAAATAGATAGACAGCTCTACCGGAGTTCTAAATTCGGACATCAAGTTGACTGTTCTGGATTTAGAGTTGACTAATTGTTAAACGCCACATCTACTAGGAGTTTGTCATGCAAAGGAGAATGATCTCTTCGTCCAACTTAGCTTATCAAACGGTCAACTTAGCCTTTCAAACGTTCCAACTCGGCTTCCAACGTATCAAGTCAGAGTTCTAAAATTGACATTGGCATTGGATATCATGCATGATATTATCATCTCATACTTTCAAACGTTCCAGCAGCTCACGAAGAAGCTAAAATTGACATTGGCGTGGATTTCCATGCAAAAAGAGGTGGGTGTTTCAATAAACAAAGACAAGTCCACTTCCTCTAGCGCAAGGAGCTTCATGCAAAGACAAAGGGAAAACCTATTTTATTGAAAGGCCAAGTCAGCTTTGAGTTAATCTAAGTTGATGCTTCTCTTCAATTTTTCAACGCCAATCTTTTGGCTTTTGTAATTCTCTATAAAATGGCTTTCAGCTTTGATTAAAATCATCCCTCTTGGCTAGACCAGACTCTGCCATTGGTGAGTTGCGTAACCTCTTCAATCAATAGGACTGTACTTTCAGATTTCAAGTGTTGGCATAGTGTATATTCATTCAGCAATTTGCGTATGTGGTAGGTTTCTCTCCCTTCCCAAATTCTGATCTGTACCTAGTTGCTAGCTTACCGTATTATGCAGGTCATGTTAAGTGTTCTTTATGTTTTTTGCTGAAGCTGTAAGTGGATGTTAGGTGGCTGCAAAGTGTCTTGTATTAGACTTCTCTCCATTGTTTTCCCTCCTGTTTTGGTCATTGGATCGAACCTCTTCATGAAATATTTATGCATAAGTGATTGATTGAAATCAAAGGTCTTCCTTTTCCCTTGTTTGTTCAGTGTTCAAGGTTCCAAGTTGAGTGGATCAATCTTCTGGTGTATCACCTTTATTAGGTAGGATTTCCCCTTAAAGTTTCCTTCTCCCTTTTCTTGGTAGTCCACAGCATAGAGTAGAGATCCTCATTGATATATCTTACAAGAGCCAGCTTTCTCTGGAGGTTCTTCTCACCATTGAGGCACCCACCCTCGTGAGAAGATCCCATTTTTTCAACCGGATAGAGGACTGACCATTTCATGCACGTCTTCGATTCAGGGCGCAGCTCCAGGTTGATAACAGTAAAAAAATTCCAGCCTCCTATTGGGTTAACAAAGTTGAAATTTGGAGCATGCCACAGGGCAAAGTGGGAAGTAGTACACAAACCAAGTCTGAATTTTGCCACTGAGAAAATTTTGAGTTGATGATGTAAACACAGCGGTATCATAAGGTCATGAATTCTGAATTTTTTGACTTGTTACAGCCCTTGATAAGTTCTGGAAATGCTCATGATTGGGGGGCACTTCTTGCAAAACAAAAGGTGGAAGAACCCAAGTAAGGTACAGTACTCTTGCATTGATAAAATTGAGTTTTTATTAGAGTCACATGGTGTTCCATATATGGATGAATATGTTGATAAGGGAGAGCCAATGGGAGAACACGTGATACACATGAGGGCCATACAAGGTGGTTTGCATCTCTAAATACCTCTTTCCAAGGAAGTTCATTATTGTTTCCTTTTTGCAAAATTGGATAGGTTTGCCATGGCATATGGGAGGCCCCAAGAAGTTGTTGGATGTTTGCCAAGATAGTAGGCACTCTATAAGGGGAATTCAGATAGACTTGGGCATATGGGGTAGCAAGGTGTCACTTTTCGGTTGTATTTCTTTTGACAGCTCTAGGCCATCTAGCACACCTTGTGAGTGCATGATGACATCTATTGAAGATATGTTTTTGAAGGGCTCATTAAAACTCAACCTAGTAATGAATGGGTTGATGTTTTGGAGCGATTGCATAAAGGTACATCACGAACACAGCCCACATATCAGCATTTACATTCTTTTTGGTAAGGTGATTCCTTCTTGGATGAAGGAACAAGTGTTCAAGGCTTCACCACGGAAAAGTCCAGCTCTTCGGAGGACTGTTTTACAGAGTTTGGGGTCTAAAATGAGACATAGTAACAGCTGTTACGAGTCACACAGGGCAGCCTATGCTTTGGGCAGCATGTTGTTTGGAAAAGATTGCATTCATAGAGCTGGTTGGGAAGACGCTAAGGGATGGTGGCCTCTTAACAGCATCATATACATTCATGGCAGCCTTATGTGGGGACAAGAGAGGCCTTTAGAAGGCTGTGGTAGCACTTTCAAAGCTTGGGGGCAGCCCTCAAAACATACTTACAACTGTAAGAAGATTCATATTGGAACTTCTCTTCCATGGAAAGCCATCACAGGGAGAGTTTGCATTTTGAGATGTGTTGGGACACCTCTTTGGATCCTACAATTGCTTGAGGACAAGCAATTTTGGGCGGGGAGGATTGTAATGTCCCCCTTTTTGGCCTAAGGTCTTTGGACATGTCCCCTAGCCTATTTTTGGTGTTTTCTTTAGGCTATGGGAAAGAAAGAGAAAAAGGAAACACATACTACCCTCCTTGAAATGTAAAAGTGAAGGGATCACTTAAGTTTTTCTATTTTTACATTGAGGAGGGCCCTTTTGTGACTTAAAAGACATGAAGTGCCTTTAAGCGGGTTTTAAAATGCTAACCGACCTTTATGTACTTAACTCTTCTCTCATAACTTAAAAAGGGTGAGTATATAAAGGAAGTTTGGAATACATTGAAGGGTATGCTATGTTTTTGGATTAATTTGATATCAAGCATATAACGCTTGACCAAGCATGTAACGCTTGGAATAGAGCAAGGACGAAAACCCTTGTTTCTACTAGGGCATCCTCACCTAGGGGATTGCATTGATTTTTCATTGTTGGTTTTGCAAATTGGGCTCTAATTTCAGGTCTTGAAGGCACCTAGGGCAGCGCCTAGGGTTGTGGAGTGTGGAAGGCAATTGTGAGGGTTTGAAGCCCCAAGAAAGGGGGCAGTGAATTGCACTTGAGGGCTGCTAAAGATATGTGAGGGCAGCGAACAAGGTAAAGGGTGACAGCGCAGGCTTAGGGCTGTGGATAAAGCCCTAAAAGGGCAGAAAAACATTACTTGCAGGAGTGGCTGGTTAGGGCAGCTGGGTGACTTCAGCTGGGAGCGTGATTGGGTGTTTGAAGGGCTTCCGTATGTCTATATTACCATCTTTTCATTCTGAAAATTAATATTATATTTTGTATTAATTTCCAGCTGTGTGAAGGGAAAAGAGCAGATAAACAAGCGTATTTCTGAGTTGATATTCCATTAGTGGGGTGATTCCCTTTGGGGAATTATTTGAGCATTTGGAGGAGCCAATTGAGGCCAATATCTTCATTCATATATTCAGCTATTATTTGTATAATTTTCACATATTTTTTATGAGGTTATTCAGCTACAATTGATCATAACATTTCAGATTTCAAGGTATTTACTTCGCTGTGATTTTCTGAGGGTTTGGGTTTTAATTCGACAAGGGTTTGGTCAATAATAATCCATGAAATGATCATTTCCATAATTCCTAATTTTTAGCTAATTGATGGGTGGATAAAGGAGAATTTTGAGTAGTTTTCTGTGGTATATCAGTTCTGTAGTTGTGTATGGATTTAATGGAGAAAATATTATTTGTGCCCTAGATAATATTCCTAGGATGACACATTGGATGGCTAGGGTTCGAGTTATTTATTTCCAGATTGTTTAAAGTTTGTATGTTTTGGGTGTTTGGTTGCTGGGGTTTCAGGAAAAACCCCAATATGGTTGAATTGTCACATTTGGGGACATTACAAAGCACCACAGGTTTCTAGAAGGTTGCTATTCTGACAGTTGTATTTTTATTTGTTTAGATAGACTTTTACTTCCACAAAAGTTATTCTAAGACTGTCCAATTTGGTTTCTTCAATAAAGATAACCACAGGTCACTTTTATTACTGTATTAAGTTGACCTTTTTTCGGAATAATTCCTAGGCCTCTAATAAGGAAATAAGCTTCATTACAGGATTTAATTTTGACCACAAGGGCCTAATTATGTGTCTTCTGACCCTCTGTGGAGATGTATGTATTGGCCCTCCTGCTCCACCATCTCCAATTTTGTCTTCCTCTGCTGTTTCTTGTTTCGCCTTCCTTCTTTTTACTGCCTTGCATCTTATACATAGCTGTTCCTTCAATTGAAGTTTGTTCAGAATGAAAGTTCAATGTTGTTTTCTGTTTCATGGGCCAAGGACCACGCTTAAGGTATCTCAATCTTCTAGGGCAGTGAAAATAATGATGAAAGAGACTCTACCACAAATTTGTGTCTGAATTGACACTTTCATCAGAGGAGACCATATTTTGGCATTCCAAACATCTAGTGATTGCAATACAAGGGAAATTTTGTAAAGCTCCCAAGCTGACTTGCAGGCCATGTATAAGTGGGTCTTGACGATCGGAACCTTATCCTAATGTTTGGCCTAATGAAAGGAGTTCTTCTCTAGCAGCTTCTTCCCTATAGTCTTCTAACAATTAAAATTTTAAAAGGACATATCTTGGTTCGAACACTTCGGGGGAGATCCTATCAAATATTTATGAACGATTACAGGGAGTTGAAGCTCATGTCTTGCACAGATATGAGATCAGTAAAGGGTATAAGGCACAGCGGTGCAAAATGTGTGCAAAACTCCACTGACCCAAATCATACCATTTGATGAAAAACTTAGGTTACTTAGGGTCAATTTCTTGCAGCGCTGGATTGTTCTACCAATCTTCTTTTTTCTTTAGCTCCATATTTTTTATGTGTTCATTGTCTTTATGCATTAGGGGCCCTTCCTTTCTCAGCAATATTTCTTATTATACAGGTTTTGTATATACTGAGTTGTTTAGGATTTACCTGTTTGGGTTCACTCCTTGCCTTTTTTAGTTTAATTTCTTCCCGGTCTTTGTTTTAAATATTAAATTTTTGGTTGGAGTTCCTTTCAAACAGTGGTGTAATCTTAGTTCTGAAATTGTAAAGCTGTCTTAACTTGCAATGTTTCATCTACAGGGATCTAATGGTCTCTTCTTTATTGTGATATGTTTGCCTTTGTTTCCCATCATTACTATCTAATTGAAATCGAGAAACATCTTTAGCAGTATTGAACATTATTATAATTTATTTCTGCTTCTCTCTGATATAGTTAGTATCACCTGGGGCCATGTTATGATTGATTCTCGCAACTCAGTCTATTTTAACTTCTCAGTAGCTGCACTACTCTCTAGTCAATTGTTTTTAAAGTGAATATTGTGGACTGGGTTTATTATCTTCTTTGATGTTAAATGTTTTGAAGTGTTTTTCGTTAAAAAGTTTTGAAGTGTTTTCTGTTAAATGCGTTGAAGTATTTTTTTGTTGTCTAGAGTGAGGTCTAGAATGTGGCTCCCTGGGCTTTGATTGTTACAGTCGTCAATATTCAGGTATTTCAGTTGTTTAGATTAATCTATTTCCTTCCTCATTAGTCTTCTTATTTATTGTTCACTTAGGATCTTTTGTTTAATCTTCTGCTTTAGCGAACTCATCTCATTCTTAAGGATCCTCCCCTTGAAGTTCCTCTGTGACTCCCACTAACCTACTTTAGTTATCCATGTACAGTAATATAATTTATTAGCTATTGTAACTCCTGTTTAGCTATTCTAAATTGTTATATTTTTGAGTCCCATTGACCTACTTTGGTCATCTGTGCACATTATTATTCTTTCTTTCTTTCTATGAACTATTTTGAAGATTTTTTTGGAATCTTGCTAATTGGCTCCTCACAATATTGTTTGTGACAAGGCTCCTTACACTACCTTTTTCACCCTTGATTGTTGAGAAGTCTCCATTCCTCCAGTTTTTATTTATCTGTAGATATAATTTTCAACTCTATACTTCTATAGAGGATAAATTGATTCTTTGCTTTGATTCTTCAATCAAAATTTATCAACCGATATGCATATTTTTGCATATGTATATCAATTTGTGGGATCATTCATTACTCAGTGCCTAATCCTGTTGCCAAGCAATTTTCAGCTTAATTTCACCCTTCAAACTAATAACATTGCAATGTGAGTTGGCTTTTTTCAACTGTTTTGCATTGAGGACATCCCTTACCAGAGAGGACCTGAGATGCCTCCCCTAATACCCATCTCTCCTCTTGTACAAGCCTCATTGTGGTATATAGATAATGATGATGACCGAATTTTGTGCTAAGAATATCCAAGCTTGTGCATAATTTCGTTTGATGTGTTACAGACAATGGTGACTAACAATACTGTCTTATCCTCCCATCTTTTTTTATTTTTATTTTTTGAAAAACAGTCCAAATATTCATAAAAAGATAGGATATTACATCAAGAAACAGACCAAATAAAATAAAACATTGGTCTGAAGAAACTGGCACCATATCCGAAAGATCTAAAACAAAGATTCTAACCCACTAAAAACTCAGAAAAGTGAGAACTTTCCCAACTATGATTCAGGACTATGTAGATATTTTTAGAAGAACCAAAGAACTAGAACTAAAATCTGACGACCTTAAACTGTCTACAAGATTCTTGAAAAACAAATTAAAAATACCCACATACATATACACAGAATACCCCTTACCTTGAGAGACAAAAGTGGGAATCACTGAAGATAAGTTTTGGAATACTTCCCACAAGATAGACACTGTGGCACAAAAACTATTTTGGAGGCCCTCAAGGGGTTCTGTTTTCTTTGGGTCACCATGAGTGTTGGGTGACATCATTTCCCCATGTACCCAAGTTGAAGGGGCAGGCTTTCTGGCTGTTGGCTTGAAGATTGGAGCCCTCCAATCCATTGCTTGACCCTGAGTGCTGTTGAAGCTGTCTGCTTGTGTGGTGTGTCTTTTGGCAGCTTGCTGAAGCTCAATATTTTCCTGTTTTTCTTCTGGAACCAATATTTTGGTTGGAGCATACATGAGTAATTTGTGAATGGTCTTCAACGGGTGGTGTTGGTAGTCACAATTGTAAAACAATTTTTTTATCCATTCATTTTTGAGATATTGGTTTTTTTTTTTGATTGAAACCCTGCTTTTACATGGATTAGGTGTACAAAATGCTTCTTTGGCTTAGGTGCCAAGGACTGAGGGGTTCCATTCTGCCAAATTCGCTTGGGGCGGGATCTCGGCCTCATCCCTTTTTTGTATCTCCTGGGATTTGTACCTTGGTGGATGGCTAGGCAGCACCTTTTACACCATCATCCTCACCATTGGACTACAACCCACTTGATGAGATATTGGCTTTTGGATTCATCATGTTCAAAGAAACAAATTCCTATGTTTTGAGTACAATATGTGTACCCAGCTTTAGGGAGAATGTAATGTCCTCTTTTTCGAAATTAAAATAATATTATTATTAAAATAAAAAATATTTTTAAATAATTAAAATAAAATAATGTCTTAGTTGCCAAAAAGTAACATGTCGGCAACTTTTTTCTAAATTGATTTGTAATAAAGAAGGGGACTCCTTTAATTTGATGTAAGTTGGCCCTTACTTTAGAAAGTAATGGAATTGATTTTTGGAGAGAAAGAATATAAAATAAGGAAAGGAGGTTCATTTGGTTACCATGTTTGATGAATTGAATTTTGAATTGGAGCACAAAATGCTTGGCTTATCTCCATTGAAGACGTCAACCTTCACTGGAAACCTAAAGTTAAGGATGGAGGCCCTTAACCTCATTTGGGCAGCTTCATTGAGAGTTGGAAGACATGTTCCTGACTATCATTTGTAGGAGGGGATTTTGTGCTACATGGGATGCCTTTGTGTGTCATAAAATGATTTGGGAGGCTCAGTACAACCATGTGGCATGTCACTTTGCGTTGGAGAAACAAATGGAAATTATTTAGAAATATTCTATTGGCCAAAGATTTGTCACAATGTCATAGATACATCAAGCCTTGCACAACTTTTGCAATTGCGAAGCGAGCCAATTGGAAATAGGGTTTGTGCACACCTTTGCGGATTCCATTTAAAGCTTGGGAATATTTCTCAATGGATTTTATGTCAGATTTTCCCACAACCAAGGAAGTCATGAAGGGTTTTTGTGGTGGTCGACCTGTTCTCAAAGATGGTAGTTCCTACAACTTACAAAAAGGGGATCTCATTGGAGGAGATTGCGAACCTATTCTTCAAGCATGTTTGGGTTCATTTTGGTTTGCCACAAAGCATCATGTTAGAAGGGGACAACATGTTTGTTGAGATGTTTTGGTCTACACTGTAGTTAATGATGAACACAAAACTAAACAAGTCCACCGCACTCCATCCTTAGACATATGGACAAATAGAGGTGGTCAACCTCATGATTGTGCATCTTCTTTGTATGTACCATTCAAAACATCTTGACATGTGGGATGATAGTCCTCTATATGTCCAACATAGCTACAATCAAGCTCTTCATGGCCCCATGGGACATATGCCATTTTAGGCATGTCTCGACTTGCAATGTAATGTCCCCTTCTCAAATCTGATCTCACAGTGACCGTTGGCCTAGTTCTGGAAATCTGTAGGCTATTCGGAAGGTGCAAATTAGGGTTTCCTATTTTTTAGGATGTCCTTGCTCGGAGTTTTGATGGCGGATTCTTTCTGGGTTTTTCAAGAGCTTCGCGGGGGTATGTTTGTTTCGGCTTCCTGAGCATTTCCAGGAATTTACTATTTTTAGTAAATTCTATTTTTGGCAGCTAGCAGGTTTGTCTCAAGGAGTTAACTTTCCCTTTCAGTTGACTCATTTAGTTTTGGGCTTCAGAATGCGGTCTTGGAAAAATAAGTTAATTTCACTTAAAAAATAACATTATATTTTAACGTTGACCTTGGCCTAGTCGAAATAACTTAATGTTATTTTAAAAGCGGGACTTGAAGGGGGGGCGCCATCATTGCATGGAAAGGGGCGCCACTTTTGGAGATAAGGCTTCAAGGGAGGCCAACTGAAGCCTATAAAAGAAAGCATTGGGTTCTCATTTGATCATCTTGGTCTACTACATGGTTATGCTGCCGCTTTGGCTCTGGAATTGCTTCGGGGAATGAAGGCCTCTTAGCTAGGGCATCGCTTCATGCTTGCAAGACAGCATCTAGTGGTGATTCAGTCATTGATATTTGTATTTACATGTGATTTGATCTCAGTTATTTCATTGTTAGTTTATTTGGTCTTATTAGTGTTTCAGTTATTGTATTCTGTATAAGGCAGATCTAGGTTTTTATTCATAAATCAAAAAATACAAAAAAAAGGGTTCTGGGTATCATTTCATTATCTTGGCTAGCCTTAGGCGCTCCTTTTCTCTTATTTATAGAATTTTTAAAGCTTGCAATTAATTTCTAGAGCAAATCGCCCTATTCAACTGGGACGCCTTTTGGGGTTTGCATTGGAATCCGTGTAACAATTTTTGGATGCAAATTGGGTCTGAATTTTGATGCTAACTTGGGCGCCATCATAAGGAAGAGAGTTTGCAACAGAAATCAAGAAGATTGAACAAGTTTTGTGTGAGTTATGAACATCTGAAGAATTTAATAGGTTGCTGGTTTTTCTTCTTTTTAAGAGCAAAAATTGTATTTAAAACTGAAATTATTATATTGCTCTTGAATCTCTCATTGTTGGGCATGACTATCCATGATATGGATAAAATTCTATGATGTAATGCTAATCTTTCTACTTCTGACGACATTGGCATACAGATCCTTCTTCTTTTGTAAAGCTGACAGTAGTACTGGCAGCCATTCTTACTTGTTCAAATCTGATTCCAAAAGTTCAATTTTTAATAAAGTTATTGTATTAGTTTATAGCTTCGCCCTATGGTAGCTACTTTCCCTATTGGGGTTAGCAAGCACATTCTGGGTGTAGAGCTCCGCCCTATGGTAGCTACTTTCCCTTCTGGGGTTAGCAAGCACATGCCGGGTGTGGAGTAGTTTCATTCCTCAGTATTTCCCATTAAAGCATTGTTAGTAATTTCACTCCGTCATATGGTCGCCCCTTACTCCGCTTTGGATTGGGAAGCACATACTTGACGTAGAGTTCCTTTGTTTTGTAATTTATTCCGTCTTATGGTCGCCCCTTACTCCGCCTTGGATTGGGTAGCACATACTGGACGTCGAGTTCCATTTCTAGCATTTAGAGTTGTTTCAGTACGTTTGGGTTTATCTTCTAACCTTAACGGTATTTACTTGTCATGTTGAAATCCAATAACTAAAAATTTCAAAAAAAAATTTGGCTCGGGATATTTCATGCAATCACAGCCACGTATCCTGCCATCCTGTGAGCACACCCTCTATGAGTGACAGAGAAAAGAGATACATAGCAAGAGAAGATAAGAAAATTGCAAAACAGTTCCAGTGGTATCAGGTTCCCGAAGGTCAGACAACTTCAGAGGTCTTGAGGGCTCATTGGGAGTCTTCTCAAGAAATAGATATGGCAGAAGGTGAGAGATCAGTCGGGGGTAACAAGAGGTTTACCAACCCGAGAAATGATAGTGGGAAGGGTAGAGAGAGATCACTCAGTCCCGAAAAGAGATTTGAAAAGAAGATGGATGCCTTGATGGATATGGTATCCCTCATGTTGGGGAAAGTGGGTCAGAACCCAACTCTCCAGAACAATTCCGGATATAGAGGAGAGCCTAGTGCCTCTAATCAATTTGATGGAAGTGTTGCTCAACCTGTTTCTAACAACACTTACATTTCGTCAAGGCCCTTCAAACCCACCTTCGTAGCGCCAGTAAACACCCAACCTGATCCTGAAGAGAATTCTTCATTTGTGGAACAATTGAGACGTGGCCATGCGGAGTATGATTCTCTCCCTGATGACATCAAAATGGATATGTCCTATAATGAATTTATAGATCATAAGAGAAAGAGTAAGGGACAAGGGAGAAATTATGACCAAAGAAGAACTCCAGCACAAGGAGACTTGCATCAAGCTATCAACAAGGTTTTGCTTTCTCACTTTGACGGAAGTGATAGTAATTCTGCTCGATCTTGGATTCAGAAACTAGACAACTATTTGGCTCTTAGGCCAATGGCTGAAGAAGACGCGATTAAATTCGCTACGCTACACCTAGATGGGGTGGCGCATGAGTGGTGGTACCATGGCCTAGTCACCTTGGGTCATGGATCAATCACTAGCTACGATGAATTCACCAATAGACTCATTGAGAGGTTCGAGAAGGACCCAGAAGTGCATTTTAGGGAGTTGGCGCAATTGAAGCAGTATGGCACTGTTGATGCCTACATAGCTGAGTTTCAAAGACTTTCAGTTATGGTCACTGGAATCACTGAGAGAAGATTAGTGATCTTATTCAGCGAAGGTTTGATGGAGCCACTCAAGGGATGGATCAAAGCTTTTGATCCACCATCCTTACAAGAAGCCATGAAAAAAGCTAGAAACATGGAGTGGGCTGCTCCCAAAGCAAAGTTCCATTCCAAACCATCATTCCACAAGAAGGATAGAGGGAAAAGGTTTCATCAAAAACCTTACCAGAAGGAGTTTAAACAGCAAAAACCTCTTGGCACAAGATTGGATCCAGAGACTATCAATGAACTCCGAAGAAAGGGGTTATGTTTCCGATGTAGAGACAAATGGTCTCCAGAACATGTTTGCCCAAAGGGAGTCAAATTTCACAAGATTGAGTATTATTCAGCTGGTGAAAGTAACTCTGATTTTTCAGACCAGCAGTCTGATCCCAAAGATAGTGAAGTGGAAAGAGCTCCGGAAGAGTCCGAAAGTGAAAAAGAAAGTGGTGGTACGTTGGCTCAACTTTTGAGCTTCCAAAAGAATGAGTCTTTCAAAATTCGTGAGACAATCAAAGGGCAGCGTATCGTTGCTTTAATTGATACTGGAGCAACCCATAACTTCATTGATGAAGCTGTGGTGGCAAAGGAGTTGCAAACAAAAGATTTTGAAGGGTTCAAAGTTATGGTTGCGGATGGGTTCCACATCTCTTGTACCAAAAGGGTTCCCAACATGTCAATGCAATTGGGCAATTACGAAGTCAAAGATGACTTTTATGTGGTTAATATTGGTGATACGGATGCTGTCCTTGGCATTCAGTGGCTGCGATCTCTTGGAGAGATCTCTTTAAATCTGCAAACCATGGAACTCAAGTTTCAATCCGATGGAAAGAAGGTGGTGTTGAGAGGGATGTCAAATGGTGGCCCTCGAATTGTGTCATTCAAAAGGATGGCAAGGTTGATACGTCATGACCAAGTGGACTGGGCTGCGGAATGCATGGTTCTTCCAGCTAGTCCTGCTGAAACGAAAATAGAGTATCCTCCTGATATTCAATCTTTACTCACCAAGAAGAGTAAAGTGTTTGCTGATTTACCTCCTGGACCACCTCCTGATAGAGGTTCCGAACACATCATTGAGCTCAAGGAAGGGGCAAAACCGATGATCATAACTCCATATCGGTACCTGAAGAGGCAAAAGGACGAGATCGAGAAGAATATTCAAGAACTCTTGAAGATGGGTTTCATACGCCCAAGCAAGAGCCCCTTTGCTTCTGCAGTGGTTCTTGTGAAGAAGAAGGATGGTACCATGCGCATGTGTGTGGATTATCGTGCTTTGAATCAAAGCTCCATCAAAAACAGATATCCCATACCCAGGATAGATGAGCTCATTGATGAGCTACATGGGGCCAAGTTCTTCTCAAAGATTGATCTGAGATCGGGTTACGATCAGATTCGAATGAGGGGATCGGATGTGGAGAAGACAACTTTCAGATGTCACTATGGCCATTTTGAATTTTTAGTCATGCCATTTGGGTTGACTAACGCTCCGACTACCTTTCAGTCTTGCATGAATCGTATTTTTCAGAGTCATTTAAGGAGGTTTGTGTTAGTATTTTTTGATGACATTTTGATTTAGGGAGATCATCTTAAGCACTTGGAGGAAGTGCTTAGTATCATGGAATCTGAGAGCTTGTTTGCAAAAGCTTCCAAATGTGAATTTGGGATGACGGAGTTACTATACCTTGGCTACATAGTCAGTGCTAAGGGAGTGAAGGTGGACCTAGAGAAGATCAAAGCAGTAGTTGATTGGCCACTTCCTGAGAGCTTAACTCAGTTGAAAGGTTTTTTGGGTCTTTGTGGGTTTTATCGGAGATTCGTAAAGGGGTATTCACAAAATGCTGCTCCCCTTACTGATCTCACCAAAAAGGGAGCCTTTGTTTGGTCAGAAAAGGCTCAAATTGTTTTTGACAAGTTCAAGAAGATCATGAGCTCGTGTCCGGTTTTGGCAATACCGGATTTCTCCAAGCCATTCGAGCTGCAATGTGATGCATCAGGTGAAGGAGTGGGGGCTGTCCTAATGCAAGACAAACACCCTATCATGTTTGAGAGTAGGAAATTACGAGGTATTGAAAAAACATATTCAATCTATGACAAAGAAATGCTTGCCATTATGCATGCATTAGCCAAGTTCAGACAGTACTTGGTGGGGAACAAGTTCGTGGTTAAGACTGACCACAATAGCCTCAAGCATTTCATGCACCAGAAAGATCTAAATGAGAGGCAACAAAAATGGGTGAGTAAGCTTCAAGCTTACGACTTTGATATTGAATATGTAAAAGGAAAAAATAATATTGTGGCCGATGCTCTCTCTAGGAGACCTCATCTTAGCTCATTGTGTGAGCTTACTGCAGATTGGGGAGACATGTTGCTTGCTGATTATGCTAAAAATTAGTTTGCAACCAGCATTCTTGAGGGTACTTTTCATGATGAAAGGTACAAGATGGTTGAGGGATTGATACATTATAAGGGAAGAATCTTTCTGGTGGCTGATTCTAAGCTGAAGAAGAAGATTCTTTTGACTTTTCATGATATTCCAGTTGCTGGTCACCAAGGTTTTTTCAAGACATATAGGCAAATCCGAGAAAGGTTTTCTTGGAAGGGATTGAAAGGAGAGGTACAACGCTACATTCAGGAGTGTCCTGTTTGTCAAGCGAATAAAAATGAGCATACATTACCAGTCGGTTTACTGCAACCACTCCCTATTCCCAATCAAAAATGGAAAAGTATCTCGATGGACTTCATCACAGGGTTGCCCAAAGCCCAAGGGAAGGATTGCATCTATGTAGTGGTGGATCGGCTAACCAAATTTGCTCACTTCTTCGCCATTACCAGCACTTTTTCTGCAGCCCAAGTTGCAGATCTGTTTTTTCGAGAAGTGTTTAAGCTGCATGGATTGCCAAAGAACATCGTGAGTGATAGGGACAGCAAGTTTCTAAGTAAGTTTTGGCAAGAAGTCTTCAAAATGAGTGGCACTGTGCTCACCCCAAGCACTAGTTACCATCCCCAAACAGATGGGCAAATTGAAGTGGTAAACAAGTGGTTGGAAGGCTACTTGAGAAATTGTCAGAACAACAGAAAACTTGGGTCAAGTGGCTGCATATTGGTGAGTACTGCTACAACTCTACTTTTCATATGTCAATTAAGATGTCTCTTTTCTTGGCACTTTATGGGTATGAGGCACCTAGTTTTGCAGATATAGTGTTTGGTGACAGCAAAGCACCCCTAGCCAAGGATTTGTTGCAGCATAGTCAGGACATAATGAAATCCTTGAAGGATAATTTGCAGATTGCACAAAATCAGCAAAAGTTGTATGCGGATCAGAGGCGTGTTGAGCGTTCTTTCGAGGTTGGAGATATGGTCTATCTTAGATTACAACCATATAGACAGTCTACTCTCAAGAAGAGTGGAGCTGAGAAGCTCAAACCTCGCTTCTATGGGCCCTTTAGGGTCATCAAAAAAGTTGGAGCAGTAGCTTATGAATTAGAGCTACCTTCTGATAGCAGAGTGCATAACGTCTTCCACGTGTCTCGCCTCAAGAAGGCACATGGACATAATGTGATTGCTTCATCACAGTTACCACCTTTGGATGAAGAGGGACAGTTGGCTCTAATTCCAGAGGAGATATTTGATGTTCGAGAACGTTCTTTGAGGAAAAGAACCATCAGAGAATACCTGGTAAAGTGGAAGGACCTACCTATGGAGGATGCAACTTGGGAAAATGATGAGATTTTGCATCATCCTAGTTTGCAATTGCTTGAGGACAAGCATTTTGGGAAGGCCGGACTGTAATGTCCCCTTCTCAAATCTGATCTCACAGTGACCGTTGGCCTAGTTCTGGAAATCCGTAGGCTATTCGGAAGGTGCAAATTAGGGTTTCCTATTTTTTAGGATGTCCTTGCTCGGAGTTTTGATGGCGGATTCTTTCTGGGTTTTTCGAGAGTTTTGCGGGGGTATGTTTGTTTTGGCTTCCTGAGCATTTCCAGGAATTTACTATTTTTAGTAAATTCTATTTTTGGCAGCTAGCAGGTTTGTCTCAAGGAGTTAACTTTCCCTTTCAGTTGACTCATTCAGTTTTAGGCTTCAGAATGCGGTCTTGGAGAAATAAGTTAATTTCACTTAAAAAATAACATTATATTTTAACGTTGACCTTGGCCTAGTCGAAATAACTTAATGTTATTTTAAAAGGGGGACTTGAAGGGGGGGACGCCATCATTGCATGGAAAGGGGCGCCACTTTTGGAGATAAGGCTTCAAGGGAGGCCAACTGAAGCCTATAAAAGAAAGCATTGGGTTCTCATTTGATCATCTTGGTCTACTACATGGTTATGCTGCCGCTTTGGCTCTGGAATTGCTTCGGAGAATGAAGGCCTCCTAGCTAGGGCATCTCTTCGTGCTTGCAAGACAGCATCTAGTGGTGATTCAGTCATTGATATTTGTATTTACATGTGATTTGATCTCAGTTATTTCATTGTTAGTTTATTTGGTCTTATTAGTGTTTCAGTTATTGTATTCTGTATAAGGCAGATCTAGGTTTTTATTCATAAATCAAAAATACAAAAAAAAGGGTTCTGGGTATCATTTCATTATCTTGGCTAGGCTTAGGCGCCCCTTTTCTCTTATTTATAGAATTTTTAAAGCTTGCAATTAATTTCTAGAGCAAATCACCCTATTCAGCTGGGACGCCCTTTGGGGTTTGCATTGGAATCCGTGTAACAATTTTTGGATGTAGATTGGGTCTGAATTTTGATGCTAACTTGGGCGCCATCATAAGGAAGAGAGTTTGCAACAGAAATCAGGAAGATTGAACAAGTTTTGTGTGAGTTATGAACATCTGAAAAATTTAATAGGTTGCTGGTTTTTCTTCTTTTTAAGAGCAAAAATTGTATTCAAAACTGAAATTATTATATTGCTCTTGAATCTCTCATTGTTGGGCATGACTATCCATGATATGGATAAAATTCTATGATGTAATGCTAATCTTTCTACTTCTGACGACATTGGCATACAGATCCTTCTTCTTTTTTAAAGCTGACAGTAGTACTGGCAGCCATTCTTACTTGTTCAAATCTGATTCCAAAAGTTCAGTTTTTAATAAAGTTATTGTATTAGTTTATAGCTTCGCCCTATGGTAGCTACTTTCCTTATTGGGGTTAGCAAGCACATTCTGGGTGTAGAGCTCCGCCCTATGGTAGCTACTTTCCCTTCTGGGGTTAGCAAGCACATGCTGGGTGTGGAGTAGTTTCATTCTTCAGTATTTCCCATTAAAGCATTGTTAGTAATTTCACTCCGTCATATGGTCGCCTCTTACTCCGCTTTGGATTGGGAAGCACATACTTGACGTAGAGTTCTTTTGTTTTGTAATTTACTCCGTCTTATGGTCGCCCCTTACTCTGCCTTGGATTGGGTAGCACATACTGGACGTCGAGTTCCATTTCTAGCATTTAGAGTTGTTTTAGTACGTTTGGGTTTATCTTCTAACCTTAACGGTATTTACTTGTCATGTTGAAATCCAATAACTAAAAATTTCAAAAATAAATTTGGCTCGGGATATTTCATGCAATCACTAGCCCCCATCGATGTAGCATTGCTCGTTGTGATGGAGGAAGCATCCCCCCATGCTCTTAAAGAAATGGATAAGGAAATCCGGTTTATCAAACGAATTCAACGCATTCATCGGTAGGATAATAAAATTCTGCGAAAGACTAGTTTGAAGTACAAGTTGTGTCATGATCACAATTGCGTTTTCCATCAATTTGAAGTGGGAGACAAAGTCTGGTTGCATATATAGAATGAGCGGCTCAAGGGTCCAAACAAGAAGCTCATGCTTCTACAATATGGGCCATACACCATCATAGAAAAAGTGGATGAAAATGTGTTTGAGCTCAACTTGCCACCTTACCTCAACTTGCATCTAGTGTTCAATGTAGAGTTGTTATGCTCATACTTACCACCACTCCCAGACACATGAGATGTTGGTGAAAATTTGTAGAGCACAGAGCTGAACCCAAACTGTGTTACTATTGATCAAATCATTGATAGATTGGTCAAAGAAATGAAGCATCAACAGATCTCATTCTAATGGGTGGGAAAGGCAAAGCTATTGACACACCAAGAAGTGGTTCACTAGGAACCATATTTATCAAAAATTTCCACTCTTGGTCCAAAAATCTTCTCAAGGTGAAATGATTGATCTAGATGGCTGTTCAGAGCAAAATTCTAATTTTTTTCGAAAATATATTTCTTTGACTTTTTCTACTTGTATTTTTGCATTTTCATGCCTTCAATGCAAAATTTGCCCTTGAAACTTTGGTTAGATTCGCTAAATAGTTGATGAAGGCATATTTTTAGGGCATCTAGATTAGTTCACTTGATGAACTTTCCAATGCACATTATGGTTTCAAATTCCAGTCAATGGGCTGGGAGATATGACTTGGCAAGTGGCACTACTGAAATAGTAACTTTATTTACTGAAATTCAGCTATTTGTCTACTTCTCGCTGTTCATTTCCACTTTTAAGTTGGATACATGTCATCTCCATATGGGGTGACCCTTTGGTTCCCATTCATAATCCTTCATTTACTATTTTTATTAACATTTTTAGTTTTAGCATTGTATAGCTAGAAAGTAGATAGTATGGAATGAAGAACACAAAGTTGAAGGCATACATCTCCCCTAAAAAGATTATCCTCTTGTATACACTCATTTGCAATAAAATATTGTTGTAATTTCAGTTGTGTCAATTTCAGTTCTACTTCTATAAAAGATTAAGCTCAATAGTTAGTGTGTTGCCTATTGAATTGTACACTTAATTCAGATCATCTAGTGCTACTATCATAGCATAAACATCCTGGGTCATATTTGGCTTGGAAGGGAAAGACTTTTCACTTGGAGCATTAGAATGGGATGGGTTACCATCCAACTAGATGCTCTCAATATTGATCTGAGTCCTATTATTCTCCATAGTACCAGACCCAAAAGTGGTGAAAGCAAACCCACTTTGGTTGAAATATGTGTTGAGTTTGGTGGTAGTGCAAAGATAAGTGCTTGAAAAGTGCATTATGGAGGTAGTGAACTTAGAAAATCTTTGAACTCTGATAGGCTGTTGGGGATATGGAGGTGGGAGATTTGGCCTATATATAGGAGAAAAAGAAGAGTTAATTAGTGGAGAAACAAGACTGAAACCCATTACTTGACCATCGACATGAATTGAAGCATGAAGTAGATGAGAGTTGTGTAGTCCTTGAGATGTTTTGATTTCAATATTGTCATTATCATCCTCATCAGTCCTAATGGGGTCATTATTCTTGGTAGGGATTACAAATTTTCCGATTGCCTGAACTTGAGGTTTGTATGCAATTATCAGCCAAAATTTTATATTTCTTCCTTTCTTATAAACTTTTAGAGGTTTGATTTCTTCAAACAAAAAATTACGTTTGGCAAACTTCATTGGCTTATTTATAGCATTTTCCATTAGCCTCGAGCTTCTTCTTAGCTTCATATGTGCAAAGCAAGTCGATTTAGTTGACTTTGGTGTGATTGAAAGCGTTCATGATAGTGTTTGCTAATATTTGAAGGAGATGAGTGTTAACCCTTCCTACCATGCCATGATCACATGGAATATTTTCATAATTAACACTTGACATAACATATGCATTTTGCTTGTTTGGATTAGGCACATTGCGATGGGTTGGATGCCTACCTGGCTGTTGTATTCCTGAAATTATCATGCTCAAAATTAAGACTTCATCCTCCCCTTAAGGGAACCTAGTCAACAAGGAAATCGTTGTGGTAGGAAGGCATTGTTATATCCTTTTGCTCGAAGTAATTTCTAGCTACCTAGATCTTTATTTTGTTAGCATTAAACTCGCTAGATTCCAAAGACTTGAATCTCTTGAAAGCATGACGGTATATTTTGTGACTTTTCTTGGTATTTCATCCATAAACGGGGCCTCTTCTCCTTCTTGCTTTGTTGTAGGTTAGATGTAAGGTCGAAAGTTGGAAATGAATGGTGGAGTCAGAAGCTTTTACCATAATTGATGGGTGTAACATGAAGACCTAGCCATTGGAGCGGGATATAGAAAACATTCTTTTCTATACAAAAGTGAAAGGGATTAATAGTAAGAATTGAATGCATCCAACAAGTAGTTAAGAAAAGCATTAGAGTGACTATCATGAACATAGAGAAGCATATCGCAATTTTTAATACTCCACTTGCCTTCTATAATATTTGGACTTATAAACCAAGTCACAAAATAAAATGGGGAGTGTTGGTAAAGGTGATAGGGGGTTTGAAGGATTTAGAGGAATTTTGAGTCACCTGGACAATTTTATGATCAATGCTTACATGGCTAGTCCATCGTGGCCATTGCCACGCAGGATCACAAACCTACTGTACACCTGCCATGCCCACTATACCACGAGTCTTTGGCAATAGAGATATAGAATAATTGATTTTGTTGTGGCAAAAATCTACATTGGGTAGTTGTTGGACCGAGTCCCTTCCACTGTGGATAGGACTAGTCAATTGCTGTTTGATTTCATCCATAAAATTTTGCTGGAGAAGTGGTGACATTGAGTCCACTTAGCGTTTGATATGTAAATGGAGTTGCTCTTTTCTATTGAAAATTTTGAGCTTGAATGCAACAATTTGAATGCTTCATTTTCCAGCATGTCAGCCACATGATTGTGCTGTCTCTTTTGGTGCATGATTTGGATGGCATCAAATTATGTTATTAGATTGACTTGTTTGACTCATTATTGAATTCATTCTTGAACTGTGGGATTGACTTCTATCTGGTGCAATTTCTATGGGAACTTGATGTCTTAGTTTGATTTTTTTGAATTAGATTGATAACAATTTATTAGTTACCTTCAATTGTATTCGGTTCATCGCGTCCTGTTTTGTTAACTAGATTTCAACAACTAGGGCCAATAGCCCAACAATTGTTTTTGATGCTATTCCAATAGTCTTTGAGTAGCCTAAAATGAGCTCACCTTTAGTCTTTCTGATTAATCTGTCAATTCCCACTTTCCTTGCATTTCACAGTTGGGCTTTAATTTGTCGGGTTACTAGTCCATCTTTGAGTTTTATTCTCAATTTTTTGTGCATTGCATTCTTTCCACACATGACAGAGAATAAAGCCTGGAATAATTTTGTGCATATATTGCAATAGTTAAGTCTCACTTTGTATATGCCATTCTAAGTGTGGAATTTGGCTGCTAAGATATCGGTTCTGGAGGTTTGCGACCAAATAGGATTGCTATGCCTTTCCATATTGAGTAGGCATAAGGTCAGTAGAAAAAAAAATGGATAAGAAGCTTAACCTTATACATAGAATATGGGCCCAACCTATTCTTACTTCTGAAGGTTGTCAATGGTAAGAAGCTTAACATTTACAAGACCACAACCTTGTCCACTTGTTTTCCTTAGTTTTTTGCCCAAGATTTGAGTTGTTTAGGGTGCTATAGGCTGAAGTGACTGTGTAGTCCCTAAAATTAGTCCGAGGCCATATCATCCTAACTTTTCTGTGTCATAGGAAAATTTGTCGATTTTGAAGAGCCTTAATTAAGATGGAGACCTGGGATGTTTGTTGTCCCCCCATTCTTTGAATGAAATTCATCTGCTATATGGGAAATTTGTTTGCTCTAGTTTACAATAATCAATGAGATGAAAATATCCTTGTGACTGATGAGCATGTTGAGTATAAATTAGTTGAAGCCTGTCAAGAGGAGGATGGCCATCCCAAGAATCCTTCCAAAACCTGATCTGTTGGCCATTCCCAACCTTCCAAATGAGTTGTTCCTTGATTAATTCATTGCCCATTTTGATTAGCCCAGTGATGTCTGAAATTGGTTTTCGCCACATAATATTGCAGGTACCTATATTTGGGCCAGAAAGATATTTGCTGTGAATGAAATGGAACCATATGGACTGAGGAATCCCGAATCTCCATGCTAGTTTCATATCCAAGGCCTGGTTGAATAGTACTATATTTCTTATATTGAATCCCGCTTCTCTTTTAAAAAAAAGGTATACTATATATATATATATGAACAAGATAAGTACAATGAAGGATGACTGCAAGAAATCGGATCATTCAAAAACTGACCCACAAGAAAGCACAATGAATAAAGACAGCACCACTACTTTGAGTTATAACACATCGTAATGACATTAACCGAGGACAAAAAAGACCAGCTGTTTAGTAAGAAGAGAGATCAGTTATCATGAGCAATTATAAATATGTATCCTTTCTCATGAGGGTAGCGAGCAGTCCATGCTTTGGTGGAGGATGAGGCTTGATTAGTTGGACTTGCTGGGTTCCAAGCATGCTCCTTGTGCTTCTCTTCATTGTGATGAACTTCTGTGAAGGTGATCTGTCGCTTTGCTTGGGAGGGTGTCTGGAATCGACTTGGTGATTGTATCCTCCAATCTTCTTTTGGCAGATTCAGAGAGCATTATGGCATTTACTGCATCCATAGTTTTTCATGTTTGACCACTATTTTGCTCAAATTATCAACACATGATTGGAGAGATTCAATTCTTGCATGCTGAGACTTTGTGAATTGAAGGAGAGTGGCAAGGGCCCTTTCAATGAAAGGGTTACGGACTTCTTTGTTCTTGAGGATGTGCCCCAATTTTTTTGTCATGGAAGATATGTTTTTTCTTTTAGACTTGCATATTTTTTTCCCTAGCCACAAGCTGATGCCTAAATTTGTCATCCGTTCCTTGCCACATAAAAGACCCATTGGATTGTTGTGATATTTGCCACTGTTTGCTTTGGCATGGGCAATAGGTTGAGCATATGGATTGGACCTGCTTGCAAAACTGATTGCAAAAGTTGAGAGTTCTACTTCCTATAGATAGCCATCTGTTTGTCCAACGTGATAATTTATCTTTCATTTGCTCAATTGTAGCATCCCATAACCCAGTGCTATTTTTTGAATCAAAGCCCAAATATATCATTAATAGAATCCCTTGCTGAAATCCCAATATGTCTAGAATAGCCCTCTTGCTGGAAGATGGAATATATAAGAATATAATATGGGATTTATTTTTGTTTACTTGCTGACCTGAAGCAGTTTGATAGTTGTTTGGAAGATGATTGAGATGGCTGAATTCCTTTAGAAGTAGGCTAGAAAACAAAAGAGTGTCATCAAGAAAAAAAAAACATTCGAGAATCTTTCTCCTCCCACTGCAGGTAGCCCAGACATTGCCCCTTTTCTTTTGACATCTTCAATCAGTTTGTTTAGGGTTTCACTTATTAAGATAAACAATTATGGACTGATTTAGTCCCCTTGTCTTAAACCCCTAGAGGAAGTGAACACTCAACACAGTGCTTGTATCCCCATCAATTGAGATGGAGAATGTGGAAGTTGTGATGCAATAATTAATCCATTTGATTACCCATTGGGTCAAAACCAAAGCCTTGAAGAGTGTTAGCCATCATCGGTCAACTGCATCTATTGAAGGCTTTGGGGATATGCAATTTGATCATGATCCCAGGCCTTCTTTGAATGTTTAGAGTGTAAATCTCCTGAACTATTGCAATGTTGTCAGTGATTTGTTAGAGCTTAATTTCCATACCAATGGTTTAATCCTTGAAGCTATTAGTTTTGAGATAATTTTGTAAATCAAATTGCACAAAGCAATAGGTCTATAATGATCCATCTGTTCTGGATGTGCAACTTTAGGAATTAGAACCAAATTTTTGGCATTCAGCTGTCTTAACTTTTGTTATTTCTTGCGGGATTCTCAAAAACCACCAGTAGATTTTTCTTCATCATCTCCCAGTAGTGTTGAGCTGGAAATCCACCAGGCCCAGGAGCAATCTCAGGCTGGAATGAAAAGACAATTTTTTTATCCTCTTCTTCTGTAGTAGGTCAGAGAATGTTCTCATTGTCCTCTTCAAGGATTTTTGTAATGTGTTGTAGAAGTAGTTGTTGGGCTTTCTGCCTTGGCTCTTTTATGTGTGTTTCAGCAAGAACCTCTTGGAAACAATAAGTAGCATATGTTACTACTTAGGAGGTGCCCTTATAGCAGTCTCATATTTCTTTTTGACTTTCTGAATAAAGTTTATGCATTGTTTATTTGAGAGAGTCATGAAATTTTATTTACTATTTTGGTTATCCTGTGTCACCCCCTGTTCTCATGATTACTATCATCAATACTGCTCCTCTGTAGAGTGACCAACTGTTGTATGAGAGTGTTTTCCAGGCCAACATTTGGGCTAGAGAAGCCTTCTTCTCACATATTTTTTGAAGTTTGTAAGGCGTGTGGATGTTGTGGTTGATTGCGGAAAAATGTTACCAAAGTCATTCCTGCTTCATTGTTTGAGATGGGATTTCAGGATTTGGAGTTTTCTGATAAACTTGTACATTTCATGACCATGGATATGATTTGCTTCTGTCTACCATTGCTGAACCTTTCTATCAAGACCAGTATGGTACATTCACATCCTCTCAAATCTAAGCTGTAATTTTCTCATTGTAGTCTTATTTTGTAGGCCTACTGATATTGGCCAGTGATTCAATAGTGTGCTGTCACTTGCATTGGCCGCTAATTTCGTGGAGGAAGAGATCAAGTCCTCTCAGAGTAGGATTTTGTCTAATTTTTTTGCCATATAGCTCCTTCCCTTTATTTTGTTATACTATGTATGCAGCCCTAGGGACAATTTTAGATCTATCATTGAGGTGGACTGTTCCAGTTGCATCAAAGCTTCTGTTGTTCTAGGATTAGATCTTGTTCCTCCTTTCGTTTACGTAACAAATTTGATAGTATTAAGATCCCCCATTAGAATAAGGGAGGGGGGAGAATTAATGAGTATCTATTGTTGTGGCTGCTCTAGGAGATCTGTATTGTGGTTTCCGTATGGGGGAATGTAGATATTAACTATATAGAAGTTAAGTTGGAACTCATGAGAATTGAAAGTTGCCTTCAATCCCTTCCCCATTGGAGAGTTTGATTTGAAGAGAGAGCATATGTGGCAGGGTCCCAATGGATTATGTTCTTGTTGTCAGACACAAAATAGTTTGTTTGCAGCCTCAATTTCCAGAAAACTTCAGATTTTTATTTTTCCCCATTTTCATTGTTTCTTGAAGAAGGATCATATCAATATTTTCTTGTTATTTTATTTGAGATAAAGGCGTTTGTTGGGGATGCCTATACCACATTTATTCCTTGAAAGTATCTGCATCAAAGGGGCAGTGGATTTCTTAAAGTGCCTTCTCTAAGAGCTGTCTCTATTTGTTTGATTTTTGGTGTCCATATTTGTAGTAACTTTTTCACTACCCTCCCATACATCTTTGGATTCAATGGTTTTGTTGAGAGACTTCCTCTTTTTCTTTATTTCAGCCCTATTCTTAGAGTCCCAGATACCCAAAATGGTTGGGATGATATTTGGAGGCCCTTTTTACTTCCTGTGTTGTGACGATTGACATCCTTCTTTTCTGCAAATTTCATATGCTCAAGGCTCTTACCTTTCTTGTTTGACTTATTATTATCTGGTTTGCGAAGCATTTTTTCTTGAGAGAGGCTGTTTTCTTCTGTACTGCAACTGCAATCATCATCCATCACCTCTACCTCCTGATCTTCCAGTGCTGCAAAAGGATTTACAGAATATATTTGTTTCGCTTTTTCTCATTTGATGTGTTATGCTGAAGTTTTTTCTGCAGAATATCAGGTGCATGGGTTGTGGCTGGTGCCAGTTGTTCCTTTTTCTCTTGGGATTGAGGTTAGAACCAATCTTGGCTTTTTATGTTAGCCACACCCTTGCCAGATGGTCACACTTATGACAAATATGGCATTTGAATGGGATATTTTCTTAGTCTAGGAGCTGTTCCCATTCAATTCCTCCTATGTCAAGTATAAGATATTCTAGCAATGGTTTTTCTAAATCCAAAATGACACAAATTATTGCATAATTCAATACTCCTGTATTCTTGTGAATTGTAGTTGCAGTTCCAATTTTTTGTAAGGAAGATTCCTGCTGGTTATAGCAATGGTTTTTCTAAATCCAGAATGACACAAATTATTGCATAATTCAATACTCCTGTATTCTTGTGAATTGTAATTGCAGTTCCAGTTTTTTGTAAGGAAGATTCCTGCTGGTATTCGCTTGGAGTAACGGTAGCCAAACCCAAACATGAACAGTGCTTGTTAGTTCCTCTGTTGGGTTGAAAGCCAAGGACCGGTCTTTCAAAGTTTTGGTGCAAGGAAAATCCCTCACTAACCTACTAATTAAAGCTCTTTCCTTGACCATCCATATCTTTTGTTCCATTTCATCACGGAGAAGGAGAATTTGGGAGGGGTTTCCATTTTAAGATAACATCCATTCTCTTTTCTTTCCAGGGAAGTTGGGTTTGATGACTGTTTTCTTGGCATAGTCTTTCACAAAATTACTAAGCTCTTCTTTGCAGTTTTGTGGTAACTCTTTTGACACAACAGATATGAAAATTTTCCTTTGGTGTTGTGGTGGAGGGCCTTGTGAGGAGGCCATTGCTTCCCCAAGGACATTCCGTTACCTTCAAGCAGTGCTTGGTAGATTTAGGGGACTGACATCTGTTGGGATATGAGGCTAAAATTTATGGCAGCAAGAAGATGGAGAGAGCATCAAAGAGCTAGAGGCAGATTCTCGCTCATGTCTCTTTTGAATATTACAATGTATAACACCATATGGTACTTATACCATTAGTCAATGCCATAGTACCTACTCCCGAGGCTTTCATCAGCTTCTAATAAGAAGGGATTTGAATATATGGTAGAAGTAGAGTTAATAAAATAATCAAAGGGTAACTGATTTCTTGTTCGACGCTTGCTAACTTACTCAAAATATCATTGGAGGGATCACATACCATCCTATCATCAAATAAATTAGGGTCTTTAATATGCTTTAGTAGTTATTTTGAGCATAAAAAACAACCCAATTGAAGTTCAATTACAAATTTCCTTGCAAATAGATAAAAGTTATAGGTTAATGTCTTAAAAAAATAGGGTCTTGTGGCCCAAGTTGATGTAGACATATGATAGGTCATCCTTGCTCGATGGAGAAAGAGAAGAAATTAAGGAAACATGATCCCACTATCAACAATCAAGAAAAAATGGCTAACCTTTCCCCTCTAAGGTGGATTTAAGAAAAGAGTGATGAGAAAGTCTGGGTCAGCATGTCCTATTGTTCTTTTCATTGTTGATCAGAGGTAAAGTTTCTAATTCTCGTCTCCTGATTGGCTTGTGGATCAGGCTGGTTCTTGGAGCGATTATGATTTAATAGAGATTTAAAGCTCATAGTTGTTAACAATAAGTTTCCCTTCATACGTACTGCCCTTTTTTGCCACAATTTTATTGTAAACTAGAGTATTAGATGGATTAGAAAATATCGTATATATAGATGAAGTGGATAAGGAGATTCATTTGAAAATAGGCAGAAAATAATCATATAATAAGAAAAGCACATTCAGGAATTCGATGATATAGTTTTTGGATGCTCATGGTAGTAACTTCAATCCTCACATGGAAACTTTGCCCCATACAAGGTGTACACTAGCATGGTTATAGAACAATCCTTTCTGCAAAAAGCTTTTGTTTGGTTGTAGATATTATTTGGCAATAACTAGTGCAGGTGTGAATGAAGTAAAAGGTGGCAAGGGATCAGGTTCTAGATGGATGTATTTTAGCAATAGCTGTCCGGTACTGCTAAAGATGTTATGGATTCTAATAAGATAGCCATGATTGGAAACAAAGGAAATCATGTTATAATGAATAAGATAACATTCGGTCCCTGTAGAGGAAATACGTATAAAAACAGGAAAAATATACAATTTCAGAACTCAGATTATGCAACTATTTAAAAGGATCTAGAATAGGTTATATAATGCATACATGGTTTATTTGCACTGACATATTTGTCTTTTGAGTTTTATATACAAGCATGGTTTGATAAGCCGACAGTAAATACAATTTTTTTTGCTAAAACAATAATAGTTGAGTGGAAATAATTTACATCTCAGAATTATCTCAAACCATGTTTTTATAAATTTAGTTGATGAGATCAAATTTTAGGGCACTTATTTTAGAGCTAATGCATACTGAATAAAAATTTGGCACCTTTTATTCTCAAGGGAAAAGTGTAGGTGTTATATCATAAAAGTGAATTGGTTGATATAGCAAACAAGTGAATTGCCTATAGTCTCCTTTTGAAACTTTTTGCATATAATATGGAATGTACGTTGCAATAGAAATGATTACTATAACTTGATTAACTTATATTATCCTTGTAATTTTTAAGTCAGTTTTCTCTTCAATGATTCAGTGTACGGAACCTGGAATTAATTGAACCTTTAGCTTCTATTCCTGGTCTTCCAAGCAACAAAAAGAGCAGCCTTTTTCATATGCTCAATTCTACAAAAACTATTGGAGGGTATGCCTCTCTATTGACAATATTGTTCATTGTCACCCTTTTCCACTACAACTCTTGGTTAATGTTTGACAAATTTGTATACACTATTTTTTTTTTTGATGGTCGTGTTTAACCATACTGAGTTATGATTCCACTATTGTTATGTGTCAAAACATTCATTTGAATTTTAGGAAGTCATAATTCCATTTACAAATCTCATATATATGTAGTTTACATTAGTCTATCCCCAAATGGTTTTCAGTTCCATAGAGAGTATATCCTTAACTCCTTGATACCCTTTTTCAATAAGGGTCAATATTCTCCAGATCAGGCTTGTCCTATTTTTCCATTCCTTCCTTGCATCTTACCCTTCAGAAAATTCAAGAATATTTTTGCATTATGTCACACCGTTTATGTTTACATTTCAGAGCATGGAGGTTAAATTTTGGATCCACTTCATATTAAAATTAAGATATTTGATGATGGTATTTGCAGGTCAAGACTTCTTCGAGCTAATCTTCTGCAGCCATTGAAGGATATTGAGACTATTAATGCTCGACTTGATTGCTTGGTCAGTTGTTTCCTTGAATAACCTTTTGGTATGGCCTGAGACACAATCCAATAATATGATCTTGATATAGCTTCGAGATTATGCCATTATATGTTACAGATTGAAATAACCCTTGTTTATATAGGAGCTTACAAGTTTACATGCAATGACACTCATTTTGTTAGTTTCAAGGTCATAATATCCTTCTTGGCCACTAATTTCAATTATAGGCCTCAATTTGGAACCAAATTTGAATATTGTTTTAATAGACGTTCGTCTTACTGCCTATCAGAAAATCAGTACTTGTAACAGAAAACACACTTATATTAGGTGACCTTAACTTTTCCTTTCCTTGTCACTTGCATATACATCGAGAAACAGATGTTTATATATTCCCCAACCACAAAAGTGTGAAGATTGTTTCGTATTATAAATATAGTTTGAATATCCACAAGTAGCATTATCCAAGTATGTTTAGGGGTTCGTGTTTATGTTTCAAGTCTGTTGTGTAGTTGGCACCAAGAGATTGGTGACGGAGCAAGATGTTTACCTTGTAACACAGTCTTTCATCATGTTTAACAGTTTTGGCATGTGATATGGAAGGTCAGCAATCCTCAATTTTAGAGTTGGATGTTATTATGATTCAATTAAAATCATGTACAACTTATCCTACTAAATATAATATAGTGGAAATCCTTGACAAAATAATCTGATCTCTATACCCAAATTAGCTTCCTTGACGGGTCTTTTCTTCTTGAGATTTGGCTGAGCTAGCACAATCGGTTGTGTGGTTGCCAGCTCTCCTTTGAGGGATCTTGGATCACAACTCCTTTAATCGGATTATGCAGATTTACTAGAGCACTAGAGGTAGGTCCTTTCCTTTTATCCTTGGCACTTAAGAGTTATTCTTTTCCATTTGAGGTTTGAATTTTGTCACGTGGCTTCGAAGATCACCTATGAGTATCCAGAGTTCGCTATGATAAATACAGAATATGATAGTTTTGGGTTTTCAGTTTCCCAATGGTCCAACAACCACTCGCTTCTCAAGTGTGTCACAATATGAGTCAAACACCTCAGATGCCAAGTCACTAAACTAATCCTCTTTGTTTTTATCCCAGCCCAAAGGTTCAAATTCATTATGTCAGACTGACTATGATGGAGTGGTACTCCTCGCAAGAAGCCACTTTGGATTAAACCTCTTTTTGGCATATTTTCCAAACCTTTGTGATCCCAATAGGTAAAATTTTCACTTTGATGATTGGTTTGTCTTGGTCTATAAACTCTTGAAGTGCCCCTACTTACCTTCTGGGCACGAGACTCTTGCTTCAATAAAATCGTCCTCTAGAATCAAGGTAATTTTCTTCTCTTCTCCTTCAATTATCATTTTTCTTTGTGGGGGTCATTCTGTCTAACAATCGGCATGAAATATCATGTCTGGGTACTTTTGACATACCGTTAAACAATCACCCTTAAAACTCTCCTTGGTCTTCACTTCTGGTTTGTCACTTCGTCAAACAATTCACGTACAAACTATCATTTTGGCATTCTATTAAACAATTCAATTGCAAATATCCTTTTGGCATTTTTTCAAACAATTTACTTGCAAGCTATCCTCCTCGTAATTCCATTCAAACTCCTCTTCCAAGCTTGAAGTTGGATGGATTTTATTGTGTGATTTATTTTCTCTTTGTTTGGACATACTTCCCTTCTCTTGGAAAAATGCAATCTCTTCTTAGATATCTCTTTGGTATGTTGTGAGGGAAATAAAATTAAATAGATTGTTTGTTGGTTTTTGCACCAGTACTCCTTAGAATATCAACTTGCTCGTCATGACAGTTTAAATGCCTTTCCTCAAACTCTATCTCTTTCTCTTGTAAGAAATTCTGATTTTTCTTGATTAAGGGTCCAAATCTTCTTATTGTAGTTGTGCGATTATCTTTCCATTTAATTTCGATTTTCATTTTGAAAAATCCCCTTCATTTGTTTCTTCTTTTCATGATTCGCACTTTTCATGAGTTGTAAACTTCATACAAAAGCTCCTAGTGTTTTAACTTCACTTAGCACATGTCTAACTTGGATAAACAATCCCCATGTCTAGACAAATGCCTTTGTCTTTGTAATGTCTCCTTTTTGGGCCAAAGGATCAAATAAGGGTTTCCCCTAAAATCCACAAAATTTTGAATTTTGAAATTAGTCAAATCAACAAACTCTAGTTCAAAGATATGCTTCAAAAACATGTAATATACTTCCAAACCCTAGGTGTCAATGTGCAAATAATATATAGGTAATTTCCAACAATTATCTTGAGCAAATAACATCTCAAAATTATCCAAAATATGCCACGAACTGAAAATATAGATTTTATACTTTTTTACCCTTTGTATATGGATAAAAGTTAGATTTAACCTTGTTGAAAAATATCCGATTTTACACATAAAATAATAGCTGAATATTTGCTAAACCCTTACCAAAAATCATGAATAATTTACCAAAAATAGCCACACAAATCTAACACCTTTTTTGGGCCTTCAAAGTGATAAAAAACCTGTTCCAACCTAGTCGCCCTAGGTCAAACTCTGTATATAAAAATCAGAGATATTATTTGCCTTTCAACTAGGGTTTTAAACCCCTTCAAACAACAAACCCTCATTTCAATTCAAGTCACACACTTGAAAAAATTCTTCAATAAATATTAACTATAAATCCACAATTTATGAAGTCAAAACTCTCATGAAATCTGCTAAAAAATATAAATAAATAAATCAGAATTTATTATTTATTTATCCACTTGAAAAGACTTTGTAAACTTTGTCCAATCACATAGAAAGTCAATGCCACACTTCAACAATAATTATCAATAAATTTCAGCAATAAAACTAGGTCAATTTGACTTCAAATTAGCTTTGAAACCCACACGAACAAGTCACCAAGCAAGTCGCCCACTCTAGGACAATTATCAAATTCCCCCTTTGCAAATGTGGCGTCAAAAGACACCGTTTTGTTGAATAATCAGCTCCAAAGACCTGCATACATTTATTGGGCATACATCCGAATATTTTCTTCAAGCATGAAGAATCAAAAGCAATTTTCAGCATATCTCTCAAAGGAGAACTCCACCATGTACTTGTACCCTTCAAAGTGAGGCGAACCACCTTGGGAAGGCGAAATACTCTTTCTTAACTCTCCTTGCCAACTTTTAGCATATCTCTTTGTCTTTGATCACTAACAAGCCGACATTCTTTTTTTACCAAAAATAATATTAAATAATTGCCTAAATAATAAATACTAATTAAAATTACTTCTAGGCAATAATTATTTTAAATACTTTAGTGGTAAAAACCACTTTTATAAAATATTCTATTAATCAACTAATTATTGCCTTATATGAACAAATGATTAAAATCACTAGTCGGGCACTTATAATTAATTAGTAAAATAAAACCACAAAATGAATCATTTAGTCTATGAGGAAGTAGACTAAAGGTCTGTTGACCATTTTGGTCCTGCAAGGGAAAATCGGTCCCATTTTCTCCTCGTTGTTTTGAGCCAGTTCAATTCGGGTTACACAAGTCTTCCAGCGGAAGATGAACCAGTTCAAAGAATGAAAGGGCTTCTACAAAAGCTTCTTTGGACCATTGAACCATTCAGTTCAATTGGTTCAATAAGTTGGTTCAGTTCAATTGGTTTAAGTGCTCGTTTCAATGGCTCGGGTCAACGGCTTGGTTCGCTTAATTGGTTCAACGACCCAGTTCAAATGAGTTGGTTCAACGTTTGGTTCAAAGGGACCATTCCAATGCCCTTGCGGAGGGCAGTTTTCGGACCCAAGTGCCCTTGCGGAGGGTTGGGGACACTTGAGAAAGACCAAAAGTGAACAAGGCCGAAAAGGTAAGTTTCCTTCGGAAATTTGTACAAGGCAAAGGATGAGAATTTCTTCGGACATTTTGTCCGAGGAAATTCTCGGAAGAAAATCCCGCGAAAAGACAAGGCAAGGAAAAGGCAAGAATGATTTCTTTCGGACTTTTGTCCGAAGAAATTCCTTCGGACAAAAAGTCTAAAGAAATTCGGGAAAAGCCGCGGGAGGAAAACACGAAGAATTTTCAAAGAGTAAAGGAAAGTGGCCGAGTGAAAAGACCAAGGGAAATAAGCGAAAAGCAAAGGAAGAAATCTTTCGGACAGAATTCCTTTGGACTTTTTGTCCAAAGGATTTCAAGACAAAGGAGCCGAAGGACCCCGAAGGGTAGGTGCCCTTGCGGGGAACTCTCGGCCAAAATGAAGGACACTTCTCCAAAGCCGAAGGGACATTTTCCCTTCAGGGCTGAAACAAAGGAAAAGAACCGAAGGATTTGCCAAGGACAGTACGTCTCCGAAGCCTCAACTTTAGGGAAATAGACTAGCCGTTGGTTTTCAAACGATGACGGGCCCGCGAACGTCAATTTTACAGTAGAGAAATAGCCGTTTGATCTTTAAATTCTTGAGCGCCAACCAGAAAAAAGCTCGAGAGCGGAAGTTGCCAAGTGTCATCTGTCGGGACACATTATAATTTGCCTCTAAAAGCAGCGGAACGTGCCACGTGTCCCTTGTAAAGCTCGGCAGAAGCCGAAAAGTGTCAACATCCACGGTTTTCTTCCTTTCATTACGTTATTGAGTAAGGACTGTGATGGGCCCTGGACGAATTGCTAAAGAGAGCGGATGCTGCCAAGTGTCATCGTTCGTGTGAATCCGAATGAGTCCCAAATGTTTCTGTATTGTTTCTAAAACTCGGCAGAAGCTGCCATGTGTCATCTTCCGCAGGACTCTCAAAAGGTACCTAAAGCTTCTATAAGTTAAGCGGATGCTGCCACGTGTCCTCGTCTGTTTCATAGTGGAGCACACCACGTGTCACTTATTGAGATCAGCGGAAAGTGGGCAAAGCAAGTGGGAAAGACACGAACGAATTGCTAAGGAGGATGACGGACCCGAAGATGTCAAATTTGTGGCAATGAAATAGTTGTTGATCTTCGCAGACTTAAGCGTGAACCCGAAGGAATTCAAAGGCTTAAGGCCAAAAAAAAGACAAAGCCAGGAAGGGGCAAAAGAGCCAAGTGCAGAAATCGACAAAACAGTCCAAGTGGCGAAGGAAGGTGTCGACTCAAGGAGTTACTCCAGTGGTTGACATAGTGTCTGCGAATTGGTCATCAAGAGGCGCAAATAGTGAATGGTGCGACCCATTTTTCTCCAGTTTGCATTTATGAGCAGACAAACCACGTAGGTGCCTTCAAGGAGCAATCTTGTTTGTGGACAAACGGCACGACTTATGTTTTTAAACGCCTGAAGTCAAAGCAGGAGCTGACACAACATTATCTATCAAGCGGCTTCCTCTTCCCAAGGCTCAGAACGCACATGGGCCACTTGTAAAAGGGCGCCAAAAGTCTTAGCCAAGAGGGGCACCTTTTGTTCTCTCTTCTCTATATATATTGTAACTTCTCATTTTGAGGGGATATTCTCTTAGCCTGTAAGGCAAAACTCTGCCCAAAAAATCTCTCGGGCTTGTAAGGCAGAGCTCTGTCAGATTTTACCTTGAATCAAGACTTAGCAATTTTTACCTCCATTTGAACTTGCACTCGCACATATGTCTATGTTTTCGTTTTGTGTTAAGTCATTTTCTTTTATGCTTTTACAGAACGATTCCAACATGTCTAGTGCATTGTGAAGTTTCGTCTTCTGCAGGTCTGCCAGAGGTGTCTACAGCAGGAATATAGGCGCATGTGAACAGGTTGTTATAGTGTCTCAGAACACCTCTGATAGTTCTTTCTCCCTGTATCTCCAGAGGACCCCTAGCTCACTGATGCAAAAGAGTTTTCCATATCAAATGAAGTGTATGCCAGCTTCTTCTTGGTGAAAAGTGTATGTTTGAGCTAAGCAGATCAACTATTTTGGTGTATCACCTTTTAGTTTATGTTTAGGTTCTGTTTTCAGCATCCTTCTCCCTTTTCAACCCCCCTTTTTTTCATTTATTTGTTAGCAGTAGGAAATTCAGGACCTAAAAGATACATCGAAGGGAGCTAGCACTTATGTAGAGACTCTCCCTCCAGTTTTGCCAGGCCCACAGGGAAGAGGGGAGTTTCCATTGTTGCGTGTAGAAGGCAGGAGCTCAGCCTCCTGTCGAGGGTGCAATCCACTGCATCAACAGTTTTTGGCACGCCCGGTGGGACCACGTTCGGACACTCAGAAAAGTTCCAGGATTGTTGCTGGTCCTGTTACAGCAGAACGAACCATTAATACAGCATCTGACCTTTAATCAGGCGATTGTGGGACAAGTTTTGTCCAAAGGGTTGAAGAATTTTTGGTGTGTCCTTCAACCAACCAGCCTTTGGAGGCTTTTTTCATCAACACCAATGGCGACTCCGAGTTAAATCAACTGGTTAAGCAGTCCTGGTGCCATCAAGAAATAGTATTATGGTATGTATAATTCCAACGTTCAGAACCATGGACCTTGTTTTCGTTCATATAACTTTGATTAAGCTCAAGATGTTTATGGAATCACCTCAAACAGCTCTCCTAGTTGCCCTTCAACAATAAGGGAAGTAGCACTGGAGTTTGAGAAGCAGGGGATGGAGATAGACAGTTTAGATGAGCAATATAGATATGAACAAGAATTGATGTACAAGGAAGATTGTTTGTTTAGGCAAGCTCAGGCCTTGCAATCCATGGAGGAGGAGGTAGCAAAATGGAAGAGTCCATTCATTCAAGGCAATCAGCCTTGTGTGCCCCCTCTTATTCTAAAGAAAGCCCCCTCTTGTGCACCAAATCATTTCTACTAGATAACACTTGCTCACTCTAGCTCATCTGATGCATTAATCACTCCTGTTCTTAACCCCTTGCACCTAGCTTTCAAACATCAAAGGGCATTAGAGCAACCTCTCATGGAAATGAACCTTCTCAATTCTTTAGAATGTGAATCTTCCTTTGAAGGGAATACCATGAAACAACACGTCTCTCCTCAGGAAATTCTTCCTGTGCATGAGCAGACCCTTCCTAATCTCCCTTAGCTTTCTCAGGTCTCTCAACATGATGTCAAGATTCCAAGTTGGAAGAAGGAACATCATGAACCAGCTCAGGACTGTAAAGAGGATAAAGTTGCTCCCTGTTCACAAGGGCAAAATTCCAATCCCAAGGTCATGAGTTGGAAGCAAACAATGGAATCATGGGGCAGGAAGGAGGAGAAAGGTTTTGCTCAAAACCTTGAAGAAGATGAAGCTGCTCCTACTCATCGTGATGATGATTGTGACCTCCAAGAAAGTCTCTTCCAAGAAGATATAGACAGGCGAATTGTAGAGTTGGAGTCCAAAGTGAGATTCCTCAGCGAACGTGTGATGGACACAGCAGTTTTCATGTTTGAACACACCCCATCTACACACCTCCAAGACAGCTATCAGGCCACATCTGATATAGATGAAGTGTTGGCCAAATGAAAAGAGGAGAATCATTCGATTCTAGCTCAAGGACTGCCTCCTCTTCCACATGGTTTTAATCATCAGCCTTCCACTTCATCCCTTCTCAAGGAGGAGCCTGTTTTGTAGGATGCGAGCGAGGAAGAGAAGATCCAATCTGCAGCTTCCCAGGAGGTTATCATGAGTGACAATGAAGAAGAAATCATCATGGATGCTCCCTCTGAAGACATCATCAGCGATGGAGAAGACGCGGGTCATGCATACATATAGATGTTCTAGCAATATGAAGATGAACGTAAGCATGGTGAGCTCTCTCCTCCCTTGTTTGATGAACTTCCGTGTTGCTTTGATGAGGAGGATTACCATGCCATGGGGCTTGAGTTGGAGGAGGATCAGATGAATATCTTTGAACAACTAGACACTCTGATCTTTGAGCAAGAGGAGAGGCTTGTCCATCTTGAGGAAAGCCTTGAAAAAGAGAGCTTTGAACAAAAAAGTGTTGTTCTGTGGGATGAGCAATCAGTTTGTGATTCCATTTCAAACATCACAACAGTCACCCTTCTTCAAGAAAGCCATGAGGGAGCAGAAGATGAGTTTGACAGGATCTTCAATGAAGCAGAAGGGAACGGGTCAAACCATGATGCACTGCAAAGGGACTATGCATATCAAAGGGCTTATGGTGATGAGCCAACAACCATTGATTTCTTGATGAAATGCACCAGCATGAAGGACCAGCGTTCGACAAGCTTCCAAGAACAAGAAGAGTACATATATGTTGGAAGCATGTTTGACTCTGATCCATTCGGATGCAAGCCAATCAAGGTGGCAAGCAAGAGGAGCAAGTCACCAGATCTCCATTCCATTCAGCCACTTGTCTGGCACCATAAGTTTCCTTGCCAGGAAGGAGACTTAAGAAGTTTTCCCTTTGATCCAGGAGGGAGGCAAATATACCTGGTTAGCTATACATAGTAGTTTGCTTTCAGTTTTCTTTCTTGTTTTCCCTAAGTGCAGTTTGCACAAGTAGTGTTTTTAGCCTTGTGTGTGTTTTCCTTTGTGTTTGGGGTAAAAGGCTTCATGATTGATTCTTGGATCTATCGGGGCTGTTGCTGACTTTTTCAAGTTGTGTTCTGACTCCGCGCCCAATGGATTTTAAGGCAACTAGTTTCTAAGCATAGCGGGCATGCTTCCCCTGGGTGTCGCCAATTTGTTGACCATTTTGGTCTTGCAGGCCAAAATCTGTGCCCTTTTCTCCCTGCTGTTCTGAGCCAGTTCAATTCGGGTTACACAAGTCTTCCAGCGGAAGATGAACCAGTTCAAAGAATGAAAGGGCTTCTACAAAAGCTTCTTCGGACCATTGAACCATTCAGTTCAATTGGTTCAATGAGTTGGTTCAGTTCAATTGGTTCAAGTGCTCGTTTCAATGGCTCGGTTCAACGGTTTGGTTCGCTCAATTGGTTCAACGGCCCAGTTCAAATGAATTGGTTCAACATTTGGTTCAAAGGGACCATTCCAATGCCCTTGCGGAGGGCAGTTTTCGGACCCAAGTGCCCTTGCGGAGGGTTGGGGACACTTGAGAAAGACCAAAAGTGAACAAGGCCAAAAAGGTAAGTTTCCTTCGGAAATTTGTACAAGGCAAAGGATGAGAATTTCTTCGAAAGAAAATCCCGGGAAAAGACAAGGCAAGGAAAAGGCAAGAATGATTTCTTTTGGACTTTTGTCCGAAGGAATTCCTTCGGACAAAAAGTCCGAAGAAATTCGGGAAAAGCCGCAGGAGGAAAACATGAAGAATTTTCAAAGAGTAAAGGAAAGTGGCCGAGTGAAAAGACCAGGGGAAATAAGCGAAAAGCAAAGAAAGAAATCCTTCGGACAGAATTCCTTCGGACTTTTTGTTCGAAGGATTTCAAGACAAAGGAGCCGAAGGACCCCGAAGGGTAGGTGCCCTTGCGGGGGACTCTCGGCCAAAATGAAGGACACTTCTCCAAAGCCGAAGGGACACTTTCCCTTCGGGGCCGAAACAAAGGAAAAGAACTGAAGGATCTGCCAAGGACGGTGACATCTCCGAAGCCGTCAACTTCAGGGAAATAGACTAGCCGTTGGTTTTCAAATGGTGACGGGCCTGTGAACGTCAATTTTACAACAGGGAAATAGTCGTTTGATCTTTAAGTTCTTGAGTGCCGACCAGAAAAAAGCCCGAGAGTGGAAGCTGCCAAGTGTCGTCTGCCAGGACACATTATAATTTGCCTCTAAAAGCAGCGGAACGTGCCACGTGTCCCTTGTAAAGCTCGGTGGAAGTTGACAAGTGTCAACATCCACGGTTTTCTTCCTTTCGTTACGTTATTGAGTAAGGACTATGGTGGGCTCGGACGAATTGCTAAAGAGAGAGGAAGCTGCCAAGTGTCATTGTCCGTGTGAATTTGAATGAGTCCCGAATGTTTCTGTATTGTTTTTAAAACTCAGCGGAAGCTGCCATGTGTCATTTTCCGCAGGACTCTCAAAAGGTACCTAAAGCTTCTATAAGTTAAGCGGATCCTGCCACATGTCCTCGCCTGTTTCACAATGGAACACGCCATGTGTCACTTGTTGAGATCAGCGAAAAGCGGCCAAAGCAAGCAGGAAAGACACGAACAAATTGTTAAGGAGGATGACGGACCCGAAGACGTCAAATTTGCGGCAGTGAAATAGCTGTTGATCTTTGCAAACTTAAGCGCGAACTTGAAGGAATTCAAAGGCTTAAGGCCAGAAGAAAGACAAAGCTAGGAAGGGGCAAAAGAGCCAAGTGCAAAAATGGACAAAACAATCCAAGTGACGAAGGAAGGTGTCGACTCAAGGAGTTACTCCAGTGGTTGACACAATGTCTGCGAATTGGTCATCAAGAGGCGCAAATAGTGAACGACGCGACCCATTTTCTCCATTTTGCATTTATGAGCAGACAAACCGCGTAGGTACCTTCAAGGAGCAGTCTTGTTTGTGGACAAACGACGCGGCCTATGTTTTTAAACCCCTGAAGTCAAAGCAAGAGCCGACACAGTATTATCTATCAAGCGGCTTCCTCTTCCCAAGGCTCGTAACGCACATGGGCCACTTGTAAAAGGGCACCAAAAGTCTTAGCCAAGAGGGGCGCCTTTTGTTCTCTCTTCTCTCTATATATTGTAACTTCTCATTTTGAGGGGATATTCTCTTAGCCTGTAAGACAAAACTCTGCCCAAAAAATCTCTCGAGCTTGTAAGGCGAAGCTTTGCCAGATTTTACCTTGAATCAAGACTTAGCAATTTTTACCTCCATTTGAATTTGCACTCACGCATATGTTTATGTTTTCGTTTTGTGTTAAGTCATATTCTTTTATGCTTTCACAGAACAATTCTAGCATGTCTAGTGCATTGTGAAGTTTCTTCTTCTGCAGGTCTGCCAGAAGTGTCTACAGCAGGAATATAGGCGCATGTGAACAGGCTGCCATAGTGTGTCTTAGAACACCTTTGATAGTTCTTCCTCCCTGTATCTCCAGAGGACCCCTAGCTCACTGATGCAGAAGAGTTTCCCATATCAAATGAAGTGTATGCCAACTTCTTGGTGAAAAGCGTATGTTTGAGCTAAGCAGATCAACTTTTTTGGTGTATCATCTTTTAGTTTAGGTTTAGGTTCTGTTTTCATCTTTTGTCTTCCTTTTCAACCGCCCCCTCCCCTTTTTTCATTTATTTGTTAGCAGTGGGAAAGCCAGGACCTAAAAGATACATCGAAGGGAGCTAGCCCTTATGTAGAGACTCTCCCTCCAGTTTTGCCAGGCCCACAGGCAAGAGGGGAGTTTCCATGGTTGCGTGTGGAAGGCAGGAGCTCAGCCTCCTGTCGAGGGTGCAATCTACTGCGTCAACAAGGTCTTCAATACCTACTCATGAATGGTTTGGAAATGGGGACATCACAGTCCTCCCTTCTCAAAATTGCTTGTCTTCAATCAATTGCAAACCTGGATGCTCCAAAATTGACTCTTTTTTCCAAGTGGCATCTGTGGCATGTCTTTCCATCTAATCAAATATTCTTTGATGCTACGGTTCCTTAGCTTCTTCTCACAAACCTCAATAATAGATTTCAAAATTAAGATTATTTTGCCTTCTTCATCCAATGGAGGCAGCTCTAAAGAAATGGTAGCATGCTGCCCAAGATCGCTTTTGAGACAAGAAACATGGAACGCATTGTGAATCTTACCATTTTCTAGAAGTTCCAACTTATATGCTACTTCTCCCACCTTGTTCTTCACCTTATATGGCCCATAAAAACATGGTTTCAACTTTTCCGAACCATTTCGTTTGATGAAAGATTGCCTATAGGGTTGCAATCTCAAAAAGACCCAATCTCCTACCTCAAATGGCCTCTCAACTCTATGCTGATCTGCATATAATTTTTGCTGATTTTGGGCATGTTGTAAGTTCTCTTTTAGTGCTTTCATGATGTCATAACTCTGCTGTACCAAATCCTTTGCCCCAAGCACTCTACTATCTATAGACATGTGGAAGGTTGTGTTATAACAATGCTTGGCCATATGTAACCATTTTATCCATGCTGATTGTTGCTCCGAAACATAGTTCTTCAAATGCCCTTCCAACTATTTATTCACAATTTTCGTTTGCCCATCGGTTTGTGGATGATAACTAGTGCTAGGAGTGAGCTCAGTACCTATCAATTTAAAGAGTTCTTGCCAAAATATACTCATGAACCTACTATCCCTGTCACTAACAATGTTTTTGGGTAGTCCATGCAATTTGAACACTTCTCTAAAAAACACATCAACACCCTGTTAGTAATTTGGCATGTCAAGGCCAAATTACTAGCCCTACTATTCGAAACTTTCCCCAGAACGGTCAATTTCCCTATACGGCTGGTCAGACTGGTGAATTATAGTCTAAAGGCATGAACAAAGGGATATGTAGGTAGTCAAAGTATCAAATACAGTCATGATGAGGACCTACAACAATGTTACACAATCAAGTGTGTTCAAAAGGTTGATATGTTGAAATAAGAAAGGTCTTTATCAAGATTTAGTGACAAGTACTTATGATCATGAGGAGAATACATGAACAACCCATTTATGCGGTGAAAAACAAGCATGGAGATGAAGGTTAAGATGGCAGTGAGTTTTCTCATATGGTTCATGTTTGCCAATGGATTGATTAAGCAACTATGAAGAGGAATGATGATCAAATCTGCCTTTGAGCCTTCTTTGAGGTCATAGACAAGCTACAGTCCGTACAAGGGCAAGACACCTACAACAAGTTCAAAAAAGCATATCTCCTACTCAAAATGTCACATACAGTTATAAAGATAACTCTACAGGTCCCTTTTTGGGCTATATCAATCTTTTTCTGTATGGAATTCTAATTTGAAAGGTTTAATCACTAATGGTTAAATAATATGGTGGTGAAGTGATTCTATACAGGGCACATGCAGGGTGTGGTTATGTTTTGAAAAGAGACATGAAACATTAACCTACAGTCCTATACGGACAATTAACCTATAGTTGCCATAAGATGTCCCAGTCAAGAAGATTTTTTGTTATTTTAAGGGTTTTTAGTTGTTTTCAAGGAGGTTTTGTGTGCCAAGGGTGATGGTCATTCACAAGGATTAGGTTATAAGACATGTGAGGCCTTGTTAAGAGCTAATGAAGAATTAATCAAGCTACAACCATTACGCCTACAAAAGATGTACCCTACAATGGTCTCTTATAAACATTCATTTGAATGAGAGAACTATGTTAAAGTGAAGGATTGATTGGTGGCTAAAGACACTTCATAGAAATACATGATATCCAATGCATGATGGATTGTGAATAATGCTCACAGGCACTTCTTCGATTAGGTCATCCATCTAAGGGCCACCTACAACTCACATAAGGTACCTACAGTCTAGTTTGATCACCATCAAACATTCTAAGACACTTAGGAAGATTGCCTCAATCTAGGGTTTGAAGGCCATGGTCGTGACAAGGAAACTAATGCATCAGGCATTAAGGAATATATATTAAGAGGCCAGTAAAAGAGACCTACTGGTCTATATAGCTACAACTATCCTTAAGACTAGACCTATAGGCTTGTAGGTTTACTTATAGTTGAATGCAAGGGATCAAAAGTAGGAATACAAGGTTATTCTTTCTTTCCAGACTTTTCACCAAGTGTTTTCTTTCTCAGAGTTTTTTCGAACTAAGTGTGGGAGCAATTTCCTCGGACTTTTTGTTCGAGGGAAAAGAAATCCGAAAAAGGACTTTGCAAGAAGTCCGAAAGAATTAAAGGTTCATTTGTTTTTTCCAAAGGATAGACAGTTCGGCGAAGGGAAAAGGTGCAGTTCAAAAAACCTGAAGGGTATGTGTCCTTCGGGAAGGTTCATTACAAAAATCCCAAAGGGTACCTACCCTTCGGGAAAGCTCAAAAATAGAAGTCCGAAGGACTTTCCAACTTTTTCGAAAGAAAGGCCAATTCAAAATTCCGAAGGACTTCTTTTTCAAAAGGAACGGTCCATAATTTTTTCTCGAAGGACAGTTCACAGAAAACCCGAAGGGTATGTGCCATTTGGGAAAGTACATTCATAGAATCTCGAAGGACTTTTTAGGGGCAAGTGTACCATTTCAAGTTGCTGAAGGGTATCTTCGGAAAAGTCACTTGGCAAGAATCCCAAAGGGTATCTGTGCTTTGAGAAGGTTCACTTCAAGATTTCAAAGGACTTTTACAAGAAACTTGAAGGGTATGTGCCCTTCGGGAATGTCACTTTCCAAAACTTTCGAAGGTTGGTTTATGCTTCCGAAGGGTCACTTTTGAAGGCCCAAAGGGATCTTTCTTTTGGGAAAGTCTTAAACAAAAAGCCCGAAGGAAACATTTCCTTCGGACTTTTTGTTTGAAGCAAACAATTGGCAAATCCCGAAGAGCCAAAAGCATAGTCCGAACGGTAATTTGAGAAATAATTTCCGCAGACAATTTGTCCGCAGGAAAATAACCAAGGAAAAGTTGAAGGAATTAAAAAGGAAATTAACAATTCATGCGGGAAAATAACCAAGGGAAAACCGAGAGGCAATAAAGCCCAAAAGAAAAGACGAGCCAAGGGAAAATAGACACAGGAAAGTCACGGACAATTTGTCCAAGGATATCAAGGAACAAATAGAGACAAAAAGCCACAAACAAATAAACAAAGATGAAAACAAACAAGTGAATGGCTCGAAGAAATGCATGCACAAAAGCGAAGAAACCGAGAGCAGAAGACTAGGAAATAACAAGGAATTCAATCTGAATACATCTCTCAATCATCAAGATCCTTGTCCATGCAAGCAAGGGCTATTTATAGTGGATTGGTCAAAGCTTCAATTCATTGTTTGACAAAATCACGCTTCTCCTTGGTTTTCATGCAATCCAAAGCTTTCAACGTTTCAGGCAGTTCAAGCGGAGTTTTCTGTCCAAGATGTGGCATAGCTTTTCATGTAAGTGGAGACCATTGGAGATTGACTGGTCTTGAGTTGGAGTTGACTAGACAAGCTTGTTACACATCTTCCTTGTTTTCCATGCAAAGGGGAATAATCTCTTCTTCCAACTCCGCGTTCAAACAAATCATGTGGAGTTTCTTTTTTGGCTTTTGGCGTAGCATTCCATGCAAGAGTTTGACTTGTCAAACATGGGTCCACCTCATCCCTTCTACGCCAACCTTGAAGTTCATGCATGTTTAATGTTTTTTGGAGATTTTAATGAATTATATTAATGATAATGACTTTTGAAATGGGCCCATCGCCATACTTCTATTGCCAAAGTTTGGAGAGGCATGCAAATTTTGTGAAGCAAAAGCTTTTATTGAATATTTTAAACATTGTAAAAGGTGTTAAGCTTGAGTTAATTAACCAAGACTAACCCTTCTCCTTTTTTGAACTCCACTTAGGGCTATTTTAGGTTTTGAAAGGCTTATTTATTGGCTTAATCAAGCCATTTAGAAGGATCCTTGAAGTTGGAAGAAAGAAATTGAGGAATTTCTGTTATGAATCTGAGTTTTGAGAGATGAATAATGTGTATCTGCTTGTGCATTAGCATATAAGTGAGATTTTTCTCTTTTTGCAGGTCCCTTCCTCACCTATCTTTCTCTATCTCACCCTGTTGCAGGTCATTTGAAGAGGTTTTCAACCCTTCATCTGAAACTTTTTTGCAAGGACAAAATTATAGATTTCATTTGATTATATGTGTGCATTGATTTCAGTAACTTCAGAGGATTTGAACAATTCAGGGGTATCACCTCCTTTTAATTATAATTTATTTTAAATTTTTCTTCCTCTTTTCAACCCAAAAAATCACAGTAATTCATATATAATTGATAGATCTTAATGGAACTAGCTATCTTTGGAGGTTCTTCTCATCAAAGAGTCATCCACACTCCGAGAAAATCCAATTGTATCAGCGGGAGTGAGGGTGTGCTTTGCACATCTTTAAGCAGGGTGCACTCCAGAGTGATAACAGTTTCTGGCACACAAGGTGGGACAAGCTTGCACTACATCAACTTCAGACCCAGTTTTCATTACTTCTATGGTCCTCATCTCAAGGCAAAAGGTACATTGTTTAACATAATTTCAAATATCTTCATGAATTTCTAGGCTATGGCAGCCTATAGAGAAGAATATCATCATTCTTCTCCATTTCAGTATTTACAGTATGATCCCCATGACCCATATCAATGATGTGAAGAGTATACAGATCCTTATTAGTAGTATGAAGGTTCATACCATTCCTATACCATGATTCATATGCATCTCATCCTCATCCTTATGAGCCTTACCCATTCCAGGATCAATCATCTTTCCAAAATTCTCTGAATTTTCATGATGAGATAGAGGAAATGAGGGTGGTAAGCCAAATGATTGCCGAAGAGTTATCCGCTTACAAACAAGAGTTATTTGATAAGCAATCTCAATCTCAAACATCAATACCTTTTGCTGCCCCATATCAATATCCATGGATTTCAAGTCCATCTCAGCAAGAAACTTTCCCAATCATTCCTCAAGCTGCAATACTTACAATACTAGAAGCTCCTAAACCCAAGTTTCCACCCTGGAGTCAAATGCAACAACCAAGCATAAGCTCAAATGATAAACTCAACCCTAAAGTCACTGTTGACATTCAACCCTCACCCCTTCCCCCTCAAAATCCCAAATCCTTTCCTTCATGGAAAGCAATTCAAGAAACAGTGCAGAGAGAGGAGGTGACAGTTGTTCAGGTTCAGCAGCCTCAGGGGCAAAATTAGGTACCTATGGCACAACCATTGGATTTTTCTCATCTTATTGAATACTTTCAGGAATCTATTGTGCCTATCCTAGATAAGGAACTCATTTTTTTTGAAGCAGAAGATGAAGTTGCAGCTGTTGTAGATGAAGATGAAAGAGTATTGCATTATCATAAGGACATCATTATAGACACACTCAGTGTCAAGGATGAAATGGATGAAGTCAAAGAGGTTGCTACTGTGATTGAAGATCAATTGAGGATAGATGATGAAATTCAAGAAGAAAACACTTCAATTGTTCAACTTGAAGGTGTTTTCCATGAGCTTAGCGATCCAACAAGGGCTGCCATCCATCATGAAGAACAAGAGCTTCTAGAAGTGACAAAAAATGAGTACCAATTACCACATGAAGTTGAAGATAATTTGCAGCATTATGTTCCAATTGTACATCAAATTCAGGAGAACAAGTCTTTAGATTTGTTTGATATCTTTTGTTCAGGGTATTCTTTATTGGAATGTGGTCCATTGCAGGATTAGAAGAGTGCTTTCACCAAGCAAGAAGCGGTTGTTTTCATAGAACATCTCAAGCATGGTTATCAATCTCTTTCATCATCTTTAGATGCTTATACACTTTTGGAAGCTAAGTATGAACACAAATGGCTTCAAGAAGTCACAAAATCAGAATTGTTTCTCTTAGAGGTCAGGCTTGAAGATATGTTGAAGAAGATATAGTATGCTAGTCTACATGATTATGATCAGCAATTGGGCATGTTTTTTCAAAGTACACGGATTTGAGAACGTGATGATTGGGTCTTGGATCCATACTTGCAATCAATGTACCTAAGACTGGTGGTTGGAATCCCAGCTACACCATCAAGAAGACATGAGCGTCCAATTGCTCCTAGTTGCAGAAAAGAGCTATCAAGAGATGACAAATATATTTCAAGATTCTATGGGGCATCAAATAGCTTTCCTTTTCATCTAGGAGGACCAACAAGGTGGAGGTTGGTTTGAACACAATAGACTACCTTTAGTTTCATTCCTCTAAGTGCTTTTCTGCACATGCTTTCAGTAGTAGTTGTTTTTCCTTTCAGTATTGTTGTTATCCTTTCCTCTAAGTGCACATGTTGTTGAATCAATTTCTCTTTTGTGTTTTGGTCTCCAACATTTCCAATTTTCAATGTAAATCCAAGTTTGTCATAACCAGAGTTTCTGAGTTCTTTGACCAACAGGCTGGTCAAACCCTGAAAGTCGCCAAAATTGTTAGTAATTTGGCCTTGATAGGCCAAATTACTACCCGTACTATTTGAAACTTTCCCCAGAACAGTCGATTTCCCTATACGGCTGGTCAAATTGGTGAATTATAGTCTAAAAGCATGAACAAAGAGATATGTAGGCAATCAGAGTATCATCGAGCATCCTTCTCAACGCATCTCTAGCATCCTTCATATTGTTGTTATAGGGCAATGATCTATGAGGTGGCACATATGGTGTAGAAGGCTTCTTTTGTTGCTCATTGGGTGGTGCCCTAGGCTGCCCACTTTGTGCCCTTGGCTGCCCACAAAATTCAGACCTTGGCTGCCCTCTTGGCCATTCATGGCCCCTGTATGCTGAACATTCTAAATCCAAAGCTTTAGTGATAGTATTTTGCAAATAAAAAGGGTTAATAGCCTTAACCAAACCCTTCAAAGGCTCAATCAAACCCTCAACAAACAAAACAACCAATCTCCTCTCACTAACATATGGTACCATAACTAAAACCTTTTAAAAATCATCAACATACCTTTCAACATCATGATTTTGCTTGAGTTTTGCCAACTCACAAAAATGTATATCTTGATCTCTCCTGTCAAATCTCTCCATGATCCTCTTACCAAACTCCTCCAAAGTAGTAATGGATCTGTGGCCTTGTGTGATCAAGCCATGAAATCACCATTCGATCAATACCCTCCAAATGTAGGGTGACAAACTTGAGAGCCTCATCCTCAAACATGAGATTAAGTTATAAATATGTCTCCAACTTCTGCAACCATGATCTCACAGGAAATTTATCAGTACCATCAAAAATAGGAAGAAAAATCTTACACAACCTTTGTTGCAAATCTCTATGGGGCTGCATAGTAGGAACCCTTGGCTTGGATCCTTTCTTCATCTCACAATAATCCCTAAAAGACAAGAGTGCTTGTGTGCCATTACTTAGGGCTGCATACTCTTGTTGACGAATATCAAGAGGATCACCCCTTGGTGCATCCATCTTCACAACTGGTTCCTTTTGCAAAAAAGTGGCCTTGAAGAATCTATGAGGGAGGCTCATAGAATCCCTCTCATTGCCATTCGAACTATCCTCTCTTGAATGGTGATGGCTCTTACCTTCTTGTGTGGTCTTCAACAAAGCTAACATTTGCATACTCAAGGTATAAGGTCACTCTAGCTCTGTTTGATCAACTCCTGCAAAAACTTCCCCTGCTCTGAAGAGAACCCCTTAGGCTCTTATTCCTCCATAGTCTTTTTCCTTCTCTGATAATACAAGATCTTTTTATTTGCTTGTATTCAACAACCCAAAACTCACGGGTATACAAGATCGGTGCTCTAATACCACTGTAATGTCCCTTTTTTGGGCCAAAGGACCAAATAAGGGTTTCCCCTAAAATCCACAAAATTTTGAATTCTGAAATTAGTCAAATCAACAAACCCTAGCTCAAAGATATGTTTAAAAAACATGCAATATACTTCCAAACCCTAGGCGCCAATGTGCAAATAATAGATGGGTAATTTCTAGCAATTACCTTGAGCAAATAACACCTCAAAATTATTCAAAATAAGCCACGAACTGAAAATAGAGATTTTATACCTTTTTACCCCTTTTAGGTGGATGAAAATCAGATTTAACCTTGTTGTAAAATATCTGATTTTACACATAAAATAACAGCTGAATATTTATCAAACCCTTGTAAAAAATCATGAATAATTTACCAAAAATAGCCACACAAATCCAACGCCCTTTTTGGTTGAATTGTCTCATTTGGGGACATTACAGTGGTATCAGAGCACTGGTCTTGTCTACCTATGAGTTTTGGTTTGTTGAATGCAAGCAGGTAAGGAGATCTTGCATTATCAGAGAAGGGAAAAGACTATGGAGGATCAAGAGCCTAAGGGGTTTTCTTAAAACTCTAGTTGAAGGGCAAATAATATTTCTAATTTTTATATGCAGAGTTTGACCTACGCTGATTAGGTTGGAAGAGAGTTTTGATCACTTTGAAGGCGCAAAAAGGGCGTTGGATTTGTGTGGCTATTTTTGGTAAATTATTCATGATTTTTGGCAAGGGTTTGACAAATATTCAACAATTGTTTTATATGCAAAATCAGATATTTTACAACAAGGTTAAATCTGATTTTCATCCACATACAAGGGGTAAAAAAATATAAAATCTCCATTTTCAGTTTGTGGCTTATTTTGGATAATGAGGTGTTATTTGCTCAAGGTAATTGTTGAAAATTACCTATAATTTGCACATTGGCGCCTAGGGTTTGCAACTATATGGCATGTTTTTTAGGCATATCTTTGAGCTAGGGTTTGTTGATTTGACTAATTTTAGAATTTAGAATTTTATGGATTTTAGGGGAAACCCTTATATGGTCCTTTGGCCCAAAAAAGGAACATTACAGTCTTCGACGGACCAACTAGAGGACACACGTCTTGAATGGATGGATCTATATCCCAAATAGGTGTCACCTTGTCTTGATGGATGGGTCTTGTGGGACAAGAAGCTAGAGGTTGTGGGATGGGATATGAAGAGGGGTGGAACAAAGTAGTGTGGGAATAGGATGGATGTGGATGCGTTCGAAGGTGGGTGAGGGGCAATGTTTTGATGTGAGGTTTGAATAGGAGGGGAAGGTGAGGATGGACCTCCATCTGTGTTTTGGATGGACACAATCATTTAGATGGATGGGGGTGTCCTCTTGTATAGACACCTTGTCCCAAACAAACATGTCACAAGTCCTATGCACCTCATACATACTTAACTCATCTGATTGTCATGCAACTCTTGGGCCCTTGAATTTTGACCCTTTTCTCCTCATCTTGGCCTTTGGTCTTCCTTATTTGTCTTTGTTATTGGATTTTTAATATATTTTGTCTCCTCCACCCTTAAACTTTGCACTTGAATGCAATTGAGGGTGCTTTGGCTTGAATCATTCTTTTTGGAGTTATGGGCCAAGAGCGAATAGGTGCTCTTCTCAATATTCTATCTTCAATTTTAATAATTCGCTATGTTCAAAGATTGTCCCAAATGAAGGTAGGGATGTCAAAATTTGAATCTTCCTCCGAGCATTTCCATTTCTTGCATCCATGTTCTCGTCAAAGTATTTTAAAATAAACATAGATACTACTCTATTCATGCGTTTTTGAATGCCAGATTTTTTCCTCCTCGCTCTACATAGGATGGACCTCCTTTATATTTTTGGAAGGGTGATGTTTAGTCTATCTAGTTTTGGATGTCTAAAATAATATTTCTTCCACTTCTTGGAGTTCCCTTATTCTTCCACTTCTTGGAGTTCCCTTATTCTTGGAGTTCTTTCCCTTATTGATTCTTCCACAAACATAGACATGTTGTGGTCCTTCCATGATTTGTATAGCTTAAAATTGGAGCCATTAACCTCCTTATTAACAACCTCACCGTTAAAGGCTTCCAAGTCGAAGACTTTGTTGTCTCATACTTTATGTATTTAGAACAATCCCAACTACAACATTTTAAATTTCCATGGTTTTATTTCTCTTCAAGTGTTAAACTTTAAACTTAGTGTCCTTGATTTTCGGTTCATCTATTGCAGGGAATTGCCATGTCAATGCCTCCTCATCTAGGAAATATTGATATCCCATTGAGCGTTCATCCTTTTCTCATCCAATGTGGTTAATTCCATTCCCTAGCATTTTCTCTATCGCCTCCCTCAAATATTGTGACCATGAATTCCATGGGGGCCAAAATACCTTTTGTAATTGGTCAAAGTGTTACACAAAATTTTATTAATTCTATTCAATCCATGGAGAGTTACATATAGGCAAATGATGTCCTATCAATAAGGATTATGTCTTATCACACACAACTATACCATCTCTAATTTATAGGGATGAGTTGTGATAATAACTCATTATATATTTGCACACACACACTAAATTATATGTATAGGATCAATAATCCTAACATTCCCCCCCTTAGTGCAGACATAGGGATAGGAACCACACCATATGTATTGGAAAATGTGTATGCCAACACATACACATGTTCAGAAACCAACCAGATATGTACTCTGCTTCTAGTGATAACCTACATATGTAAACGCAATTGTTCATAACTTCATACCCCTGTGAGTGTTGGGCTTCTCACCAACATACACTTACATCTCTGCTTCTCGTGATAACCTACATACGTAAACATAATTGTTTATGCTTTCACTTCCAGTGAGTGTTGGGCCTCTCATCAACATATCATTTATGAAGTAATTACACAGTAGGGAATACGTACATCTATTTACAATGAGTGTAGCTTCTCATTGAACTTTGTATTTGTAGTCTCTATCCTTGTTCGTTGTCACCCAATCATGAACAATCTAAACATAAGCTATTGCACTGATTACTATTCTTGACATTAGTCAATTTGGCACAAACATTTTTCAACACATGTTACAACATTCCTTTCTACTTTCTCTATGAATAACACTTAAAATGGTGAATAACACTTAAATTGGTTTGTCCATTTTAGTTAGTTCTTCCCCTTATTGATTCTTCCACAAACATAGACATGTTGTGGTCCTTCCATGATTTGTATAGCTTAAAATTGTTGCCATTAACCTCAATACTAACAACCTCACCGTTAAGTGCTTCGAAGTCGAAGATTTTGTTGTCTCATACTTCATGTATTTAACCCAGTCCCAACTACAACATTTTGAATTTCCATAGTTTTGTTTCTCTTCAATTGTTAAACTGTAAACTTAGTGTCTGTTGGCCATTTTTGGCCCACTTACCAAATTTTGCCCAGGTGTGAAAAGGTAGACATTCAAGCAAAAGTGGCAAGTTCAGACAACTTTGGGTTTTTGGAAGGAGAAGTCTTCGGGTTTCCAGAGGAGCACTACTTAAAAACTTTATAAGTAATTAGTAGTGGAACCCCGAAGCAAGTAAGGAGGTTTGGAAAGCCCGATTTTGTCTAGGCAGTGTATTTCGGGTTTCTGTGGGTGCACTACTTAATTACTTCGTAAGTTGTGAGCAGTCATAAACCCGAAATAAGTAATGAGACATCACAACCTTGATTTGGTCTTAGAAGTGCTTCTCAGGTTCTCAAAGGGAAAAGTCTTCTCCAAGGGTCATTTCTGAAAGGAGGTCTAGGGACAAATCCCGAAGGACTCTTTCTTAAACAGAAGTGGTCATCTTCAAAAAATCCAAAGGACCATTTCCACATTTTTGAAGGGTTAGTACCTTTCTCCGAAGGGCACTCGCAATACCAAAGGCACTTTTCAAGGAAATCCGAAGGTACCAGTTCATAAGGCCGAAGGGCTTTTTTTGGACTAAAAGGGGACAATCAAGAAATCTGAAGGGCTTTACATAAATTCCAAAGGGGTCAAATGCAATAAATCCGAAGGGCACCAGCAAAAAGAAAGGCCAAGGAAACAAGGAGATAGCTTCGGAAAATTGTCCCGAAAGAAAGAGAACAAGAAAAAGCCGCTAGAGGGTTCCTTCGGGAGGATGCAGGAAGAAGAAAGCCAAAAGAAAACAAAGATGCGGACAAAAGTCTGAAGGAATTTCTTCGGACAAATTGTTTGAAGAAATTCCTTTGGAAGATTTGCCCGCAAGACAAGATTTCTTGAGGAAATAGAAACGAGATAGAACTCTGCAGAATAAAGGAGACTTCAAGTGGCAAGAGTTCGAAGACTTCAAGTGGCGGAAGTACGAAGACTTAAGGTGTAGAAAGTCTGAAGTAGTTGGCCTTGAGAAGTTTGAAGACTTTTAGATGCAGAAACCTAAAGACTTCAAGATGGACAAGTCCAAAGTAAGCTTGGAAAACCCGAATTACTCTGCATAGAGTAAATCGGGTTTCTCCAAGTACTTTACTTAAAAAGCTTTATAAGTAAAGTAGCAGACAAAGTCCGAAGTTGGAGAGATCAGAGAACCCAAATTACTCTGCATAGAGTAAATTGGGATTCTTCAAGTGCTTGACTTAAGTTTGGTCCAACAACATGAGAGTCATGATGCAACGAATGAAAGGCTGCCACGTGGCATAAGCTGGAGCAGAAAGGGCCAATCAGTAAAGGACAAGTGGCACAAGGACGACCAATCAATGTAAAGGGGAGTCTATGCAGTTGGTAGTTGGAAATTTATGAAGGCTCTCGTCCTTCAATATGGTTCGCTCTCGGCAAATGACCGTCTAGCTTAAATGCAACATGGGTTGGCTTGAGTTCCTAGGCATGGAGACCTGCGTCCTTTTTAGCAAGACACGTGAAGGGGAAGATCGCCATGCCGTTGTTTAAATGCAAAAGATCAATTCAGTTGCGCAAGGAAGAGACATCTTAGCTGCTCGTAGCATGGCTCCTCAAATACGCCAAAGGGAGACTTGAATGCGGGAATGGCTCAAAGAGATTGGGACGATCCTGGGTGGCGTGTCTCATGGTCAAGGCAGTGGCGACAGCAGCGGTCCCAATTAAACGACTTCCCCTTTCTCCTTTCTTCCACGCAACTCTCTCTCTCTCTCTCTCTATTCTCTTTAAATATTATGCGACTTGCCATTGTAATGGTTCCCAATTTTTAGACGTTTTTTATCTTCCTGGGGGACGGGATGCTCTTAGAGATATTGCAAGATATGCTCAGTTTGTTAGGCTCGACCTTGCCAAGCATTTGTAAGAACCACTTCTTATGCAATAAAGAATATTTCTTTTCCTGTCTCTTGCCTTAGACTTGTGTCTGTTGAGCTGCATACTATGGCATCGCGTGAAGGAGAGTCTTCATCGTCCTTTCTGACCTTGTTTAAGGATTTTTTGATGCTGTTTGTAGTTTTGGTTGAGTGTTCTTTCCGCCATTAATGTGAACTTCCAGTGAGTCTTAGAACTCTCTGTTTGCATTCATCGCTTCCATGAACCTCCTCCATGAAATATTTATGCAACCAACTTGATCTTGAGGTTGTGTAATCCAGTATTGTCCTCTGCAGAATTAGTGTGGGTTCAAGATTATGGGAGTTTCCCTTTTTAAATTGATGCATCCCCTGGTTAACCTTCTTAAGAGTTCTTTTCCCCCTTCTAACCCTTTTCTCCATGAAAGTTTTATTTCAACAGTAGTTTAGGTGATCCACCGAGAGGAACTAGCCTCTCTAAAAATCCTAGAAGCTCAACCTCACCATAGGACACCCACATCCTGAGGTTGTTCCCATGCTTATAGCCGGAAGTGGGAGAGTTTGAAAAACTCTCCCACAAGGGTGCAATTCCGTGCTATAACAGTTCTGGACGCCCGATGGGACTAAAGTCCAAAGCAGTGAAAAGATTTTTGATGTTGTTCTTTTACATATCAGCCTTTGGAGGTGTTGACGCTATGGATTGCACTCTTAGAAAGAAGGCTTGATTTCTCTCTTCCACGTGGCACAATGGAGACTTTCCTCTTGCTGTGGGCTTGGCAAAACTAAGGAAAGAATCTCTAGATAAGGGCTAGCTCCCTTTGATGCATCTTTGATGGTCTTTAACTATTACTGTTGATAATGGGGGGGTGAAAAGAGAAAAGGATACAACAAAACATAACCTATCTAAAACGGTGATGCACCAAATGATTTGATCTACTCAGCTTATATCAACACTTTAGACCAAAAGGGGCGAACAGACACTTTATTTGAACAAAAGACCAGACTACGTGGGCGCTTAACAGGGGGCTTAATGAAGATACAAAGAAAAAGAACTCACCATAGGTGCTGCAAGAGCACACTGTCAGATAACTGCTCTTCTGTCTCTATGCTTCAACTTGGGCACTTCCTTTTAACCTGCAGAAATGGTCTTGGATCTACTAAAGATGTTGGTGTCAATCTATGAAAGCATCAAGATGAAAATGACTAAACACAAAGTTGATACACAGACACATTCATAACTATAACCAATCAAATAGAGGTAAAACGCGTTCTATTGATTCTAAGGTAAAATTGGCAGGGCTTCGCCTTACACAAGTGAGAGATACATTTCTCAGCTGAGAGGTTACAACATATAGCATGAAGAGAAAGACTTTTGGCGCCTTCAAGAACCAAGGAAACCACTCATGCTGCTGTCATCTTCCTATAAATGCCCTGAAAGAACCATGCTGTAGATGCCACAAGTCTTGACTTTGCAGCTTCAACCATATTAAACGTTCTTGCTAAGCATGGGTCGCTATGTTTTCTAAATGACAAGGCTGCTTCTCTGTGAAGTTTATGCAATTGTCTGCTCATTAATGTAAAATGAAGAAAAATGGGCCACTCTATTGAATGCCTGCGCTCCCCTTGATGACCACTTGGTGGAGACTATTTCATCTACAACAATAACTTCTCCTGCCGACGCTTTCTGTGCCACCTAGACTATTCTATTCGTTTCTGTGCTTGGCTTTTGTCTTTTCCTGGCTCTTCGGCCATCGGGGCTATCTTTCGTCTTTTCCTTGCTCCTTGGGTTCCTTTTTCGACAGGTCGCTGAGTTTCCTTTTGGCCTTAAGCCTTTGAATACCTTCGGGCCCGTGCTCATGAGTTCTTTCGGTCACTTATCATGAGTTCTTTCAGGCGCTTGTCCGAAGGAATTGGTTCTTTGGCTTCTCTTCAATGGTCGACGCATCCCATCAAAATTGACGTATGCAGGCCTGTCACTATTTGAAAACCAACGGCTATTTTATCACCGTAAAATTGACATCTGCAGGCCTGTCACCGTTTGAAAACCAACGGCTATTTTTTTGCCTTGAATTTGATGTTCGCGCGCACGTCATCGGACGTTTGAACCTCCAACGGCTAGTTCACTATGTTAAAGTTGACGTGCTCGGGCCCATCATCACTTTGGTAATTCCCTCGGCCTTTTGCAAAATGAAGCCTCCCGAAGGGAAGGTGATCTTTCGGAAAAGAGGAGAGGGTCCCTTTTTCGCAGCCGAGAGCACCCCGCAAGGGCATTTGCCCTTCGGGCTCCTTTGTCATCCCAATTCCTTCGGACATTTTGTCCGAAGGAAATCTTGCCTTCAAAGTCTCGGCCTTTTCTTTGTAAAATCCTTCGGGCATTTGTCCGAAGGAATTTGCCTTGGTTTCTTCCTTGGATTTTCTTTGGACAAAAGTCCGAAGAAATCCTTTGTCTTTTGCCTTGTCATTTTTTTGAAGGAAAACTCCCCTTCGGGCCTTCTACCTTGTTCTCTTTCAAATGTGCTCTCTGCCCTTCGCAAGGGCATTTTGGGTCCAAAATGTCTTTCGAAGCTTGCTTGAACGGCTCCATTTGCAACCTGCCTACCCTCCGCAAGAGCACTTGACCTTCGGAGCTTTGTAGAAGACTTGCATTCTTTTGAAATTGGCCCATTCCTTTACCAAAAAAGGCTTGTCCAAGGTGATTTGCTCAAAGCGAAATAAGCCCCAGATTAACCTGAAAACCTACAGGACTTAGATCACTCGGCTCTTTATAAGAACAGGCCTATTACAAAGGGAAATGACACAATTGCAGTAAGGTGAATACATCAAAGACTGACTGCTCAGGACAACAGGGAAAGAAGGGAGACCGATTTTTGGCCTGTAGGACCAAAAATGGTCAACAGGGGGCATTCATCAAACATCAATGACGACTCCGAGCATCTATCAGTTGGTTTAGGCAGCCCAAGTGCCTGGTCATCGTTATTTTCTTTTGAATGCAAGTATTAGCGCCATTGGCGACTCTGAATCAAAGCTCCTGGTTATGAGCAGACCATGTTTGTCTCTTTGAAGTTTTAATCAGCTCCTACTTGATTTATGAGGCTAACATGAACAACTATGGTGAATATTCTTATTATTCACCTCCTTATCAGCATCCCCAGTATGACCCTCATGATCCATATGAGCTCAATCAGTCCTATTAAGATTTCTATCAAAGTTATGATGAACCTTGGCAAGTTCCTCATGATCCATATATGCAGGGGTATTACCCTTATCATCCATATGAACAAGCCCATCAAAATACTGCTCCTCATCAGCCCTATCATGAGCCATTTATACCAACATTTAGGCAAACTTTAGTGAGCCTTGACAAGCATGCACTAGAGTTGTGCTCACAAAAGTGTTATGGCCAAAATGTCCCTACTCACCAGATCCATTATGTGAGAGATTCATTGCAACAAATCAAAGCAGAATGGGCACTTGTTGAGAGAGTAAATTGGAGCAACCTTATTGGTGACATAATGGATATATGCGGTTACATTCAGAGCGTCGAGGACAAGCTGGTGAAACTTGAGGAACAACAGGGCCAGCCCCGCCAACCTTTGGTGCCTACGTATGCACCTCCGCAACCTTCTTATGTGTCGTTCATTCCTCCTCAAGAGGCCATTTCCAGTACTCTTTAGAATTTTCCAAGTTCGTCATGTGTTCCGAAGTCTTTTCCCGCTTGGAGATCCATCCAAGGGGGCTGTCAAAAAAATGAAGTGCTTGCTGTGGAACAACCTGTTGTTTGGGCCCATGACTTCATCCCTCTTCAAGAGCCCTCTTGTGTTCCTGATTGCCTTAAGGAGGAGCTATTTCAACAGAATATAGCAAAACAAATCAGAGAGTTGGAGTTGAAGGCAAGGAATGAAGAAGAAAGGCAGAATCAACAAATGAAAGTAGAACCGCTACCTTTCACATCTTGGAGCTAAGTTACGCAACCAGGTAAATCCAAGGTCATCCAACCCCCATCCCTCCCTCCTCAAGAGCCTCTATCTTTTCCATCTTGGAAATCCATTTAGAGCAGTGGCCCAAAGGAGGAGGTGGTGTTTCCTGAAATCAGACAAAAAACCTTGCAGCCTCCATTCCTTTCCCATCAAAAGCCTAGAGCCTTTCCTTCATGGAGAGCCATTCAAGAAACAAAGAATCAGGAAGAGGATGTGAGGGTAATCCAAGTAGAACAGCTTCAGGGACAAAATCAATAAACTATGGTAGCTTTTCTGAACCTTTCTCACCTTGTTGAGCATTTTCAAGAGCTTATTATGCCACTCTTTGAGAAAGAGCCTCTCCTCTGTGATGAAAACCAAAGAGATGCATCCAAAGAGGCTGAGGAGGAGGATATCATGAGCAACTATGAGGAAGAAATCACCATAGGGTCCCCCCTTGGTCTGCAAAAGATCCAAGCAACTTTCTTGAATGAAGAACATATTGAAGACTCTTTTGCAGTAGTACATGAAGTAGACTGCACTATTGAGCATGCAAAGCTACCACCTTGTGTTAAGAATGACGGGGTTGAGGCTTTTAATTCCTTGGATGAGTTACCACGTGATAAAAGGGATGAGGAAATGAATGAAGTAGCTGATCAAACTGATGAACTTATGGAGCAACTAGAGGTTCCCAATCAGTTGGAGGGCTCATTTGAGGACTTGTTTGAGTTCTTCTTTAAGGCAATTATGACCTGGTTGCAGCCAAGGAGGGCAACCTTGTCAAGCAGATCAAAGGGGATGGAGTGTATAGCCTTTCAACTCTGCCACCTCAAGAGTCCATTGCAGACAGGGACTTGTTTTAGATCTTCAGAATGGGCTATTAACGCTTTGATGAACCCAAAAAACATGAAATAAAGAACAAGCCCAGTCCTACTGAGGATACCATAGAAATCAAGGAGGTATGCCTTGTTGAACCACTATTGGAGGTTGCAGTTAAGGAGCCATATGAAGAATTTGAGACTGTCTGGATTCACATAGCTAACCTATTTGTAGCTGCTTGGTTCTCATTGAGCATGATCACAAAGAAGCTGACAGTTGCAACAAAGAAGAGGCAGGCATCAAGACCAGAGGTTAAGAAGTTGACATGTAGCTTCTTTTTCCTCATGGCTGCCATCTCGTCCTCTGCCTCTCCTTTTGCTACCATCATCTTGCTTGTGGCTTCTTCATTTTCAAGAGTCCCAAAAGGCTCTTCTTTTTCTACTTCTTTCACAAACCCTGGCAGATGTAGGAATCAGCTTCTGCTCCTCACTTTCTTTCTTGAATGCATAAGTTTGCAATTTTGGCTTCACCTCTTAATTACACATTTGGTTGTGGAACACCTCATTCTCTCTCTTATTTTGTTGCCTTTGTTGCAACGACCTTAACTCTTCTATCTTTTGTATCTATATCACTTGGGTGACATGCTTCCTTTGTTGTTGTCCAAAGAGTCTTTGGATCATTTGCTCTTAACAAATCAGGGACCTGTCTTGCTGCCTTCTCATTCTCTACCCATCTCTCAAGATGGAGAATGCTTTTCTCTTTTTCTCTTCTTTCTCTACCCATGGCTGATATACGGGGAAAGTCTTTTTTTTTTCAATTGTGAGAATATTCTCACCTTTTTCCTCTCCCTCGAGTTCTTTCATTTCTCCAAAAAAAATATCTGACCACCGCAGTTGGACGATTCCTCTTTTCTTCTTTACTATCCTCTAGCATGAGGACTACTTCTCTCAATTGCCCTACTTGCATAATATCAAGCCTTTTCTCTTTAGGGTCTTCTGCATTCATTGAGATTGTCTCAAGTTGCACAAAATGCAACACATCATCTTCATCTTTACTTGCCTTGGGTTCTTCAATACTTGCAACCAAAGCAAAATCAGAAAATTCATGGGTTTTAGTATTACCTTCTCATCTTTTCCCGTTTTGTTTGATGTGTCTTTAGCTCTTTGCAACTCGGAGTCTGCAATTTCTTCTTTTTCATTCTTCTTCAAGAAGATATCATGCTCCATACGCTGAAAATGGCCCGTTCTTCTCTCCAGGGGCTGCTCACAATCGTTTGTGCCCTCTATGTTCTATAGAACAATCTCAGGTTGCCTTATAGACAACTCTGCTTTTCTATCCCCTTGTGTGGATATTTTCACCATATCTTCATCTAGGAGAACCTCTTTTGCTTTCTTTTACCTCTTATTGTTTTTCAAAACAATTTTATGTTGTTTGCTAGGCAACTCTACTTCGTCATTGTCTCTTAAGACAATCTTCTCTTTTGTTTTCTTAAGCATCATATTTTGTAGCACTTCCCACCACTCTTTATGCAATTTGGGATGCATAATCTACTTTAACAATTTGGAAACCATGTGTTTCAATCTCTCACTTTCTTTTTCCCATGTTTTAGTCTCTTCTCTTGGAGAACTCTCCAACACTTAGCTGCATTACCACACATTCTAGTGTGTGCAACTTTCACCCCTCTGCAATCTGTGATATTCTCCTTTTCAAAAAGACTTTCCAAGTTTAGTTCCCAATTCAAATTTTTTTTAGGGTTTTCTCTACCTAAAAATATAGGGACAGTCTTACCTCTTCCCTCTGTTTTGACCTTTGTAGGTCTTTGTCTTCTGATGGGAATTCTTTTCTCTATGGCATCTATCCTTGACACCATCTTTATCATCATTTCTTGTATCCATGTTTGACTTTGCTTGTGCATGTTCAACTGAATCGTGTTTAAAATTAGAAACCAGCTCTTTGGCGTTTGAGAATGGACAGTGGGTTTGTTGAAAGTCAAACTCTTATCATGCAAAAATGCTACGCCCACCTCCAAATATGGACTTCCTCTTGAGCTGTTTGATTGTTTGAAAGCACGAGTTTGACCCAGAGATGAGCTTGACTACAACGACCAGTCAACTGAAGCTTTGACCAGTCAATCGAAAATAACCTTTGCTCGCATGCATTTTCTTTTATTTTGGTCTGCCCTGTTCGTGGCTTGTCAATTTTTGGCGGGATTCTATTTTTTGATAATCTTATCTATATTTGGTCTATTATCCTGTTTCAACCCCTTAGCCTAATTCTTTCGGATATTCTTTTGTTATCTACGGATTTCCTTTGGTCTCGGATTTTCTGTTATCTCCTTTTAATTTCTGCGGACTTTATTCTTTTTTGCGCATTTTTTTTTTGCTGTATTTCTTGCTTGCAATTTTCCCGAAGTATTCCTTTTGACAAAAAGTCCGAAGGAATTTCTTCGGACTTTTTGTTCGAAGGATATCTTCCCTCCTTTTCTTTCTTTGTCTTGTTTTCTCATTTCTTCGGGGTTTTTGCAATTTGTAAATTCCCTCGGATTTCTACCTACCAATTTTCCCGAATTTATTCCTTCTATATGCCTCGGGCTTTCTGGGTTTCAAATTCCCACGGGCTTTATGTTTACTCTTATTTCTTTCAGACTTTATTTTATCTCCCTTGAATTCTTTCGGAATTCTTTATTTCCTGCCCTTCTTGAATTCTTTCGGAATTCTTCCATTCCGCGGGTTTTTTCTTTCTCCCAAATTTCTTCAGACTTTTTGTCCGAAGGAATTCCTTCAGACAAAAAGTTTGAAGGAATTTGTCTCCTTTTTTTTAATCTTTTTGTCCTTTGAGACTTTTGAAGGGTCCACTGTTTGTCTCTGCCCTCCGCAAGGGCTTCTGTCTCTCCTCTGTGCCCTTCGGGAAAATTGGAAAGGTCCACTTCACTAACCAAGTGCCTTCCGCAAGGGCAGGTGTCCTTCGGAACTGGCTTTTCGGAAGAATTGAAGGGCACCCAGGCTTTTTGTAGGGCACCTGTGTTTTTTGTAACCATCCTTATTTTGTTCCTATTTTTTTGTTGGCTGTGGGTTTTTGTTTGCAAATTCTTTGAAGTCATTCATGGTTATTCTTATAGAGTTACTGCATACAATACATTAATTAATGCCTTAGGCAAGGTTAGAAATATGCACAAAGCAAAGGAAATTAAATTGAAGGAAGATATCCTTCGGACAAAAAGTCCATGCAAAACAACCTCTGCCTTTTCGAATAGTCCATATATGCAGTATGTCTCAACAAGTAGAACATATGTATCTTCAATCGCAACCCAGGGCACCTATAACATCCTCAAGTAGAGCATCCCATGTTTTATGTGAAGGTTGTAGAGAATCAAGAGCATGGTAAATAGTATTTTTATCGAAAACTTTCAACATGTATCGAGCCAATTTATGAGCCTTGGGGCTAAGTATTGGAACCACTCCACCAACAAAGCTTGTACCATAAATCCACCCACGTCCTTTTGTTGAACCACCTGGGAAAAAATCTGAGAAACTAAACCTGCATGATGTTGCCTTTGATCCCGTGCTTTCATTGAAAGTGAACCTACAGGCCTATAGGTTAACTTCAAGGATGGCTGTAGCTATTAATTCTTCATTGGCTCCTATACACCTCACAAAGTCATTCTTTCTACAGGGCTGGAGCTTTAAGACAATATGTGACATTTTGAATAAGGGATATGGCCTTTGAACGTGTTGTAGGTGTCTTTCCCTCGAACAGACTGCATGATTTATATGATGGCTCCTTGGGATATGCATGGTTGTAGGTGTCTTTACCAATTTACATGGCTGTAGGTGTCTATTTAAGGACCCCAAAAAACTGATTTACAAGACAATCTGGTACCATAAGACCATCTTCCGAATAGTAAGGTTGACAATTTTGGCCTATGGGGGCAAAAATGTCAACATTTTTGGCGATTCTGCTGGGAAGCATGCTTGCTATGCTAGAGAACTGAGGCCATATAAATGCTATTCGAACTCCCGAAACAATGATAAACTTGATTTTTGATTGAAAATCTTTTCTTGACCATGGATGAAGTAACCTTCCTCCAAAATAAAAAGGTAAACACACGAAAGCAGGAAAACTAACTAAGAAGCAAATGTGCAAATAAACACTTATTGAACAAAACTGAAGCAAACTACTGTGCCTGAACAACACTTGGCGGAAAGCAAAAACAACTATGTACATAGAGCTTTGCTCTTCAATAACAATGTTTTAGATGTATCCCATTGACTGTGATTTGAAGCTCTTGGCCATCCATCTTAGCAAGTTGGAAGGCACTGTGGGATTTGCCATTGGAGATCGTGTATGGGCCACTCCAAAGGGAATCAAACTTTGTGTGCCTTCCTGGTTTGACTCGATCTTCATCCCACTTGAGGACCAAATCTCCTTCATTGAAGCTTCGTGAGGAAGCTCCTTTGTCAAATGTTCTTTTCACCTGTGCCTAATGACTTTCCATGTCTAGCATGGCTTGATTTCTTGTCTCTTTTAATTCCATAAGCTCTGCATACCTGATCTCCATAGGCTCATTCTCCAACAACTCAAGTTAATGCATTAGTTTCAAAGCTGAAAACTCGAGAGAAATAAGTAACCTTGCTTCCTTACCATAGACTAGCTTGTAGGGAGAGTTGGCTATTGACCTCTTGTAGGTGATCCTATCAGTCCATAGAGCTAACTTCAACTTGAGATGCCATGACCTCTGATTGTCTTCAATAGTCCGTATGATCCTTAAGAAGTTCTTGTTTGTAGATTCAGCAAGGCCATTTTCTTGTGGATAATAGTTCGATGAAGTGTTGAGATAAACTCCATGTTGGACAACCCATTGGCTGATCCTAGATCCCACAAAAGCCATTGCCTTGTCAGAAATAATGGTCGAAGGAACTCCAAACCTTGTAAGCAAACCTTCATAGAAATCAAGAATGTTAGTTTCATTTGCTTCTTTCAATGCAATTGCTTCCGTCCAACGTGTGAAGTAATTCGTCGCAGTTAGAATCCACTTATGCCTTGAACTCGAAGGAGGATTAATGAGACTAATAAAGTCCAATCCCCACTGGACAAAAGGCTGATTCACTGCATTTGACTGAAGGGGCAGGGCTGTAAGTTTAACTTTTCCTACAAGCATAGCACATTGTTTGTACCTCCTAACCCATGTATGACAATCACCAAATATAGTAGACCAATAGTACCCACCTCTCATGATTTTAAGCGCTGTAGTTCTTGCAAAAAAGTGTCCTCCACTAAGTCCATCATGGAATTCTTCAAGTAATCTTTGAGTTTTTCTTGGTTCCACACACCTTAGTAACATTCGACTAATATCCTTTTTGAACAAAACACCGTCAACAAGCAAGAATGGAATTGATTGCAATATGAAATACCTTGTTTTTGAAGCACTTAGGTGAGAAGGGTAAAAAACCATTTTGCAGATAGCTTACCAAATCAGGGAACCAACTGGAAGGTGAGATGTGAACAACAACAATCTCTTCATCATTTGACACTAAAACAACTTCATTAGTTTCTTGCGCTTACAAAGTCTTTTGCCTCTAACCAGCTTTGTAACTTTAATTTCTACGTCATATTCTATTACTTTGGTTATCCAACCAGAGCTCTTCTCATTTATGTCTTTGTTCAGAAGAAATTTTTTGATGCTTGAATGAGCAACCATTATATGTATTTTATTATTAGACAAGTGCCTAAATTTTTTCAGAGATCTTATAACTGAAAGGACATGTTTTTCAACAAAAGAATCCTTTGTTTCATACTCTTGCAAGTCTGCCTGAAATGGTATCCACATTAGCATACGTATACAAAATGAAATCTTTCGTAAAATCTGGATTTAAAAGCGTAAGAGCACTTGCTATGGCTTTCTTAACATCTGCAAACCCTGTTATTCTCTCCTTGGACTAGTTGAAGTTCTGATTTTTCTTAAACATGGCTGTAAGGGTTTAGCTATAGTAACAAAATCTGAAATGTATTTCCTTATAAAATTGATTTTTTTAAAGAAACTTTGCAAAGCCTTTTTGCTCTTAGGCAAGGAGAGTGAAAGAATGGATTGAATCCTTTCAGAATCTATGTTTAAACCATGCTTTGAAACATGTTCAAGAAGCTTACCTTCATGAACTGAAAATACACTTTTTGGGATTTAGAGATATTCCAAATTGCCTACACCTTTCAAAAACTTGCTTAAGATGAACTATGTGATATTTTGCATCTTTTGAAAATACTGTTATATCATTCAAGTAAATAAGCACAAACCTGTTAAGAAGGCCTTAGAAGGCCATATCCATGGCTTTTTGAAAGGTTGCTCCGGCATTAGACAAACCGAATGGCATCTTTTTGTATGCAAATGTCCCCCACTTAGTCGTGAAGGCTATCTTGAATTGGTCGTCTTCTTTGACCAAAATCTGATTGTAACCACTATATCCATCCATCAAGAAAAACCTCTCTGAACCTGCAACAAGCTGTAAAATTTGTTTCATTGATTGCAATGGATAGTGGTCTTCAAATGAAGCCTTGTTTAAATCACGGAAATCAACACAAAAGAATCTCACCATTCTTTTTTTGTACTGGAACGAGGTTCGCTACCCAAGTTGAGTGCTTGATTTGAAATATAATAGTTGATTCTATGAGCTTGTGAGGCTCAGCTTTCATCAAAGGTTCAAGCTTTGGATTGATTGGCCTTTGTCTTTGTCTCACTAGTTTAGTTTCGTCTTCTAACTCAATAGTGTGTTGAGCCAAACTTGGTTCAAAACCTTTGAGATGACTATACTGCCATGCGAATATATCAACAAAACTCGTGCATAAATCAATGAAAGCTTTCTTTTGTGGAGTGCATACCTTGCCCAATTTTAAAATTTCACTAGCTGCAATCTTTACATTGGCATGGTTCTCTTTCTTTGTTGACAAAGATGATTTCTCTTTCCTTAGCTCATCATCTTTACTGAAACTATTTTCAAGAGTGAGCAATCCCTTGGGTAGCTTATTAGTTTTCAGTTGTACAATCTGATCACCATACTGTTGTAAGTGTTTTGACTGATTTTTTAAAGAAAACTCAGTCTCTTCTGCAAAAATCTCACAATTTGATTGTCATTTTCAAACATTTGCCAATTTTCTTGGTTATCTGGAATATAAGGCCTTACAACTACCTTTATATGTGACTAAACAATGTCACTTTTTATATCAGCTGGAATATCAAATTGTGCCCCAACAGCAGCCAACCTATCAGCATGTTTATTCCTATCTCTTGGTATTGCCTGAATATTAAAAGTTCGAAAGTCTTCAAGTAAATTCCAAACTCTGTGTCTGTAAGATTTAAGCAACGGATTCTTGCATATATTCAAACCTCTTACTTGGTGGACTACAAGTTCACTATCTCCAAACACTTGCAAACAATTCGCTTTCATCTTTCTAGCCCACTGCAAACCTTGAACTAGTGCTTCATATTCAACAACGTTGTTTGAACAGCTAAATAGAAATTTAACAGAGGAGAAATACCTTTGTTCTATAGGAGAAATTAACATCATTTCAGCTCCGGTCCCATGTTTATTTCTTGATCCATCAAAGTATAATTGCCACAAGCCTTCATTAGAGTCGTCCTCTTTGACCATTGCTGGAATTGATGTGTCGTTCTCATGAAAACAATACACACCAAGACCTTTTTCAATCAACTTGTAGAGATTATGCTCATGCAAGGTTGAAGCCCACTTATCAAGAAACACATCTGGAACTCCATCCAAAGGCGAGTCCTTTTCTATATCACTAGTTTGTAATATTTCATCTGAGATGATACAATTTGCATTGACCACATTTGGCGTATAAGGCTCCGTATGAAAATGTGCAATAGGCTCTGAATGAATTGTTACCTTTGTGCCATAATTGGTTTTGAACAATAAATAGGTCCAATCAGCTGATAAATATCCCCCAATCTTTGAGGTGAAATCCCTTGAAAGGCACAGCGAAATAAGGAAGCAAGTCCATCACCACAACATCTTATTGAATAGTAACGTTAGGACAGGGATGTAATGTCAATTTCAAATCTTTGATAATGCCTACTGTTTTTGCTGGTGAACCATCCAACTGCAATACCCCTTTAGTATTTGGCTCATAAACAAAGCCGAGCTTGTTCTCAATCTATTTGGGCATCACTGTACTGCGAGCTCCACTATTCACCATACAATTATGAACCAAAGTATCACCCACTATCAAAGATAGAAAAAAAGGGGGAGTTTTCTTTGTTTTTACCTCGGTTTTGTTCACCTTTGATATTTTATCTCCTTGCTGCACCTGTTGCTTAGTTGGCTGATCTAAATTTGTTAAGACAACACTTTTTTCAACCGGTTTTGGAGACAATTCAAGAGTTGAAAGTTTTTGAATGAGTTTATTCTTTTGCCCTGAAATTAAAAGAGAACTCCACATGCTAATGTTGATGTTAGACTTCTTCATTTGATCTACAATACTGAACTGAGATGCACTAACCTTTGATTGCATTTTTTGTGGTACTTGCTGCTCACGAATTAGAGGTATTTGTTGCACTTTACTAATCTCTATATTTTGATTTTTTTGGGTTGTGGGAGCAACAAGTTGCCCTTTTGTACTTTGAGAAACAATACTAGGAGCATTTGAAATATTTGGTACCGCTTGGGCTTCCTCAACAACTCTTTTTTTAGTTCTATGATGGGTAATAGCTGCAACTTGACCATTTGAATCGTTAGTTTTAACATCTTGAGTAAAATCGACATGATCATCTACCTGCCAATTTACATTAATAGCATCAGAGTACCCTTGAGTCACTCTTGTGATGTCAAACTTGTATCTTGATGTTCACCTCCTTGAAAAGAGAACTCTTTTTGTGTCATCTGTGGCATGGTGATGTTCGGTGATACCAAAGCTTGATTTTGAGCATGATTGAGATTTGAGGGCTGCCAACCTGAATTTTGCACCAAATTATTTTGAGGTGGGGTTGGAACAATGGCTTTTGAAGTGGAAGGAGTATTCGGATCAAGAGCAACATATGGTTTAGCTGGAGTTATGGCTCCTTATGCTTGATAGAGTGATCTATTTTCTCTAAAATCCTGATAAAGAGACTTTTGATTTTTGAAGGGCTGGTAGTTGTTCTGATTTTGCTGTTGATAGGGCTTTTTTGATTGAAATTGCTTCCTTTTGAGCTGTACTATTTTATTTCCAAACGATTGTAGCAAACTTTTCAACTCTCCTCTCTCACTAGATTGACTAGTAGAGGCTGCAATAGGAACTTGAGGTGTTGGAATTGGCGCCAAGGATGGAATTTGAGGAATTTGAGGGGCTGATACAGAACTTATTTTTGGAAATATGGGCATTGGAGGTTTTGGAAAAAGTTTCCCTGTTTGTATCAAACTATTTTCTATCGTAATTGCAACTTCATAAGCATCTAGCAAAGTAGTACCATCCATTGACTATATCATTACACTAATATCAGAATTAAGAGCTTTCAAAAAATACAAAAATGCATATTCAAGGGATGGCCTAATTAGAACCGGTATCTTGGTCCATGTCTTCTGGAATCTGAGATTAAAATCGGACAAGAACTCATGGAGAGCTCTTTGTATAGCAATTAATTGCTCAACTAAAGATAAGTGATCAGATTTGTTTTCAAATTGCTTGACTAAGGCTGCACCCAATTCATCCCAGAGGGAAACGGATCTAAGTGGGAGGGTTCTATACCACTGTAATACTTTTTCTTTGAATGAAGCAACAAACAATTTGATAGCAACATTATTCTCAACAACTTTATGAACTGAGCAAAGATTAGCCACATCTTGGATATGCTCAATAGGGGTTGTTTGATTTTCTCCTGAGAAGAATAAAATACTTTTGAGGGCAGATACAAGAATGTCATCTAACTGTACTAGATTAAGTGGACTTCCCCTATTGAATGGAGCAAACATTTGATTTCTAACAGCCATCTGGATGGTGGTGATTGCAGTGTTTAAAACGATAGGATGAGGGGAGATAAATATTCCCTTTGAGGATATGGATTTGCCCTCCTAGACCTTGCTTTTTTATAAGTTACAAATTCAAAGGGAATACCTTTACTTGCTGATCTTGTGTTAATCTTTGGCATGAACGGATTGCTTGAATGATGCTATGAACTCTGGAATTGGATGTAGATGAATATCGTCCGCTGTTGCGAAAACTCTATGCAAAGAACTTTTTTTTCGTGGTCCCACCGGACGTGTCAAAAACTGTTGTCAACCTGGAGTTGCACCCTGAATCGAAGACACGCTGAAATGATCAATCCTCTCTCTGGTTGAAACAATGGGATCTTTTCACGAGGGTGGATGCCTCAATGGTGAGAAGAACCTCTAGAGAACGCTGGTTCTTGTAAGATGTATCAATGGATCTCTACTCTGTGCTGCTAATCTACCATGGAAAAAGGAGAAAAAAACTTGAAATCGAAATCTTACTTAATGACGGTGATACACCAAAATGTTGATCCCTCTCTTAGTAAGACTAGACTCTGCCATTGGTGAGTTGTGTAACCTCTTCAATCAATAGAAAGATTGTACTTTTAAATTTCAAGTGCTGGCATATTGTACATTCATTCAACAATTTGCATACGTAGTAGATTTCTCTTCTCAAATTCTGAATCGTACTTAGTTGCTAGCTCATCATATTATGTAGATCATGTTCAAGTGTTCTATATATTTTTTGTTGAAGCTGTAAGTGGATGTTAGGTGGCTGCAAAGTGTCTTGTATCAGAGCTCTCTCCATCGTTTTCCCTTATGTTTTTGGTCATTGGGTCGAACTTTCTCATGAAATATTTATGCATTGTGATCAATTGAAATCAAAGGTGTTTGTTTTCCCTTGTTTGATTCAGTGTTCAAGGTTCCAAGTAGAGTGGATCAACATTTTGGTGTATCACCGTCATTAGTTAGGATTTCCCTTTCAAGTTTTTTTTTCCTTTTCCATGATAGATTCACAACATAGAGTAGAGATCCATTGATACATCTTACAGGAACCAACCTTCTCTGGAGGTTCTTCTCACCATTGAGGCACCCACCCTCGTGAGAAGATCCTATTGTTCCAACCGGAGAGAGGATTGGCCATTTCAACACGTCTTTGATTCAGGGTACAACTCCAGGTTGACAACAATTAATAAATGAAAACAAGCCTTAACGAAATCTACGTTCACAATGACTCTCTACTCACTAATATATCTCTATCTATAGCCTCTCTTTGGGCTTTACAATCTCAATCTCCTAGTTGCAGACTCTGTAACTTTTCTCTTTGATACCTCTCTCTACTCTAAGGCCTCCTCTTGCTGTCATGTCCCCTTTTTCAAATAAAGAAAATAATACTTTAATAATAATGTTTTAAGTGGTTCTCCGAACATCACTTTATAATTACAACTTAAAGGGAACACTTAATCATTATTATTAATTGAGTGGAGCCAAAGTTAATTAATAAAAAGGCTAAGAGGGAAAAAGAAAAATAATTATTATTACAAGGTGAATATTAAATTAAAAGTAATTATAATTACTTTAGCGTTAGGGTGAAATTAGAAAAATGAGTTTCATAAAAGGTCAAATGGGCAATCATTATTCATTATGATTGATTATTTATTTTTACCAATTCTCGACAAAATTTCAAAATTCTTTCACTTCTGCTTGAGGACGAAACCTTCATTACAACCGGATCAGAAGACGAAACCCCTCCACTCCACAGAGGTAATTCCGTACAGGATTTCAATTGAACTTTTTAACTGGTTTGTGTTATTGGTTGGGTGCTGCAATCATTTTCAGATTATCAAAATAGGGTTTGAGCTAGGGCTTGAGCAATAAAATACACTCAGGGCCCAAGCATCCCCCTTTGGGTCGATTTTCTTTACTGTTCATGCACCCAACAGGGTGGCATCACATTCTAGGCCTTTATTCTGCACCTGTACTATTCAAGGAGCCTAATAATTGTCACCATACTATTGTGAAGAGGCTGACATCACTACTTTCAGAACCCTAGTGCTGTTTTACAATCACCAGTTTGTTGTGTTTTATTCCAGACCATAACCGCACCACCCAGTTTGCCCACAAAGCACCTACAGGTTGTTCCAACTAAAGAATGGAATCACAGATTTTAAGAAGGGTTTTCTTATGGTTTCCTGCCACCTTCAAGCTTTTGTACCACTCCTAGGCAGAAATCTAGACATCTATACCTATTATACCTGCCCAACTGATTCATTTGTAGACACACAAATTAGGGTTTGTAGTTTTATTTAGAAAAATTTAGTCTTTCCATTTGTTTTACATTGGTCTTTCCAAACTCTAAATAAGGGAATTAAATTGGAAGTAATTGTATATTCATTTGAAAAGGGTATCAACTATTAGTGATTTTTCTAAGTAAGCTGATTTAGAAGAAATTTCTTAAAATTTTTAGAATTCACAAGTTGTTTGGAAATTCAGTATTTCTATTAGAGTGGATATTACAGTGGTTTGAGGTTGCTGTATTTTTGATCATGAAGGTTTGAATGAAATTTGGTCATTGCATAGATTTGGTATAAGGGTTTCCTAGAAATCCGAATCTCTTTAATTTGGCCCTAAAGGGGACACTTCAATCCAATTTTATTACCAGCTTGTGGGAAAGAATTCTTTTGCAGCTTCGTCTTAATGGAAGGTAGTGACAGAGAAGTCAGGTATTACCAGAGAGAGGAAAAAGTGTCCAAAACAGCCAAAGGAAAGGTTAAGGCAACAAGATCTATAATCAGTTGCAGGGAAAGAAAAGAAAGCTACGGGTCACAGTAACAGGGATGACTATGAAGCCCGTATTGAAAGGCTTGTACAAGGGTAGGAACGGTTAGCTAAGATGATGGTTGCCCAGCTATTCCATACTATACAAAATAATATACATAAGGCCTCACAATGGTGGAGGTAGTTCTTCAAGGGCAAATAATAAACCACCCATTCAGAGGCCAGCCATTGGTTATATGGTCATGCCCTTCCAACCCAACTTCATCCATAGGGAAGAGGTGGTTACTGAGTAGGAAGTTCAACCCTCTATAGGGGATGATATTGAAGCCAGTTATGAGGAGTACAGGGTCCTACCAAATGAAATTGAGGAGGCAATCTCTCACTAATTTCATAAACTTAAAGAAAAACAGGGGTGGTCAAAGAGTTGAAACAAGGCCACCAACAAATTAGAGGGACTTCCAACAAGCAATAGGGAAGATTACACTTCCAACATATGATGGCTCCAATAAGTGTATAACACACTCTTGGATATAGAAATTGGACACATTCTTATCATTGAGGCCAATGATGGAAGAGGAAGCCATCAAATTTGCTAGCCTTCATCTAGAAGGTGTAGCACAGGAGTGGTGGTACCATGGGTTGATCACACAGGGGCACAATCACATCCACTCATACGTGGAGTTCAGTACCAGGTTAATAGAGAGATTTGATAGAGTTGATCTGGAAATTCAATTATGGTGCTTGATGTGACTGAAATGAGGCTTGTGGTTTTATTCATAGAGGGTCTATTTGAACCACTTAGAAGCTTAGTGAAGGCTTTCATCCCTACGTTTCTACAAGAAGCCATTAAGAAGGCCTTGGATCTTAAAATTGCAGCCCTTAGAGGAAGATTTCAGCGTACAGAACAACAAAGACAAACACCCTATAGGCAGCCAAAATCAGTAGCTTATGGGCAACAAGGGACATCAATTGTTGAGCAGCAAAGGAAGCCATTTCAGCAAGGGATTTCTCAACAAAAAGAGCTGCCAAGAGCAATTAAAGAGATAGAAACAAGGACTGAACTTAGGAGGAAGAAGTTATGCTTCACTTGTAGAGAGCCATGGGAACCAAGCCATAGACATCTTCCAAAAGGACATGTGCATTACATAGAGGTAGTATCAGATAATGAGACGAAAGAAGAAACCGAAGTCAAAATGCAAGAGCTAGTGGAAGAGAAGATTATAGGGGGCACCCTTACCACATTTATTTCAGAAGGCCCTTATGCCGCTCTTTCAGGTGCACACAGGTATTACCCTTTTCGAATTCGTGGAGTTATACATGGACACAATCTCATAGTTTTGATTGACAGTGGGGCAACCCAAAATTTCATTGTTGAGGGTTTGGTAGCCCAAAGAGGGCTGAAATCAGCAGTTTTCCAGGGCTTTAATGTGATTGTAGCTGATGGTTCTACTATTCCTTGCACCAAAAGGATTCAACAGTTAGAAATTACACTTGACAATCACAAAGTATGTGATGAATTCTATGTGGTTGGCATAGGAGAGACATAAATGACTTTAGGGGTTTATTGGTTACATTCTCTTGAGGAATTCACATTGAATTTCCAAATCTTGGAGCTGAAATTGAAATCTGATGGGAAAGATGTTGTGCTTCATGGTATGACCAATGGAGCCCCTACGACAATCACAACGAACATAATGGAAGGTGTCACATTTGGTAGTATTCTTTTTGCATCCCAATTGATTCGTGATTCAAATATCATGGATTCACTTAGTCGGACTGTTGGAGAAGCATTACTTGGTATAGGGCTTCTAATTCTTCATCATATCAAAGAAGCGCAACAAAAGCTAACTACCTCACAAAGAGAATTGGAAGAGACATCAAGATTGGTTTGGGATCCTGGTATTTGTCAGGATGGTTCAGGTATTGCTTAAGGGCAAGAAATATTTGAGAAGGGTGGACTGTCATGTCCCCTTTTTCAAATAAAGAAAAAAATACTTTAATAATAATGTTTTAAGTGGTTTCCCCAACGTCACTTTATGATTACAACTTAAAAGGGGACACTTGGTCATTATTATTAATTGAGGCCAAAGTTAATTAATTAAAATGCCAAGAGAGAAAAAGAAAAGTAATTATTATAAGGAGGAAAAAAGTAAATATTAAATTAAAAGTAATAATAATTACTTTAGGGTTAGGGTGAAATTAGAAAAGTGAATTTCATAAAAGGACAAAGGAGCAATCATTATTTATTATGATTGATTATTCACTTTTACTAATTCTAGATAGACTTCCAGACTTCCTTCACTTTTACTTGAGGATGAAAACCTTCATTGCAACCGGATCAGAGGACGAAATCCCTCCACTCCATAGAGGTAATTTTGTACAGAGATTACAATTGAGCTTATCAATTGGTTTGTGTTATTCGCTGGGTGTTGCAATCATTTTCAGATTATCAAAACAAGGTTTGAGCAATAAAATACACTCAGGGCTCAAGCATCCCACTTTGGGTCGATTTTCCTTACTGCTCATGCACCTAGTTGGGTGGCATCACATTCCAAGCCCTTATTCTGCTACTGTATTATTCAAGGAGCTCATTAATTGCCATTGTACTGTGAAGAGCTTGACACCATTGCTTTCAGAACCCTAATGCTGTTTTACAATCACTAGTCTGTTGTGTTTCATTCTAGACCCCAACTGTACCATCCAATTTGCCCACGCAACACCTACAGGGTGTTGTTCCAGCTAAGGGAATCACATATTTAAGAAGGGTTTGCTTGTGGTTTCCAGCCACCTTAAAGTTGTTGTACCACTCCAAGGTAGATATCTGTACATCTATACCTACCGTACTTGTCCACCTGATTCATTTGCAGACATGCAAATTAGGGTTTGTAGTTTTATTTAGACAACATCAGTCTTTCCATTTGTTTTACATTGGTCTTTCCAAACTCGAAATAAGGGAATTAAATTGGAAGTAATTGCATATTCATTTGAAAAAGGTATCAACTATTAGTGAATTTTTTGAGTAAAGCTAATTTAAAAGAAATTTATTAAAATTTCTAGAATTCATATTTTATTTGGAAATTTAGTATTTCTATTAGAGTGGATATTACAATGGTTTCAGGTGGTTTTATTTTTGATCATGAGATTTGAATGAAATCTGGTCATTGCATAGATTTGGTATAAGGGTTTCCTAGAAATCCGAATCTCTTTAATTTGGTCCTAAAGGGGACACTTCACTTTCGTCTGGTCTTTGGTCCCTCTTCTATCTATGCTGCCAATTCCTCTCTTCAATATGCAAACTCTTCCTTGATCTATCTTGATCTCTTCGTCGAATTCTCCTCCTGATCTCCCTATCTTATGCTTTGTTTCTCTTTCTCCTTTCTAAGGAAAATTCTCCTTTTAATCTTGGTCTGAGATCTTTTTGTTTTCCTGCTTCTTGACCTTCTAGAAATTTTCCTTTAAAGTAAACATGATTTTTATAAGATTTGTTATAACAAGTCCATGGGCGAGTTAATTGTCTCTTGTCCACCACTAACTGAAATATCCCATTGAGAACTTTCCAATGAGACTCCAAATGCTCCATTTGATGCCTTCTAGTGAAAACTATGGTCACTTGAATTTCCATGTGTGTTCCTTGAGAATGGAGATATTTGCAAACTAATCCACCATGAAGAGATGGGATAGTGACGTGTTATGATCATGTGGCCTCTGTTATGGGCTTGTTGTAACTCTGTGATCTCCTTGTATCCCATGGACTTGTGATATTATACATTACACTTAATGGTCATGCACGTGTCTTCCTTCAATACTATAGCCCCGTGACCACGTGGACCTGTGGAATTATGGATTCCACTTAATGACCACTCATGTGTCCACTTTCATTGTTGTAGCCTTTGTTCTATGCGGACCCGTTGGAGTTATAAACTCCACTTTTATGATTGCCACACATTCATTCAAGCTGTAGTCCCTGACTGTAACTTGTGACCTACGATCAACCTACGCACATGCCGTGATTGTGACACTTGTCACCTTGATGGACTCAGGCTCATGCCATCTTTGTGGACTCCGTGGGGGTTTTTCTTGAGGCCATTGTATTTTGTGGACCCATTAAATTTTCAATTCTAACTTAGAAACATGTCGGGTCCATTAGGGTCTCTGTGAACACGTTGAACAAGCTGCAATCTCTGTTAGCTTTAGAATTAGACTTGAATAGCGACTAAGCCCCCCCGTGGCCTCCATTATTTTGTGAATAGTTAGGCTTCTAAGTGTGGCCGCCGTGATACTTATGAATTGGACCCAAGTTGGTCCATTAACATTGTGACTGTCATTAAACCTGCAAGTTGGAGGTGCGGGCAGCAAAGTGTCCCGATAAATAAATCCCTGCGATCTCTATGATCTCTTTGATTTAGCTCGAGAAATGTGCTACGAGGCTCTTTGTTGCAAACTAATCGAAATTGCCAACCTATTTTAGGCGATGCAATATTGGACGTATGCCTTGGATGCTCTTACATCATAACATCTCTAACAACTCTCTGCATCCTACTCTTACTTTTCAACTAGCTTAGATAGGTATGTATCTTCTCGAGTTTTGTTCTTATTAATCCCTCACAGCCTATTCGTGAAAGCATATGTGGGTCTTTGCAAGCTGAGTAGAATGAAAAATGAAGGCAAAAAGCCAATCCTCAAAGATGCTTCATTCAGCTCTTAACAAGGGTCTGCTTTTTGTCCAATCTCCAGAAACATTGGCTTCACTCTTCTTTCCTTGAAGAGGGATCCAGAAGTGAGATCTGAAACAATTGACAAAAACTTGTTGACACAAATGAATCCAAAAGAATATTATTTATTAATCAGTCTTTGTGCCTCAACAACAGCTTCATCCATCTAACATATCCAAAAACTCTCAGCTTCCTGTTCTCATTTTTCAACAAGCTCAGACACGTACTTCTTCTCAGAGTTTCGCTCCTATTAGCTCTCCACAGCCTATTCTTGAAACCATCTCTCGTGCTTTTCAAGCTGAGTAGAACGAAAAATGAAGGCAAAAATCCAATTTTGAAAGATGCTTCATCTAGCTCTCACAAAAGGTCTGCTTTTTGTCGAGTCACTCAAAACATAATTCAGTCTATGCCTCAGCAACAACCCCAACTTGCTTGCATCAAACACGTCAACCTACTCCACAACCTCACCATTCCCAGGAGGCGGATTAAATGGATGTATTTTCTGAAATTAACTCACAATCTGGCAGTCTATCTTAAAACCTTCACTTGTTAACAATTCCAGCTTGTACATCAGAATGCACAGAAGCATTCACAGCTTACCAAATACTAATATATAGCTTATTGATCTTCTCCAGCAGCATCTTCTCAGTGGTAAAGAAGAAATATCCATGACCACAGAAACAATAAACAACAGGAAATGACCAATGAAAACTCTAGAAGTTGAACCTGACATAACACATCCACTGAATAAGAAGCAGAGGCCTCCCATCTCTGTTTCAGGAACCTCATCTGACAGTATACATATGATATCTGCAGATAACAAACAAAAAGCAGCAGATACTCCTGACAACACCGAGCACATGGTGGAGGACAACTCTAGTGTTGCAGGCAGAACGACACCTCATTGGAACTTCAAATTGAAGAATAATGAGCAAAGTTTTATCACATACGATTTTGCTACTGTACATGGCTTACGCTAGAAGCATTGTTGTATGTTGTACAGATCTTTGGTTTAAGTGTGTCTTTGGTCTACATGTTTCACCATAGTGAAGTTTTAGTTCTCTCTGTTTAGATAGTTTCATCGTCACATCAATTTTATTTGCTGTTCTTGTATGTTTATATTTACTAATACAAATCTATTTGCCTACTAAAAAAAATGCTAGTAGCATGGAATGTAGTCATTATAAAGGATACACCCATAAAGATAAATTTAGTGTTTTCACAATAGCCTACTTCGTGTTTGAATGTACTTTTTGCATCATTGATTTTCAATGGGGCTGTTTTGATTCTTAGTTTTTTTTGCTTTTAGTGAGGGCGTGTGCAATGGTGATTCCAAAAGTTTATTGGTTGAGGGAAAGGCATGTATATCACTATAAATGTGCCTCTGGGGTGTTGGTTTGATCTGATTTTTTTTGGTTTCTTACATGAATGCTCTCAAACAAGTGATAAGACACCTAGCCCTAGTTTAAGGTAATTAATTAAATCTAGTCATCTAATTCCAAAGAACCATTCAATTCCATTCTCTTGGTATTTTTTTGTACTTAATGGTTATACTAAAAATGGTGTGTTAAATTAGACTATTAAGTTTTGTGGGATTTTACTCATGTGAGTTTAAGTCAAGCTCAAGGTGACATCCATGAATATTCATTACTTAATGTCATTTTCCTCATATTTTTGGTAATAATCACAAGTCAAGGGGATCCACTGTAATATTCCTTTCTAGAAAAATTCTGAATTCTTGTTTTTTTAATTTTTTTTTGAATACACAAGTTGAAACAAACCCTAGATAATAACATGCAACTGAAAATATGAAGATCTGATAATACTCAATTGGATCATTTATTCAATAAGCTGATTACAAATTTATTACAATAAACCCTAGCTGTAAAAATCCACAAATAATCAAATCCTAACTATAAAAGTCCATAAATACTGAATTCAGCAATAAATACCAATTTTTTGAACACAAAGACAAGGTACAATAGTTAATTTGAGGGTGTGGCGTAGTTGTAGTAGAAGTGGTGCCAAGTTGGAGGGTGGCAGTGATCTGCCTTTATTTCTCCTCAAAATCCTTGCACCCTTCTTTGATATGTAGTGCAACAGTCTTCTGTAGTACGACACGCTGTACATCTAGGTACAACAGCATAAAGATCTCCAAAAACAATGATTTGTTCCTCTTCAAACCCCAGTGCAGCTATTGGCAAATATTTCTAACCCTTAACAAGGTCACACACAATGAAACTACAATTCTAGTTTTGATTGGAAGCACAGTAATGATTCTTGGAAGGATCCTTAGAAAGGTGGAGAGTTTTCATCCTCAAACTTGAATCCATCAGAGGGTTTTCATCCTCAGATGCATAAGTTGAACCAAATGCTCAAGCTTTTGAAAAAGGGTTTTTGATTTCAATTGTGAATAATGAATAATAACTTTTAAGCCCAACTCCTCTTTTTATAATTTCAATTTTCATTCCAAAAACCCTAAAAGCGTTTTAAAACACTTTTAAATAATTATTACTTTTTTGACCTACTTAATAAATATTACTTTTGGCCCCCTTTATAATAATAATACATAAGTGTTATTTTTCCATGTTATAGAATAAAATGACTCTGAACACCTTAAAATATTATTATTAAATTAATTCTATGATTAAATATTTCAAAAAGGGGACATGACACCCACGTAGCACACAAGAACTAATTGGAACGGTGAATGCAATCCACCAATTTGGGCTTCTCACTGTTTAGCTTCTTTATCCATTGGCAAAGCTTTTGGTGAATGTGATGCCTTATAAGTCACTCTTGTTTCACAATTCTTACCAATGTGGGATTAACCCAATTACAACCCGACCATGTATTTGTGTCACGTAATTGAAGGCTTCTACGAGCTATTTAATTACATTATTAATTTTTGTGTGTTAGTCATGTCAAGGCGACATCCATGATCATTCATTAACCTAATGACATTTTTCTTCAGAAGGCAAGGGAACCTACTTAGCATACAAAACATTTTTTAGTAGGGGAGGAATGTTGAATGCAATCCACCAATTTGGGCTTCTGACCCTCTATCCTATTTCTCCATTGGCAAAGCTTTTGGAACATGCAATGCCTTATAAGTAATCCATTTCTCATCATTCTTATCAATGTGGATCAACCCAATTACAATACAAACATGTATTTGTGCTAATGAATTGAAGGCTCCCATGAACAATCTAATTAGATTATTGATTTTTGTGACATTTTTCTCATGTGAGTTTAAGTCATCTTAGGATGACCTCTAATGTGTATTCATTACTAAAATTACATTTTTTTCGTATATATTTGGTAATAACCACAAGGGAAGGGGACCCACTTAGCACCCAAGCAACACAAGCATTTGTTAATAGGGAAAGGAATGGTGAATGGAATCCACTATTTTGGACTTCTCACTCTCTAGCCCCTATCCCCCTTGGCGAAGTTTTTGGAGAATGCGATGCCTTATAAGTCATCCTTGTCTCACAAAACTTACCAATGTGGGATTAACCCAATTGCAACCCCATCATGTATTTTTGTTAAGTTATTGAAAGCTTCCACTGACAATTTAATTAGATTATTAATTTTTGTGGGATTTTACTTGTGCGAGTTAAAGTCATCTCAAGGTGACCTCCATGAGCATTCATTATTTGAATGACATATTTCCTTACATATTTTTGGTTCAATGTTTGAACATTGTAGAGCCAGGCTGTTGGTCATAGCCTAGGGATCAATAAGTGATGGTACAATTTACTTGCCTACTTGTCTTTGAGCATATTCTTGAGGTGGATTTCATTTTTAGGAATAACCTTCATCACTTGTTAACCCACATCAAGTTACAGTGAAGTACATCATCTCCCTCAATTGCTTTCATCATATGAGTGATTCTTATCGGAAAAGAATTGGCATTAGATGTAAAATGCTGAATTTGTAGGCAATATTCTATAAAAAGGCAATCAAGTACTACAATAAGCAGTAAGTATTGTTAATTGCACTCTAGAGGAATTTCTTTTGATAGGAATTCCCTTTGGAGCTAATGATGGAAATGGACTTACGATAAGAGCTATGGATATATTAAAAAAAAAATACAATTTGAAAGTCGTTACAATATGTGAATAGAGACTAACATCCTTATATTATTGTAGTGACTACCTTTTCTCTTGCCCAGTAAGATTAAAATATCTTGAAGATAAGATTTTGTATATGGTTTGGTAAAATTAATCTGAACCAGATTAATACATCATGTAGGATGAACTTACTAGTAACGAGAAGCTCTTCTTTGGGTTATCCCAAGTTCTACAGAAAATTCCAAAAGACATTGGTAAATATCTAAACTAGATACATATCAAATCTTTGTTATTTGCCTTTATGGTAGAATTATAACACCTTTAGTTGTATGTTGTAAACATTGGAAGAGTAAGTTTTTAAGTAACTTTTTTTTTTTGGATTGAGATCGGGTACTTTGCCACTTTTGCTTCAAAACCAAGAAATTATCAGTCGATTCTTCAAGATATACGAGTGGAAGGAGGAGCCAGATGGTTATTGCTAGTATTATTCTTCTAAAAGCAGCGCTAGAGGCCTTGCCTTTACTTTCAGAGGTATGTGGTATTTGAACTGCTAAATGCATAGTTACATCACAGTCAGAAAATATTTAGGATTTTCAAAGAAATTAATATCTGCTCAATATGTTTGAAAACTGCAGGTTTTGAAGGATGCTAAAAGCTTCCTTCTCTGCAAGATATACAACTCAATATGTGAAAATGAAAAATATGGCCTCATTAAAACCAGGTTTGAAATTTATATTCATTTAATATGGATGCCCAACTTTGCAATGAGCTTACTTAGTCTTCTTTTTTCCATTTGCTTCTTTCAAATTACAAGGAAAAAATCAAAAGTGAAGACTTAACTTTTCCTTTTTTATCTGTTGTGTTTTAGGCACCATTTGCTTATGCCTGGCTGATTTGTATATCTTTTATAATTTTGCATATTGTTAGGTATAAAAAATTGTGTTAGGCATAAAAATTTGAATGCAAGACATATTTGTCCGTAACGAGCTTCCAAAGCACAAAATTCTGAATGCAAAACATATTTGTCCATACTGAGTTTCAAATCTTCAAAAACTTGAATCTTCTTACTATCTACTTAAGTTTCCTTGATATTCTTTGCTTGAACTTATAGATGTTGGGCCGAGTCCATGTTGTTGAAGTTATATCTACTGCTATGGTTTAGGGATACAATGTCCTCCTTTTGAATACATCCAAGAAATTGAAATATCGAACTTCCTTCTTTGGAGCTAAATTGCGCAAACCCTTATCTTCCACCTCTTCTTCTCATCCTTTTTATCCTCCTCATCATCTTTTTCTTCTTATTTTTCATCATCATCATCATTGGCATTCTTATTATCATCACCCTCATCACCATTATTTTCTTCCTCTCCTTTTTTGTTCTCACCATCCTCATCCTCCTCATTCTTATCATTGTCACCATCATGATTTTATTCTTCTTTTTTGTCTTGTGTCCGATATATCTGGATAAGAAAACATGTTCCAAGAAAAATCATATCTACCTTCACTCAGCTGAATGGTGAATCCACCAATTGTCCGCTTGACTTCTAAGGAGCCCCAACAAACTTATTTGCCACAATACTCTTTGAGAATGTGCCTTCTTAAATTGGAACTGCCATTATCTAGCATTAAGATCACATTTGCCTTGAAACTAAGGTATCTTCATGACAACTAGGGCTACAAGAAAACTTGCATTCATTTTATCTCCTTTCATATCCTACATTGGAGAATAAAACATGTAGACCAGTAGATCTATAGATTTATTTTGAACTGCAGAAAAAAAAAAAAAAAGACACACTTGATTTGCTGACCTGGAATGAAAGATATGAATATTTTGCTAGGATCACGCATTGAAAAATTGACAGATCTATAGTTTTCAAGGTCAACTTTGGATGGCCACTACTTCCGCAATACTGCTTAGACCCCTTTTTGGTTACTTCCACAATATTGCTTGGACCCCTTTTTGGAAAGCTCTCAAAAATATTTATCTGATGGTTCAATAATCATCTTAATTAGAAAATATGATATAGAGAAAGAAACTTATGAAGTTGAATGCTTTAGCCCTAATATCATGCCCGTATTTTTTAAAAATCAGATTCATAGGGTAAACTTTGTACAACAACCATATCTTCCTTGATATTGTTAAAAACTATTAGTGTGACCACTTTTTGGAAAGCTCTTGAAAATCCTTTTCCGATTGTGTAGCATTTGTTGGAATCAAAAAATTGAGGAGAAATATGCTTCTAAAATTGATTGCTTTTTCTCTAATTCCACATTGAAAGAAATCATAAAAAATCAGATTCTCAAGTGCAAATTTGTATGGCCATATCTCCCTCGATATTGCTCAGAATCCTTATTGTGGCCACTTTTTGGAAAGAACTTGAAAATTGCTTTCCAACTCTACCAAAATCACCTTAATCAGGGACCTATGCGAGGATGACGACTCTCATCAAGAAAGACTAATTTTCCTTGAAAAAAAGTTTGCAATATTGTACAATCTGCCAAAAAAAATGTTTTTCTTTCTTTGCCAAATTGCAGCTTTGATACCATTTGGTAAAACCCACTCGTATGATAACATAAATATGCTGAATAAACTACAACACGCAGAAATATAATAGAGATCACACAACACGATATTTTTGTGGGTTAAGATGCCCTGATATCCAATATATTCATAACTAGAAAAATTGCCCTTAAGGTAGGGAACACCATACAATACTCCTTAAGGAAGGAATAACTGTTGTCAACCTGGAGTTGCGCCCTGATTCGAAGACGTGCATGAAACGGCTAGTCCTCTATCCGGCTGAAACAATGGGATCTTCTCACGAGGGTAGGTGCCTCAAAAGTGAGAAGAACCTCCAGAGAAGGCTGGTTCCTGGATGATGTATCAATTAGGATCTCTACTCTACGCTGCGGACTACCGTGGAAAAGGGAGAAGGGAAACTTAAAGGGGAAATCCTACCTAAAGGGGGTGATACACTAGAATTTTGATCCTCTCAACTTGGAACCTTGAACACTGAACGAAGAAGGGAAAAGGAAGACCTATGATTTCAATCAATCACTTATGCATAACTATTTCATGGAGAGGTTCGATCTAATGCTTGAAACCTGAGGGAAAACGATGGAGAGAGGTCTGATAAAAGACACTTTGCGGCCACTTAACATCCACTTACAGCTTCAACAAAAGACAATAAAGAACACTTTAACATGACCTGCACAAGGATAATATAGCAACTAGGTATGAAACAGAATTTGAGAAGGGAGAGAAATCTACCACTTATGCAAATTGCTGAAGAAATATACACTATGCCAACGCTTGAAATATGAATGTATAGTGCTTCTATTGATCGAAAAGGTTACACAACTCACCAATGGCAGAGTTTGGTCTAACCAAGAGAGATTGGATGATTTTTAATCAACGCTGAAAGCCTTTATATAGAAAATTACAAGAGGCCAAAGATTGGCGTAGAAACTTGAAGAGAAATATTCACTTTGGTTAACTCAAGGCTTTACTTGGCCTTTCAATAAAATATATTTTCTCCTTTGTCCTTGCATGAAGCTTCTTTGCTTGATGAAGCGAACTTATCTTTGTTATGAATTGCCCACCTCTTTTTGCATGGAAATCTATGCAAATGTCAAATTTAGAACTCCATGTGAGTTGCTTGATTGCCGAGTTGTAGCGTTTTAAAACTGAGTTAACCGTTATTTAAGCTGAGTTGGACGAAGAGATCATTTTCCTTCGCATGAAAAGCTTCTAGTGGATGCGGCGTTTTAATCAATTAGTCAACTCTAAATCTGGAACAATCAACTCGTTTGAATTTGGAACTCCTGTTGAAGCTGAGTTAGACCTTCGAATGCATGAGCTGACTGGAGATGAACATGACTTTAATAATCAGTCAACTGAAGCTTTGACCGATGTTCGAAAATAGCTCCAATGTTCAAAAATAGCTCCAATGTTCAAAAATAGCTCCTGCTTGCATGTATTCTGTTCTATTTTGATCTTCCTGTTCGTGTCTATTTTTGGCAGGATTTCGTATTCAACTCTTTCGTCGGATTATCTACTTTCTATTCTCTTTTGCACAGTCAGCCTCCATTTATTTCGGATTTCTTGTCTCTTTGGTTTCAACGGTTACTTTCCGCGGTCAAAATTTGACGGCTTGTGGGACGTCACCGGAAGCTTTATTCCTTCAGACTTCCGTTTTGCCACTTTCCCGCAGACAAAATGTCCGCAAGAATTATCTTGGTCTCTGGCCTTCGGAATTCCTAATTTGGGTTTTTTGTCGGGTTTATTTTCCTCAAGCTATTTCCGCAAAATTTCTTCGGACTTCTCTCCCTTCGGATACCTTCCTTTGTTGTGGGCTTTTTCTGGCAGTCTTTTCTCTGAATTCCTTAGGAGTTTTTGTCCGAAGGAATTCCTTCGGACAAAAGTCTGAAGGATATCTTCTTGCTTCCTTGTTTTTTCGGCGGCCTTTCTGCACGTCATTTTCCCGCGGACCCTCGGGCTTTTTGCCTTTGTATTTTGCCGTCGGACTTTCTTTGGGCTTTGCTTTGTGCAAGCCTTCCGAATTTCTTTGGACTTTTTGTCCGAAGGAATTGTCTGAAAGAATTCATTTTCTTTGTTTTTTTTTTGTGCCCTTCGGGATTTCAAATGTGCCCTTCGGCTGACCAAGTGCCTTTCGGCACCGACCAAGTGACCTTCGGAAAAATTGGAGGACACCCGGGTTATTTGCTAAGGTTCTTCCTTTTGGTCTTGTGTCTTCTCGAAGGGTAGGTGCCCTTCGGGAATATTGAAAACGATTCTTCCGAAGGGTAAACTACCCTTCAGACTTTTTGCAGGGGTCTCCTTCTGCCTTCCAAAGCCCTTTTTGCATTTCTACGGACTTTTTGCAATTCTACGGACTATTTGAAGGAATTATTCTTTCGGCTTTTTTGCTTTCGGGCTGACTTTTGCAAGGTTGCAGGTGTTCCCTTTGTAAACTCTCTGAAGTATTCCTTCGGACAAAAGTCCGAAGGAATTACTTCCTTTGTTATTTCCATTGCTTTGTTCCATTTCTAACCCTCCCCTTTTGATTTTTTGGCTCCTCCTTGGTCCTTTATCCTTGTCTAATTTCCCGCGGACTCAAGTCCTTTGCAAATGAGTTATTTCAATTGGTCTACCTCTTGCCCAATGTATTATTTCTTCTTTGGCTAGAGACGTGAATTTTCCGTATGGCAAGAGACAATCTGACTTGTGGAAGAATTGTCAACATTTCTGGCGACTCAGCTGGCTCAGCATGCCTGCTATGCTTGAGAACCCAGGCCATGTGTAAACGCTATTTGAACTCCCAGATGGTGAATCTGATTTCTGATTTAAAATCTGCTCTGATCATTGTTGTAGCAACCTCCCTCTTCAAAATAAGAAGGGAAAAACACGAAAGCAGAAAACTAACTAAAAGCAAATGTGCAAACAAGCACTTACTAGACAAAAACTGAAGCAAACTACTGTGCTTGAACAGCACTTGGAGGAAAGTAAAAACAACTTAAATAACCTAGCTAACCATGATAAGACACGATCCCCCTGGATCAAATGGGAAATTTTTGAACTCACTCGTTTCGAGAGATGGTACAATTTGCAAAGCAGGGTGTTTATTAGTCATAACCTTTGATGAAGCATTTGCCTTGTCGACCAACTGTATTAGCATCTTTTCAAATGGGTCATCAACAGCAAACTAGTCACCAACAAAGACAAACTCACCAAATATTTCCTGATCGTTTTCAGATTGCTTGTTCTCTACCACCTTGTCAAGTGATATCCGATTTATGCATGGTTCTTGAGTGACCGCATCCTTCTTATTGGCTGCTGCAAGATCATCCAGCGCTTCAATCTCTTGTGGAGATTCAAGGTACAATAGCCAATTATCTTTATGTTCCTCATTTTGATTTATTTGAACTGAACTAGCTATAACGCTATTTGGATCCTTCTCAATAAGAGATACCTGTAACTCATTTATAACTTCAATCTGTATTAGCTCCTCTTGAAGATCTATATCAAGATCAGTCTTCCCACTCTCAGCTATAATTGGATGCTCAATTACAACCTTAAGTGAAGTATCAATAGGAAATTCTTCCTCAAGCACTTCTGCAAGAACCTGTCCTGTAGCTGCAACCTCTTTCTCAATACTCCAAAGAACAGGATCCTCCTAAGGAAGGGGGATGGTGGGAGGGTGATAAAATTTATTTGTTTGAGAGGGAAAATGAAGCATGGGAGGTTGATCATGATCAGATCTTGGAATCTTGAGGGCAATGGAATTATCTAGGGAGTTTTGGAGAGGAGGGAAAGAGAAACTCTTAAAGACCTTTGTATTCTGTTCCTTCCACTTGGCCATTACCTCATAAAAGTTTGAAACTAGCTTGTCTTCTTGGACAACCTGAACTTGAGGGATGATTGGTGAGGAAAGGGGACTATAGGAAGGCTTAGTCTCATGAATAGTCACTTGAATAGGATTTTGATTCCAACTGGGGAGCTCCCTTGGCGCACATTGGGAATGGTTAAGAACTTCATGAGAATAAGAAGCACAATAGCCTTTTGTAGACAATTGGTTTAACTCGATTTTTTGCTTTTCCCAAGCCTCTATCTTTTCCAATATGAGAATACATAGTCCATTTATCTCTTTTGGATCATTGGACACATTTCGAAATAAGCCATTCACTTCCTCATACTGAGAGTTAGAACAAACCTTTCTTGCATATGCCAGTATTTTGAGCTCTATTTCATTCATTTTTTCTTGAAGGCAATACTGCTCATATGCAACATCATAGTCATATGGGAAAGACGAAATATGATCCTGAAACTGATATGGCTTACCAGGAAGGTAAGATTCATGCTCTTGATAACGCTGATTATGAGAAACTTGATAAGGATCAACATAGCTTTGATAGTACTCTTGATAAGGCTGATTAGACTCATAAAGAGGCTCATAGGTATCATGACCAGGGTGGTATGATCCCTCATTGGGATGATAAGGAAATTTACCATAGGAATTCTCTTCATACACAGCCATTAAAATTCATTCATGATAATGCAATAAAAATAGACTTACATGGAAGCTGTCATGAACTGTTAGAAGCAACTGCTTGAGCTTGGAATCACCAAATACTTCTTGAAGAATACTGCTACAACTGCAATTTCATCAAGACCAAAAAAAAAGGTCCCACTGGGCGTGCCAAAAACTGTTGTCAACCTTGAGCTGCGCCCTAATTCGAAGACATGCGCGAAACGGCCAGTCCTCTATTCGGCTAAAACAATGGGATCTTCTCACGAGGGTGGGTGTTTCAACACTGAAAAGAACCTCCAGAGAAGGCTGGTTCTTGGATGATGTATCAATTAGAATCTCTACTCTACGCTGTGGACTACCATGGAAAAGGGAGAAGGGAAACTTAAAGGGGAAATCCTACCTAAAGGGGGTGATACACCAGAATTTTGATCCACTCAACTTGGAACCTTGAACACTGAATGAAGAAGGGAAAACGAAGACCTATGATTTCAGTCAATCACTTATGCATAAGTATTTCATGGAGAGGTTCGATCTAATGCTTGAAACCTGAGGGAAAACGATGGAGAGAGGTCTGATAAAAGACACTTTGCGGCCACCTAACATCCACTTACAGCTTCAACAAAAGACAATAAAGAACACTTTAACATGATCTGCACAAGGATAATATAGCTAGGTATGAAACGAAATTTGGGAAGAGAGAGAAATCTACCACTTATGCAAATTGCTGAAGAAATATACACTATGCCAACGCTTGAAATCTAAAAGTACAGTCCTTCTATTGATCGAAAAAGTTACACAACTCACCAATGGCAGAGTCTGGTCTAACCAAGAGAGATTGGATTATTTTTAATCAAGGCTGAAAGCCTTTATATAGAAAATTGCAAGAGGCCAAAGATTGGCATAGAAACTTGAAGAGAAAGATTCACTTTGGTTAACTCAAGGCTTTACTTGGCCTTTCAATAAAATATATTTTCCTTTTTGTCCTTGCATGAAGCTTCTTCGCTTGATGAAGCGAACTTATCTTTGTCATAAACTGCCCACCTCTTTTTGCATGGAAATCTATGCAAATGTCAAATTTAGAACTCCATGTGAGTTGCTTGATTGCCGAGTTGTAGCGTTTTAAAACTGAGTTAACCGTTATTTAAGCTGAGTTGGACGAAGAGATCATTTTACTTTGCATGGAAAGCTTCTAGTGGATGCGGCGTTTTAATCAATTAGTCAACTCTAAATCTAGAACAATCAACTCGTCGTTCGAATTTGGAACTCTTGTTGAAGCTGAGTTAGACCTTCAGATGCATGAGCTGGCTAGAGATGAACAAGACTTTAATAATTAGTCAATTGAAGCTTTGATCGATGTTCGAAAATAGCTCATGCTTGCATGTATTCTGTTCTATTATGATCTTCCTATTCGTGTCTATTTCTAGCAGGATTCCGTATTCAACTCTTTCGTCGGATTATCTATTTTCTATTCTCTTTTGCATAGTCAACCTCCATTTATTTCGGATTTCTTGTCTCTTTGGTTTCAACGGTTACTTCTCGGGGTCAAAATTTGATGGCTTGCGGGACGTCACCGGAAGCTTTATTCCTTCAGACTTCTGTCTTGCCACTTTCCTGCGGACAAAGTGTTCGAAAAAATTATCTTGTTCTCTGGCCTTCGGAATTCCTACTTCGGGTTTTTTGTCGGGTTTATTTTCCTCGAGCTATTTCCGCAGAATTTCTTCGGACTTCTCTCCCTTCGGATACCTTCCTTTATTGTGGGCTTTTTTCGGCGGTCTTTTCTCCGAATTCCTTCGGACAAAAGTCCGAAGGATATCTTCTTGCTTCCTTGTTTTTTCGGCAGCCTTTCTGCACGCCATTTTCTCACTAACCCTCGGGCTTTTTGCCTTTGTAGTTTGCCGTCGGACTTTCTTCGGGTTTGCTTTGTGCAAGCCTTCCGAATTTCTTTGGACTTTTTGTCCGAAGGAATTTTCCGAAAGAATTCATTTTGTTTTTTTTTTTTTTTTTTTGGTGCCCTTCGGGATTTCAAATGTGCCCTTCCGCCGACCAAGTGCGCTTCGGAAAAATTGGAGGACACCCGGTTTATTTGCTAAGGTTCTTTCTTTTGGTCTTGTGTCTTCCCGAAGGGTAGGTGCCCTTCGGGAATATTGAAAATGATCCTTCCGGAAGGTAAACTACCCTTCGGACTTTTTGTAGGGGTCTCCTTCTGCCTTCCAAAGCCCTTTTTGCATTTCTACGGACTTTTTGCAATTCTACGGACTGTCTGAGTAGATTTGCACAATTGTAAAAAGAGATTTGATACATTACAAGCAATCTCGTCTATATTACATTTTTTTATTGTCATGAAATTCATCTTTTTTGTGTGTTGGGATGTCACTCACAAGTAGGGCTGTGAGTTATTTGCACTACATGTAATTTTATTTTTCTGATCGTCATAAATTTCTTAATTCAAGGCTGAAGCCATATTAATAGCACATAACATGATTACATATCAGACATTATAATTCCAAAGGAGACTTTTTTATAATATCTGTATCTGTATATTAAAAAACACAGGGCCAAACACTAAAGCATATACTATTATGTCATGGCAATAATCAAAATGCGGCAGATTCTATGTTATTGTTAGATTCAGTAAGACAAAAATTCAGTGCTGAACTAAGTCCATGTACTTGTAGATTCTTCTAGCATAACAAAAACTGTTTTAAAATCACAAACCCTGTCTATATGGGTTTGCAGGCCACCATAAACTACATACACTGAATGAGATTTAAGCATATCTAAATCCTAAGCCTAAGGCTGTGAGTCTTAGTCTATTTTCAAAGCTATAATTACTTAAAGGTTTTCAAATTTAAAATTGGCTCACAGGCCACCATATTCTATTTATACTAAAAGAAACTGACTTAAGTCATAAAGAATTTTGGGGGATTTCTGGGAAGGCATCAAGAAGCTCGTTGATGTTGTATGTATTGTCGCTCCTGCTTTTTTTCTATTCACGCTTCTGTTCAATTTCATCAACTCCTTCCATTAGCTACTCCAAAAATTAAAGCTGTTTGGATTTTCTAAATCTGTTGTTAGCAGCCTCCTTGTGCCACTGGTTGGAACACTCTAATTTTATCATTGGGTAAAATGTAAATTATTTTCCCTTTAAAAGCCTCCTTGTGCCACTAGTTAAAACACTAATTTCATCATTGGGTAAAATGTGAATCAAAATTTCACTTTGAAAAGAAAGAAAAGGAAAGGCCTTTTTAAGGTCCACGATGCTAGACATCTTTCTTAGGTCTTTAAGGTAGCTTACAACATATGAGACCACCTTGTACTCCCAATTTGCAGGAGGCACCTAATTGTTCTTCGAATATGAGGCGTACATACCTTACCCACTGTAGGATTTGAACTTGTGACTTCCATTTCAAGAGCACAAGTTCTTCAACATTAGGCCAACTTGGGTGTACTTAACATATACTTAACATCAACTTGGAAAGTATAGAAACTTACATTAGACTTTGTGTATGCACACATATACTGGTATGCACATTATGATTCTTCTAGCCTTTATGCAAGACTGTTGCAGGTTCTATTCTTGATTCATCTTCTATATTTAACCCAACAATAACAAAAGGATCGATGTCTTAAAACAGGTAAAGAAGTGTTTATAAAAGCAAAGGACCGTATTTCATCTTACATAGGCTCAAACAAATTCAGTGAAGGTTTGGTTGTTCCACATACTAGGAAGTGACTACCAAAAGTGACAATAGAGTTACGAGCAATCTAATAAATGCACAAGATATACAAATATGTAGCATTGAATTCATGAACTATAAATTCCTTAAAGAACTCTCTTTATTTTACAATTGGAAAAACCTATAATACAATTGGGACATATGATCTCCATACAAAATTTCACCTCAGACACATAATCTGGCCTATAGCCCATAAACATAATTGCTTGTTTTGAAGGAAAGCGCAAGAATAAGCATTATACAGTCAACCACTAATCTGGCCTATATCCTGCAAACATTATTGCTAATTTTGAAGGAAAGCAGAAGAATAAATGTTATATAGTCGACCACTACTTCTACTGCCTTCACGCCAAAGTAGTAAGAGGGGGAGTTCCAAAATATATAATATACATAGAATACATTAAGAATGCAATGCTACTATCAATAGTTTTTCATATCTCTTTAATTAGAAAAACTAACAGTATCCTCGTATAACAACATCAACATAATTCAAAACTCCTAGTTAATTATCTATATTAAAATACAGGCATACAGTTATCCAAGCTTTGCTTGCACCAAAACAATTCCTTACAATCAATTGAGCATAGCAAGCATACTCCTCATAGGTCAAAAAATATAAAATCCAGAAACATTTTCATTTAATCACTACCTTGAAATACATGAAACCATAGTTCAAAATTGCATGTTTGGAAAAAAATTGCTAGCCCAAATTTTTACTCAGACTCATGACTCGGCAAAAACTTTGGCCAAACTTAGAAAAACTTGGCAAATTTTCACCGAGCTAAAAATAAATTAATATAAATTCATAAATTAAACTTAAATAACATGCAAAACACCATTAAAAAGCATAAGAAATGAATGTAGAGAACGCATAGGTATGTTTTCTATTAGTTTTAGACCAAAAAAGAGTACAGTGCTCATCAATGCACCATAGTATCATATGACAATTGACCATTATTGTATAAAATTAAAAATCCATAAAATATTTTACAAATTTCTCTACCCCCTCTAGCTCATACTCGTTTGTTGTGCCCTAGAAGTGGAAGGTAAAGATTCCTTCTTTGGAACAAAATCATCCATAAACATATCATCCTCACCAACCCTTCTTGATGCTTTCACTTGCGTTCGTACCTCTGTTGTCATCATCCCTTATTTTGTTTCCCTTTAAAAATCTATGATCTCCTCAGTAAAATGGGCTCTACATCCTCAACAATCTAGTTTGTGTATAAATCAATATCATCCAAGTCAATCTCATCATGACTCTCTTGCGCTCCCGTTTATTTCATGCGAAGACGAAGATTGTATTGCACAAGAACAAGGTGATTAAGGCGTTGTGTTGTCAACCTATTGCATTTCTTTGTGTGAATAGTTTGAAACATGCTCCAATTATGTTCACACCTAGAAGAACTACATGGATGGTACATAATACAAAGGTATAGCTATAATGCCCCTTTATAGTTAATTTTCTGAATTTTGGAATTTATTGTGATTCCTTTTCAATTGTATATCAAACAAATACTAAAACAACCAAAATACAATACTTATATTGAAACCCCAATTGAAATTTTTTAATTGAATCTGAGTTGTATGCAAACAAAGTTTTGATGTTTAAATATATATTGAATAACAATGGTATTACAACAAAGCCCTTGTTGGTAAATTGAACAACAATTGTAGTATATCAAAAGAACTTTACTGATGTTAACCCTCAGTATGAGCATGGCGTTAAGTAGATGGAAACATGTACTGCGACTACCTCCAAGCTGGCGATTACTGGAAGTTGTGAACAACTTTCATCAAAGTCCATGATATGGACCCTGTGCTGGAACATGTATGTCAATGTCCATGACAACAAGTAAAGATCACAACCTGCAGTTTGATGATGTAACTCTATTATTTGAAGATGAAACCCTATTGTTTTGTTGACACTGTGGATTGCACCTTTCAGAGAACGCTGGGCTTCTCTCTTCCACGCTACACAATGGAGACTCCTCTCTTGCCTGTGGGTCTGGCAAAATTGAGAGGAGAATCTCTAGATAAGGGCTAGCTCCCTTTGATGCATCTCTGATTTATTCCAGTACATTTGCTAATATATATATATATATATATATATATATATATATATAATGGGAGGGTTGAAAAAAGAGAAAGATTACTGAAAAACAGAACCTAACTTAAGTTGGTGATGCACCAAAAAAGTTTGATCTATTTAGCTTGAGCATACACTTTCCACCAAGAACAAGATGATGTACACTTCATTTGATATGAGAAATTCTCCTGCATCAGTGAGCTAGGGGTCCTCTGGAGATACAGGGAGGAAGAACTACCAGAGGTGTTTTAAGACACACTATGGCAGCCTGTTCACATGCGCCTATACTCTGCTGTAGACACTTCTGGCTAACCTGAAAAAGAACTCACAATACACTAGACATGCTGGAATCATTCTGTGAAAGCATGAAGGAAAATGACTTAACACAAGACAAAGCCATAGACATATGCAAAAGTGCAAGCTCAAATGGAGGCAAAAATGCTTCTTTTTGATTCAAAATAAATTTCGGCAGAGCTCCGCGTTACAAGCTGAGAGATCTCTCTTTCTCAAATGAGAAGTTACAAGTATATATATAGAGAGAGGAGTAAAGGCGCCCCTTTGGAAAAGACTTTGGCGCCTTTTTACAAGTTGGCCCATGTGCGTTGAGAGCGTTGGAAAGAGGAAGCCGCTGAAAAAAGACGTGTCGGCTACCAGTTTTGACCTTGGCGTTCATACATTAATGTGAAAGCATGGGCCGGGCCTCTTTTTCTGCAAACAAGACCGCTCCTTCAAGATATTCACGCGGTTTGTCTGCTTATCAATGCAAAGTGGAGAAAAACAGGTCGCGCCGTTCATTGTTTGAGCTCCTTGATGACCACTTGGCGGAGATTGTTTCAACTGCAGGAATAACTCGCCTCCCCTTTGCCACCTGGGCTGTTTTGTCCATATTCATAATTTCGTCTCTTCCTGGCTTTGTCTTTTCCTGGAATTTGAGCTCTCGGGGCTATCTTATCGTCCTTTGCTGGCTCCTTGGGCTCTTTTATCAACAGGTCGTTGAGTTCATTCTTAACTTTTGTCTTTTCCCAGCTTTGTCTTTCCTTGGTTTCGTCTTTTCCTCTCGTGACTCCTTCCGGCAATCTGAGCCCTCAGGGCTATCTTCTATCAATCTTTGGCTCTTCGGGCTCCCTTGTTGGCGGTCTCTTCCTTTTTGCCTTAAGGCCTTTGAATTCCTTCGGGTTCGCGCTCAAGCATTTAAAGGTCAACGACTATCTTATTGCCCTGAATTTGACGTCTTTGGGGACGTCATTTGACGTCTGGATTCCAACGGCTAGTTCATGATGTCCAATTTTGACGTCTGCAGGCTCGTCACCCCTTTGAATTCCTTCGGCTTTCTTTTCTTTGGCCTTTCTCCCGAAGTGTTCCCTCAGACTTTCTCCCGAAGGATATCTCTCTTCTTTTCTTCTGTCCGGGCCTTTGTCGTTAAAACCTCCCGAAGGGAAGGTGTCCCTTCGGGGCTTGGGCAAGGTCCTCCTTTCGGCAGCCGAGAGTCCCCCGCAAGGGCACCTGCCCTTCGAGCTCCTTTGGGCTCCTTTGGGCTGCCCTGGTCTTGAAATACTTAGGACAAAATGTCCGGAGGAAATCTTTCCTTTGTCTTTCCCGCTTGTTGCTTTCTGTCGGGCTTTTTTTGTTGGGTGAATTCCTTCGGACAAAAAGTTCAAAGGAATTCCTTTGGACTTTTGTCCAAAAGAATTCGCTTTGTTCACTTTGCTGCGGTAACTGCTCCCGAAAGAATTTCTTGTTTGTTTCCTTGCTTGTTTCTTTCGGTCGGCTCTTTTCTTCGGGCAAATTCCTTCGGACAAAAGTCCGAAGGAATTCTTTTGGGCTTTTTGTCCGAAAGATTTGCCTTGTGAATTCTTCTGCGGAATTTTCCTTCCGAAAGACAGTATTTGCCTTGTGAATTTCTTCGGACAAAATGTCCGAAGGGTGGTTCAATTGCTTGGTTCAATCGGGTGGTTCAATCGCTTGGTTCAATCGGAAGGTTCAAAGGGGGTCTTGCAAAGCCCGAAGGACAAGTGCCCTTGCGGAGGGCAGTCAGGCATAAACTGGACTTTTTAAGCAGGCTATGGAGGGCAGTTCCAAACCCAAAGTACCCTTGTGGAGGGCAGAGAACCCTTGCGGAGAAATACAAAGGGTGAGTTTTCCTTTTGCCTTAGCATTTATGAAGGAAAACTCACCCTTTTGATTTCTCCGCAAGGGTTCTCTGCCCTCCACAAGGGTACTTTTGGGTTTGGAACTGCCCTCCATAGCCTGCTTGAAAAGTCCAGTTTGTGCCTGACTGCCCTCCGCAAGGGCACTTGTCCTTCGGGCTTTGCAAGACCCCCTTTGAACCTTCCAATTGAACCACCCGATTGAACCAAGCAATTGAACCACCCGATTGAACCAACCGTTTGAACCAAAGTTCAAGTTCAAAGTGTGAGAAAGATCATGCCGTTGAACCCCGGTGTCAAACCACTGAACTGGTTCCTCCTTTTGCTGAAAGACTTGTGCAAACTAGAATTTGAACTGGCTCAGAACAACAGGGGAAGAAGGAGACAGATTTTGCCTTGCAGGGCCAAAATGGTCAACATGTTTGAAGACAGAGCTGCTGTAGATAATTCCCAAATAAGTTTATAATATCAAATCGATGTGTTGAAGACCCAAAGAGGGTTACAACAGTCGTAAATACAATTGATGATAGGGTACGGATCACTGTAGCAAACTAGTTATGTAATAAATTTCAAATTTTTGGCACAATTATGATCTTTGGATAGAATCCCCTCGAAGGATAGGAGGGTTTTCATCCTCAGATCTTGTACAACGGAGGGTTTTCATCCTTAGATGGATAAGTTGATCACAAAAGCTCAAACTTGAGAATAGGGTTTTGATTACAATAATAATGAATCCTTTTGAACCAAACCCTCCTTTTATGATTTCCCTTTTTCCAATTTTCCTAACTATAAAAACATTTAAAACACTTCTAGATAATGATTATTTTTTGGCTCACTTAATGCATATTAAATTTTGGCCCCCTTTATAATAATATTACATAAGTGTCTTTTTTTCATGTTATGAAATAAAGTGACTTATGACAACTTAAAACATTATTATTAGATTATTTCCCTAACTTTATCCCTTAGCCTGCAGGAAATAACAAATAGGCTACGAGTTTTTTGATTGGTTTAATTTTGAAAAAAAGACATGACAACATCGTTTGAAGATTTGATGTTTTTGCACCATAATCTTTCTAGCACAAAATTGTAAAAAAAACTCTTAAATTTGAAAATCAACTAGGCTTGCATTTATGAAAGAAGTCTAGTATTTACAAATAATGAGACTACAATAGGGGGACTCAATTTGTTTTTACTTGGCTTTTGGGTCATTCTCCTTCAAATACATAGAGTCGAAGAAGAAAGCCTACACTTTGCACCCTTGTAAATTTGCAACTTATCAAGAATTGTATCTATAAGGACTTCATCAGGGGTCATCTTATCTATACATGTGTTGAGGCCATCCATAACCTCCTCATTGGCCTTCAATAAATCAGAGAAAAAACATTTGGGATTCAAGTAGTAGGTTGCTACATGTATATGTTGGTAGAGCTATTTATTTCATTTTTGATCGATTATGTGCCAAATAGATTAACATTTTCCTTTATTTTTTCCATAGTAATGTGCTATGGCTTGCTTGGCCTTATCCATGACTTTATATAGATAACCCATTTTGTTTTTTAAGCCATCCACTAAGTGCAAAACTCTAACCATAGGTTCTGTCACCTAAAACAAAATGGCACAAAATTTCAAAATTAAAATTAATAGAAATTTGAACCAAAAAAATATTAAAAATAAATGATAAATAAAAAATTGTAAGTTTAAAGTTACCTTAAGGATATCCTTTGTGTTTTTCACAAACACATTATGAAAAATTGTTTTCATGATCCTTTATCCGTAGGTCTTTCTACAATAGGAGACTCCAACCACCGTGTTGCCACAAACATCTGTTTAAAGATATTAGTGAGGTTGCAATGCTCTGTTATGTGATGAAGTTTGTGGCAAATCGTTTGACTCCCAATCGTATAAACTCCTATCTGTTGGTGTGCTATTTCATCAAGCTTAGCACCCAAGGGTGACTGTAGATATCTTTGGTAATATTTTTGGCTTGTTCAACCACACTTTTCACCCATGTAATTTTTTCTATGCCCTCAAGTAGGAGATCAATGCAATGGGTTGTGCAAGGGTTCCAAAAAATGGTAGTGTGCCTCTTCATGAAGTCTTATTGCTAGTGCATTGTTAGTCAGAACTTAGATGACATTTTCCACACCGAGTTCCATGACTACCTCCTCCAATATGTCACACAAAGTCTACATTTTTCACTTGGTGGGAGACATCAGTGGACTTCAAGAACACCAATTGCCTACATGAAGCCACTAGAAAGTTTATTAAAATGCAATTCCTTCCATTTTTCCATATATCAAACAAAATGTTGTAGTGCCTTTTGCGCTATATTCTATTTTGATCATCTACTATCACTTGTGTATTTTTTACAATTTCCTCCAACAATGGGTCACACAAATCTGAGGACTAGGTGCCTTGAACCCTTCCTAGCAATGGTTAGTGCAGTTACCAATGTCTCCCAATATTGGCTTCTCGCTACATTGAATGGTATTTTGTAATAATACCAAAAAAATTGTAGTAACCATCATTGCTTCACTATGCTTATCCTGGTTCCAAGTAGTACCTTCGGGTGAAAGTTGTGGACCATATGTATTGTGAGGAACAAAGAAATCCTGTGAAGACAAAGGCATTGGACTTGAACTATTTCTAGTGGACAAGCCTTGACCTTGAATTCGTGGGCCAACGCAAGAGCCTATTAGTTCATCAAAATAAAGGGGGGAATTCATTGTTAATGCAACTCCTGAAGCTGACCTTTTTTTCAAATTTTTATCCTCATAGATAGCAAGGAGAGCTTTCATCTCTCTTGTAGCCCCATGCTCCACATTTTTTCACACTCGCACACCTCGGCCTTGGATTCATGCAAAGCAGTATTTGATGTGATTGATGCCCCCTCTAATTTAAAAAAATAATAATTGCATATCACAGTATTGTACTTTGGACCTTCTGTGCCATGCTCTCAAATAGGGTCATTGGACTTCCTACTACAACTCCTTGAGGTTGAGGATGCCATTCTTATTTATCACTGCACATGCAACCTGAAAACCTTATAAAACAAAGAAAAAAAGTAAGTGAAAATTAAGACCTAGCTGCCTAGACTGATCCTTTTACTCCAGTACATATGATATCCTTCTGGACAGCTAGAGGAAGTATGTCTTAGGTTCACCAATTAGTAGATACAGGAGGGTTAATTTCAGATCCTCAAGGAAAAATTGTTGATTTCAAAGACAAAAGAAAATAGGAAAAATAAGAATTAAAAACATGTTCAAACCGTACATGCTACAATAGATTTGAAATGGAAAAATAAATTAAAAAAACCTAAAAAAATCTTAAAAACCATGCTCTTAGAGTCTTATTTCTCAAATCCGTATGAAATTCCTTCAAATTCTATTGAAATCACTTCAAAACAACTATCAAATGATCATGTGGGTTTTAGAAAGCAAAAAACAACATAAAATCGAATGCAAAAGTAAAAAAGATGTCTTTTTTTGTGCTGTCTGTTACTACGCAGCAGTAGGTAAGTTTGCAGAATGGAAGCAAAAAAAATAGGAAAAAGAACAAAAAACATTTTCAAACCCTACAGGATACAATACATTTGAAATGGAAAAATAAATAAAAAAAACCTAAAAAAATCTGAAAAACCATGCTCTTAGAGTCTTGCTTCTCAAATCCCTATGAAAATCATTCAAATCCTATTGAAACCACTTCAAAAACAACTATTAAATGATCATGTGGGTTTTAGTAAAGCAAAAAACGACATAAAATTGAATGCAAAAGTAAACAAGATGTTATTTTGGCGCTGAGTGTTACTATGCAGCAGGAGGTAAGTTTGAAGAATGGATGCTAGTAGTCGCAAGATTTTTAAAAACTCGCGATTTCGTTCTTTAAACTTGCTACAGGAGTTTCTCGGCTGGCATATTGACTCGTGAGTTTTGAAGTTTCTTGGAGATTAACTGCGATTTTTGAAACTTGCATGAAATCAATCATTGAAACTGAATAAATTCATTCCTTCTTATGCTAAGCAGTAAATAAAACGAGCAAGGATATGAATGGATAATCGTGCATCAAGACTGAATGGTCTCAATCCTGGATATCTTCTATCGATACCAAAGCGGAGAAGAGTCGTGTTGCTTATGCCTCCAGCTAGCCTCACTTTGGGTGTAGGGTGACATAAGAGATAAAGTGGGAATTTTTACTTTCTGATGCCCACAAATATTTCCATCTCATTTAAGCATTTTACATCTCTGCCCTTTACCCAGCTTATTCTCATAACAATTAAAAAACGGGTCCATGTGACTGTTTTTTGGTGCAAGGAACAATGCGGGACTCACTCAATGGGAACTCCCCAAACTCATCCATGCAGCCACAAGAAGTTCCTGCACCGAGCTCAATGGTGACATGGAGGCATCCCCTTTTGTTCGTGTGGCAAAATGACACAGGTGCCCATCATAGCTTCATTTTATTCCAGCAATGATCATGAAGGTTCTCTCATCGATAGAATGGCTATTGAAGATGTATTAGGCCCACCTGAGAAGGGCAAAACAATCTGCTGGTGGGTGCCAGTAACACAAGAAATGAGGGCTCTTCCTCTCCTTGGCTAAGGGTCATTAGTAATGAAGTCTAGGAATCTACCTAGATACGTAGCTTTATTTTTGTACACTTTTTATGTTGCTGTTGAGAAAATGCTTATTAGTTCTCACATGGGTTTGTTAGCTTGTTTGTATATTTACTAATATTGTAATTAGGAAATATTATTATTTGTATTTGTTGAGATGCTAATATATCTCACGTAGAGATATTAGCCTATGAGCGATTATAGGGGAGAAAGAATAGCGAGTATGTTTGGATACAATTGAGTAGTTAGAGCAACCTCCTTGTTTATAGGAGTGGGTTTTCTATATGTTGACAATTTGTGCTGTGTGCACATTGAGCCTTCGGCTCTTTCATACATTATGGTCTAAAGCCTAACAGTTGCCACAGTCTTAGTGGACTAGTTGTAAGTCTGACAGCTCTTTATATTCAGCTGAATAAAATTATGTAATGTCTCTTCTTAGAGCTTGTTCAGCATAATCTGATTTTCTCCTGGCCTAAACAGCTTCTCAGTTTGCTGCAGTATGTAGCTATAAAAAATCATTAATATAATTTTTCGGTATTTAAAAAAAAAGATATAACTACACCCTAATTAGCTGCTGGAACAGCATTCTGTGCCTCTTTGTTTCCAAAAGTGCATTGTTCTAAGAAATCAGATGGAGACCTTTCTACCTCTATGTTTATCCCAAAGTTAGTTAACAGAAAACCATTTACAACCTAAGGTAGTCAATCACGGGACTAAATAATTAGGATTGCTAGTAAACATGGCTAGTTGCCGAAAATACAAAACAGAATAATGAGCATATCCACCAACAATTTTGTTTTTTGTTATACCACTTATATCCTGTTCCTTCCAATTCTAATGCATTTTTTCTAGAATAGCCTTTAGTAGAGGCATTGATTCAAAGTGGTATTCCCAAGTAGAAAAGTAAGGAGATTTTGGGAATCACCTTCCAGTGAGATTGATATGCTCAGATATTGTATCCAACCCAATAACCCAACACTTTGTTTTGTATTCACCCGTCTCTGCACTAAATTGCAAAACAATGAATATCCAAACACTCAATGTCACCATCCAATGAATAGTAAGGTAAGTGTGGAGTTAAAATCTAATCATTATGGAATGAACTTTTAGCATTTATTGGTTATTATAGAAGTTTATTTTATTGATTTTTCATTGGGCTTTCACTTCATGAAGGAGATGCTCGGATGCATAAATGTTAATAACATAAGGGGAGAAAGAGTACAGTCACATCTAATATATCACCTAAGTAAATTGGTTCTGTGAGCTGAACTCCGCCTTGCACCCTAGCAGAAACACTTCAACTAGTTACTTATTTCCAAATTTTTCCTTGGGGTGTCATTTCATGAAAGAGAATGCTTTAATGCGTTAGTGTTAATAACATAAAGAAGGGGAGCAAGACTACAACCATATCTAATAGATCTACATGAATCGGTTTTGTGAGCTAAACTCCGCCTTGCATCCTAGGAAAATCCCTCTTCAACTAGATACTTATTTCTGAATTTAAACTATTACAGCTAACATGTCTGCTAATAGTCAATTCATATTATAAGCGACCTATGTGTCATTAATCACCAAAACATCCATAATGGGAGTAGGATTATTCTCCATCTTCAAGCTTGGTTTTGGGTTATGTAAAGTTAAATCACTCTAGTTAGGACCTCAACATCAAAATGTTTTGGATATTCGTTACAAAGATTTGATTATATTATATATATCAAGATGTCGAGCTTATTAGTTAAAAAGCTCAAATCACAAAAGCTTTCCTTGCTAGCTAATTCACTACCATGTTCTTTGGTGGTAATTATTTGTAGGATGGAAGCGGTCATTGATGAAGATGTCTTGCATGCTAGGGCACCTTTTGTCGTCCGCACACAACAATGTTTTGCTGTCAAGTCTGGATTAGATGGATTTCTTGATGTTGCAAGAAAATCATTTTGTGATACAAGTGAAGGTGCATTATCACGTAACCTTTCTTCATCATCTGATCACCCTGCCCATAGTCTTGGATGTTAATGCTGAAAGGAAAATTTCATGTTGGAATGGAATGCCAGCCATACATGCTCTTGCAAAAAAATACCGCGAAGATATGAATTTGCCAAACTTGAAGATTCCCTTTAACAATAGACAAGGTTTCTATATAAGTATACCAGAGAAGGATTTACCTGAAGGGGGTTTGCCTAAGACATTTATTCAGGTTATCGCCAAGAACCTATCATAGTTTCATTCCGAAAAATATGAATTTATTTTCCTGAATTGTCTTAATTGCATATAGCATCTGAATATGAAGCTGATTGACAGGTTATCAAACAAGGGAAAAACATACATTGTTCCACTCAACAATTGATTTCGGTAAATACTCTGCTTTTCAATTCAATAGTAACTTTACAAGGACAATTCTGGTGAGGAATGTGCCAATCACTATGTAAGAATAAAAGCTTGCATGATGTAACAGTCGTGTATGAGTATTGTATCATTCAATCAATCTAAACATGATATAAATTAAATGATGACATGATGAACTGCTTTCCTACTAGTTTGATAGAAAAAAGATGCCACATTAAAGTCTTACAAGGCATTTGATAGCTACCAATGATACTGTCTGTACATTGATAATAATTACTCTTCTGAAGCAGTTTCAACTAAAGTAGTCAGTGAAATTTAAACAGCAACATATGCTGGAATGTTCTTGATGTCTATAAACCATTAAATGAATTACATTTATACATCAGAACAATGTTTATACAATTTTGTACGACTAATGAAAGTCAAATGTCAAACATTATTACAAACAAACAATTTCCTTAAATGACTAGAAATGAACAAACATACCTGGCACAGCACGGACAATATTAAAATCTAAACAAAGATGTCAACTAGATGAACCAAAAAAGAACATATAGTGTATATGGAAGGCATTGAGATTTATGATGGTAATTTGATAATCTCGTCTTTAAGGATTGGCAAAGCATTAGTAAACCCTAGATCCAAGCTTGATCAAGCACAACTAAACCTTGATGCTCCTCCACTCCTTCAACATATTCAATGCCTCTACAACATTGTAAAAGCTTGGATCAACCTTGAGCAGTTATCCCCTCATCTCTGGTACCACGTGAGAACAAGTTACTTTTTTTATTTAGATCAACGAACTCTTCAAACAATGTAACAATTTGCAAATAATGAGATAGAAAACAAGATATGAGATGGTACACACAATGTACCAAATATCACTTCAATACTTTATTACTTGAATAATGAAAGATAGATGAGAGACAAATCCCATCTATATATACATGTGGAGTCTATTGCAATCTTAAGGCTAGCCATGGTGGCTATATACAATGCAAAAGATCATTCCAAATAAAACCAGATTCCACGGTACTAAAAACTTGTACCTAGTTGGGTATGATATACAATAATCCAAGGAACACCACGTGTTAGTCCCTCATGGGGAGAATACTTGAACCTTGAGCATCCCAAGGAACACCCACAATTGATGATCAAGGAGCTTGACAAGGCGGTTTTACAATAATGAGCAAATATGCGCTAACAAGTGTCACTACCTTCAGCATATCCATCTCTGATGTCAAGTGTTCAACATATGCAAAATATTGAATAACTAACAAACTCCTGATATGACTCAAGTTTTGACTAATCAATGTGCCTATCTTATCTTATCCCAACTGGAACAATGAGTTCCTTGTATACATGGTGCCTTGAATATTGCCATTGGTTTCACTTTGACAATGGAAGGTAACCATAGATTGGACCATCTAATCTTTTTTTCAAGTGTATTGATTTCAAGATTAGAAGTCAATTACAATATAAAAAAATAGAAAAGTGTGTATGGTCTATAATATTCATTTTTTTTGTCATGTTCTAATCTATTCATATTCTATGTAGGCCATCAAGCTCTATTTTATTTGGTAAACAATGTTAACAAGGAAAATCCTTGTCTGTTGTATGGACCTAGTGATTGTTAGGTATGAAAATAATGTTAGAATGCTTGGGAACCTAGTGACCGCTACGTATCAAGGACTTGGAGTATTATTGGGAACCTAGTGATCTCTAGGTATCTTCGACTTGGCACTTTCTTGGGAACCTATTGATCGTTAGGTATATGTGACTTGGGTATTCTTGGGAACCTGGTGACCGCTACGAATCTTTGACTTGGCATATTCTTGGGAACATAGCGACCTCTAGGTATCTTGAGCTTGGCTGATTATTGCGAACCTAGTGACTGCTAGGTATCCGTCTATGGGCCCACTTGGCATTTTCAAGGTTGGCCTCTATGGATATTTTTGGGTTTTTCTAGTTTTATATGGCTATTTAAACAAGTGTGTGATCCACTCTTGTACAAATGAAAATTTTGCCAAATTTTATTATTTTATTGTGTAAGGTGTCCTTTGACACCGTTAATATTTGCTTGTTTGTAACTCTATGCATGTTGTTTTCATACATATATAGTTTTTCTACTGTGGAATGTAAATTTCATTGAAATGGCTAGATGCATACTACAAGCAAAGAAATTACATAATTCTGAGGGAAGTAGTACACTGTGCAAACTATTTTCTTAATAGGGTTCCCACTAATGCTATACGAGATGTCACCCCCTATGAAAAATAGCATAGGAAAAATCCTACCATTACTCATTTTTGAGTTTTTGAATGCATTGTTTGGGCTCACATTCCAGATAAGAAAAGAAAGTTGGATCCGAAAAGTCACAAATGCATGATTATGGGGTATTCAAAGGTGTCTAAAGCATATAGGTTATGGGATCTAGCCATTTTTGATGTCATCATAAGAAGAGATGTTATGTTTGATGAGAAGTAACTTTTTAGGGATGCAAAAAAATGTACATGTCAAGATTGTACTTTACTATCATCAACATCTACGGAGCCACCTCTCTTCCATGAGAACTTCACTCCTCATATTCCTCAAATTGAGGTAGGGATGTCTAGTTTATCTATGGAAGAAAACGATGATGTTGATAATGTGTTTGAATATGAAGTCAACATTAATAATGTGATTGAAACATAAGAGATTCAAAAAGAACCCATTGTTCAAGAGGTAAAGCCGATGCTTATGTTGAACACACCTATCTATTAAGAGGGGGGGTGAATCAGTAGATGATCTAAAACTAGTCTGTTTAAAAATTTTTTTTTTACAGAAAATGTGAATTCATGTGTAAATCAAAGAACAAATGCAAAAGTCACACACACACACAAAAACACATAACACCAGATTTTACGTGGAAAACCCAAAGGAAAAAACCATGGTGAGAATCAACTGTTCTAAGCCAGCGTCACAATAAAATGCCTTACTGACAAACCTCACTAGTTACATTCAAGGACATTGATCCTTAGGAGACACCAATCTCCTTACTGAGCAACAACCCAGCTTGTATGTAGGTAGCAACCTACTGAAACTGTGGAGCTATGGCTTTAGTGTACAAGATAGATTCACAAGTGAATCCAGTTCAATGTTCTTTGTTACAAGTCTAATCTGTAACTGCTCACCTCCTCATTGTCTGTGTGCTCTATCGTCCTGCTTGCTTAATCTCTGTCTGCATATGTCTCTCACTTTGTATCAGCATACATGTAGTTATGCTTTATTCAGATACACTTCATTCTCCTTCTTCTCTGCGTTTTACTCTGTTTGCATCTCTTTTATCGACAACGCTTTTTCTCACACTTGAAAAACGCATTAGCAGCAGCGACAACAGCCCATAGAGTCCTCTTGAAGTCGTTTATATTCAACTACCTTTTAGGGTTTTTATCTTCTCCTTGCGTTCACACCTAGCTACACTAAACCGATTCTCATAAATGTGCAGCTTCACCAATCGAGATTGATTGGTTGAATCGATCAGTCTCGAGCCCCGTGTAGACTTTTTCGAGCTTACCGTTTGCCTGGTCCTGTCTTTAATCAAGGATTTACTCATTTTGTCTTCGGCGCCAGTCATCGTTTATGTGAGTCATCCACTGTTTTCCCTATTCTGGAACCGTCGATTTTTATCTTGTGTCTCGATATTCTCTTAGTTCACTTTTGCTCCTTTCTATTCGGGCTTTCTCTCCTTCTAGGTTTTCTTATTCAGGCTCTTTCTATCGAACTCATCTTTTTCATATTCTTTCTCATGCTCTTCTCTTTCTCGGGCCATTCTCTTTCTCCTTTGAGCTTCCTTTTCTTCAGACTTTTTGTCTGAGTATTTTCTCTCGGGACCTTTCTCCGAAGTTACTCTTTGGGTTTTTACAATGGTGCACTTTCCCTTCGGGCTCTTTCGAAACTACCCTTCGGTTTTTCTTCCAAAGGTGCTCTTACCCTTTGGGCTTTTTGAAAAGTGCCCTTTGGCATCTTTGGAAGGGTTCATATCCCTTCGGACTTTTCAACTTACCCTTTGGCTTTTTTCAAAGTGTCCTTTGGCCTTCTTCAAAGGGTTCACATACCCTTCGGCTTTCTTCAAAGTGTCCTTCGGCCTTCTTCAAAGTGTCCTTCGACTTTTAGAATGTACCCTTTGGATTTTTGCTAAGGGATAGTTTTACGAAAAGGACTTGACAATTTTTTCGAAAGAATTGTCCTTGCCACTTTTTTTGAAAGAATTCCTCCGAAAGGAATTCTTCAAGACTATTTCGGGTTTGCTATCTTTTTTGACTTATGTATGTATGAGAAGTAGAGCCACTCAGAAATCCCGATTGCTTCTTCTAGACCTTTTCGGGTTTTTGACATTACTTGACTTATCAACTTGAAAGAAACAGTCCCTCTTCAAAAATACCCGATTACTTTGTCTAGACCCTTTCGGGTTTTTAATTCTACTTAGCTTATCAACATAAAGAAGTAACGGTGCTTGCAAATCCCTAATCACCTCTTTGCTGGACACTTTCGGGTTTCCTACATTGCTTAGTGTTGACGCTGTGGATTGCACTCTTGAAAGAAGGCTCGACTTCTCTCTTTCATGCGGCACAATGGAGACTCCCCTCTTACTGTGGGTTTGGCAAAACTGAGGGAAAAATCTCTAGATAAGGGCTAGCTCCCTTTGATGCATCTCTGAGGTCTTTCACTACTACTGTTAATAATGGGGGGGTGAAAAGGGAGAAGGATATAACCAAAAAAAAAATAATCTAAGCGGTGATGCACCAAATGATTTTGATCTACTCAGCTAGATCAACAATACAGACCAAAAGGGGGCGAACAGACACTTTATCTGACAAAAGACCAGATTGTAGGGCGCTTTAATAGGGGGCAATGAAGACACAAGGAAAAATAACTTACCACAGACGCTGCAGAAAACACACTTTCAGATAACTACTCTCTTATCTCTATGCTCTAGATAAATCATTTCCTGTTAACTTGTAGAAATAGCTTTAGCTACACTAGGTATGTTGGTGTCAATCTATGAAAGCATCAAGCTAAAATGACTGAACACAGAGTTGATACACAGACATACTCAAAAGTATAACCAGTCAGATAGAGGTGAAACGCATTTTTATTGATTCAAAGGTGAAATTTGGCATTGCTTCGCCTTACAAAATGAGAGATCCCTTCTTTTTACTGAGAAGTTACAATATATAGCTTTTTTAGAAAGAGTTTTGAGGCCTTCCAAGAATAGATGCCCCATATTGCGTTGAACACATTGGAAAGAGGAAACTGCTGAAGGAACCATGATGTAAATGTCGCAAGTCTTGACTTTGGTGCCTGACCCGTATTAAATGTCACTGCAAGAGCATGGGTCGCTTTGTCTGTTTGAATGACAAGGCCTCTTCTCAGTGAAGTTCCTGCAATTGTCTGCTCATTAATGTAAAATGAGGAAAAAACGAGCCATTCTATTGAATGCCCGCGCTCCCCTTGGTGGCCACTTGGTAGAGATTGTTTCATCCGCTACAATAACTTCTTGTGCCGATGCTTTCTGTGCCACCTGGAGTGTTTTATTTGCTCCTGTGCTTGGTTTTTGGCTTTTTCTGGCTCTTAGGCCCTCGGGGCTATCCTTCGTCTCATCTTGGCTCTTCGAGCTCCTTTCTTGGCGGGTTGCTGAGTTTATCCTTGGGTCTCCGAGCCTCCTTTGAATTCCTTCGGGCCTGTGCTCAGGTGCTCTTTCGGGCTCTTCTTCAATTGTTAACCCATTTCTATGCGCGGGCCCGTCCTTAAGCATTTGAAAATAAACGGCTATCTCACCGTAAAGTTGACGTCCGCAGGCCCGTCACCATTTGAAAGCCAATGGCTACTTCATTGTCCTGAATTTGACGTCCGCCACCAGACGTTTGAACCTCCAACAACTCCTTCGTCATGCTGAAGTTGACGTTCTCGAGCCCATCATCATCTTTGGTAATTCCTTCGGCTTTTATTGAATGAACCTTCCCAAAGGGAAGGTGTCCCTTCAAAAAACTGGAAAAGGTCCCTTTTTGGTTGCTGAGAGTCCCCCGCAAGGGCACTTGCCCTTCGGGCCCCTTAGTCTTCTCAATTCCTTTGGACAAAATGTTTGAAGGAATTCCTTTGGACAAAATGTTCGAAGGAATTCCTTTGAACAATTTGCCCGAAGGAAAACTTGCCTTCATGCCTCGGCCCTTTCTTTCGGTCTCTTCTTTTGATAAATTCCTTCGGACAAAAGGTCCGAAGGAGTTCCTTCGGACATTTTGTTTGAAGGAATTTGCCTTAGTTTCTTTCTTTGTGAATTTTTTCGGACAAAATGTCTGAAGGAATTCCTTCGGACCTTTTGTTCGAAGGAATCCACCCTTTGGTTCTTCCTTGGATTTCCTTCGAACAAAAGTTCGAAGGAATCCCTTGTCTTTTTTCTTTGGATTTTCTTTGGACAGAAAATCCGAAGGAATCCTTTGCCTTTTGCCTTGTTCCCTTTTCCGAAGGAGAATCCCCCTTCGGGTCCTCTGCCTTGCTCACTTTCCGAATGCGTTCACTGCCCTCCGCAAGGGCACTTTGGGTCCGAAATTGCCCTTCGGAGCCTGCTTGAACGGTCCTGTTTGCAACCCGACTGGCCTCCACAAGGGCACTTTGACTTCGGAGCTTTGTAAAAGACTTGAATTCTTTGAACTGGCCCATTCCTTTGCCAAAAGGCTTGTGCAAACTAACTGCTCAAAGCGAAATAAGCCTTATATCAAACTAAAAACTTGCAGGTCTTAGATCTCTCAACTCTTTATAAGATCAAGGCTATTGCAAGGGGAAATGGAGCATTTGTAGTAAGGTGAATACATCCAAGACTGACGGCTCAGGACAGCAAGGGAAGGAGACCGATTTTTGGCCTGCAGGACCAAAATGGTCAACAAATTTCGTGACCAGGGGAAGCATGCTTGCCATGCTTAAGAAACTAGTGGCTTACAAGTCCGTTGGGCACGGAGTCAGAATACATCTAGAAAAGTTGACAATAACCTTGAGAGACTGAAGAATCAACATGAAGTTTTTACCCCTAAACGGTAAACAAAACACACACAAGGCTAAAAATACTACGAACATGCACAAAAGCACTTAGGGAAAATAAGATGAAACAAGAAAAATATATACATGATGAGAGAAGGCTCAGTGACATTGCTTAAGATTTATCCCATTAACTGGGATATGCAGTTCCTCACCATCCAACTTGGGGAGTTGGAATGCATTATGCTGTTTGCACTGAGTGATGAGATACAAACCACTCCATAAGGCGTCGAACTTTGTGTGTTTTTCAGGCTTAGCTCGGTCCTCATCCTATTTTAAGACAATGTCGCCTTCTGAAAAGCCTTTTAATGAGGATTTCTTATCAAAATGCTTCTTCGTTTGCTGCTGACGGTTGGTTATAGAAACCATGGCTTGGTCTCTTGTCTCCTAAAGCTCCATCAATTCATAAAGCTTGACCTCCAGGCTATTTCCTTCTTCCAATTGTCGCTGGTGAGCAAGATTTAAAGCTGGTAATTCAAACGAAATAGGAAGTCTGGCTTCCATTCCATACACAAGCGTGTATGGTGAATTGCCAACTGCCCTCTTTGGAGTAACCCTATCTGCCCATAGGGCTGTTTTCAACTTGGCGTGCCAAGTTCTCTGATTTTCCTCCATTGTCCTGATGATTCTGATCAGATTCTTGTTGGACTCAGCCAACCCATTTCCTTGTGGGTAGTAATTGGAAGAAGTGCTAAGGTAGATGTCGTATCTCAACACCCACTCGCTTGTTTTGGTTCCCAAGAAAACCAATGCGTTATTTGAGATGATGGTAGCTGGGACTCTAAACTTTGTCACCAGGCCTTCGTAAAAGTCTAGGACTACACTTTTGTTGGCTTCTTTCAAAGCAACAACTTCTACCTATCTCGTGAAGTAGTCTGTAGCAGTCAAGACCCATTTGTGACCAGCATTGGAAGGAGAGTCGATCATTCCTATGAAGTCTAGGCCCCATTGCATGAACCGCTGCTCTACTTGAATAGGCTGTAGAGGCATTGCATCTAGCTGTTGCTTTCCATCAAAGAGGGCACACTTCTGGCACTTTCGTACCCAGGCATGGGTGTCTTTGAATAAGGTGGACCAGAAGTAACCAGCTTTCATAATTCTTGCAGCTGTAGGCTTAGGAGCAAAGTGACCACCAACTGGCCTATCATGAAACTCGGACAACACCCTGACGACTTGACCTGGGTCTATGCACCTCAAAAGTACTCTTAAAAAATCTTTTTTAAACAGCGCCCCGTCAACCAGGACATAAGGGAGAGATTGGAGTCTGAAATACCTCCTCTTAGTCCTATGAAGGCCCTGTGGGCACTCACCGGTGAGAAGAAAACGTGTCATGTCTGATGCCCAGTCCTTCATGACTACTGGTTTTTGTGCTGTAGCTTCATCATGGAGTAGCAAAATGTCCTTCTGCTGCTTAAGGTCTGTAGCAAGGTGTTCACATAGGCCTTTTCCCCTTACCAGCTTGGTGGTTTTGATATCCACATCATATTCGATTACTTTGGTGATCCATCCTGCTCTCTTTTCATTTAGATCATGGTTAATTAGAAAGCCTTTGATGCTGGGATGTGGCACTAGGGGATGAACCTTGCTGTTAGACATCATATGTTTGAATTTCTTCAGGGTTTGTATGACTGCAAGCACTTGCTTTTCAACATATGTGTACCTGATTTGGAAATCTTTTAAACCTTGGCTAAAGAACGCAAGAGGCCGTTCAAGGTTTTCATCATTTGCTTGGGTAAGCATGGCAAAGATTACCTCTTCATTCCCAAAGATGTAAAGGTTGAAATGCTTGGAGAAGTTAGGACTGATCAGGGTAGGAGCCTGGGCGATAGCTTGTTTGATCCTTTCTGAACTATCATTCCTTTGTGCTGTCCACGTGAATTTCTCATCTTTCTTCAGCATGGAGGTCAGTGGCTTGACTATTTTGGCAAAATTTGAGATAAATCTTCTAGTAAAATTTATCCTACCGAAGAAGCTTTGTAGCCCTCTCTTATGCTTAGGCAAGGACAACGCTAGGATGGCACGAAATCTTTCTGGATCAATGGTCAAACCCCCTTTTGAAACATGGCCAAAGAGTTTACCTTCATGGACAACGAACACGCACTTCTTTGGGTTGAGAGAGATACCAAACTCTCTACACTCTCAAAGATTTGCCTAAGGTGTTTCAGATGCTGGCTTGCTTCCTTATAAAACACTGTCACATCATCAAGATAGATCAGTACAATATTATTTATCAGGCCCTGGAAAGCCATGTCCATGGCTCGTGGAAAGGTGGCTCGAGCGTTTGACAATCCGAATGGAATTTTCCGGTAAGCAAAAGTTTCTCACTTGGTAGTGAAGACTGTCTTGTACTGATCACAGTTTTGCTCTAAAATTTGATTGTACCCTAAATACCCATCCAGGAGGGAGAAACGTTCGTTGCCTGTCATCATTTGGAGGAACTGCTTCATACTTGGGCGAGGATAGCGATCGTTCAATGATACTCTACTGAGGTCTCTGAAATCCACACAGTCTGATCTCCCCATTCTTTTTCCTAACAGGGATTGGATTGGCCAGCCAAGAAGAGTGTTTGATGGGAAATATGATCCTGGACTCAATCAACTTGGTGAGTTCCTTCCGCATGAGAGGCTCAATCTTTGGATTGACAGGCCTTTGTTTTTGTTTGATGGGCTTGGCCCCTTCCTCCAGCTCAATGGTGTGTTGGGCCAAGCTTTGGTCAAAACCCTTCAAGTCTCTATACTCCCAAACGAAAACATTGGCAAATTCTTGGCATAACAAAATGAAAGCATGCCTTTCATGATCTATACATACCTTCCCAAGTGCAAGCAACCTGTTCTTAAATATTTCAACTTTTTCGTAGTTTTTTATTTTCATTGTGATGCTTGTTTTGTCATTTTTTAGTTGGTCATCCTCGTTGAAGATGCTTTCGAGAGTGACCAAGCCTTTGAGAAGTTTGTTGTTCTTCAGTTGAACAATCTGGCTACCGTATTGCTGCTGCAGCTTGGCTTGATTCTTGGAAGCAAACTCAGCCTCCTCCTGTAAGAAGAGTGCTATCTACTGATCACTGTCAAACACCTGCCAATTGGTGACGTTATCAGGCACGGAGGGTCTAATTACCACAATTAAATGGCGCGGACAACTGTCTCGGCCTATCTCGTTGTGGATGTCAAATTGGGCACCAACTGCTGCTAGTCTGTCCGCTTGCTTATTCTGTTCTCTTGGAATGGAATTGATGTTGAAAGCAAAGAAACTCTCCACTAAGTCCCACACCTTGTGCTTGTAAGACTTAAGCAAGGAATTCTTTGTCAAATTTCGGCTTCTCATTTGATTTACGATTAACTCGTTGTCTCCAAAAACCTGCAGTTCTTTAATTTCTTTTTTCCTTGCCCACTCCAAACCATGAATGAGAGACTCATATTCTGCAACGTTGCAAGTGCAAGAAAACTGGAATCTGAAAGTCGAGAAGTATTTCTCTTTTGAGGGCAAAATTAACATTACACCACTAGCTCCCAATTTGCTTCTTGAGCCATCAAAGAAGAGTTGCCATAAACCCGAGCTCTCTTGGGTTGCCTTCATCACATTTGGCACAAGGGTACCCTCTTTATGCATGCAATAAATTCCAAAACCTGCCTCTTCTATGAACTTGTATGGGTCATGTTCAAAGTTGTCACTTCCCCATTCGTCTAAGAGCAGGTCAGCAACTCCTTCAAGGGCAGAGGGCAGAGATTGGTCCATTTGGAATTCTTCTTCATCAATAATGGCGTAGCTGACATTCGTCTCTTTGAGTGAGTAGGGCTTCAGATGATCTCTGTGGATTGGCTCCGACTCAATCTTGACCTTAGTTCCATATTTGGTTCTACAAACCATGTAAAACAAGTTTGTTGCTAGGTACCCGTCTATTTTAGATGTGAAATCCTTGGACAAGCAGATAGCGAGGTAGGGAGGAACATCCGTGACTACCACGTCGTGGGGAACTGAGAAAGTTGGACAAGCGTGCAATGTTAGATTCAAGCCTCATACAACTCCTAGTGTCTTCGTTGGTGATCCATCTAGCTGTAGGACTCCCTTGGTCATCTCTTCGTATTTGAGTCCCAGCTTATCCGCTATGCATTTGGGCATTATTGAGGTGCTTGCCCCACTGTCAATAATGCAGTTGTGTACTAAGAAATCTCCTATGACTAAAGATAGATAGAAATGTGGAATCTTTTCGTCTTTCTTTGCTTGGCCTACTATGGAAGGGTCCCCATTCATGATCAAAACGTTATCAGCTTTTGCCGGGACAACTTGTTTATTTAGTCTGTGCAATTCCTTCTGGAGAATGTCCTTTTGTCCTGGCATTGCTAATGAATCCCACAAAGAGATATTCACTTGCAACTTCTTCATCTGGTCTACCACATTGATCTAAGGGTTGCTCCCTTTTAAATTTTCTTTGGGGGCATTTACAGCCTGAGGCATAGGTCAAGAAACTGAGGGCACAACCAACGGCCTATAATTTAGAAAATTTTGGTTCTCATGTGATGAAGAAGATGCTACGGACGTTTGGGCAGCTACCTGAGCTTCCTCCATAGCTCTCCTTTTGAACCTAGTTTTGGCTGCAACATAATCACCTTGGTTGTTCATACTGCCCACATAGTTTACTGAACATAATTCACCTTTCAGGTGATTCATGAGAGTGGAATTAGACTGAGCCTACCTGCTGTCCATGCCAGGTTGTACTGACGCCTCAAAGCTTGGGAATTGAGCAGTTGCCTGAATGTATTGTGCATTCATATATTGACTCGGCGTCTCATTTGTATAAGAAGCCTATTCTTGACCATATCCCAGGGGTAGGCAATTAGGCTATTCCTGTACCAGATTATTTTGAGCGGGCACAAGAGCTTTGGACGATGAAGGAGCGCCTGAATTATACCCTTGATATGGTCTGGCTTGTGCAAACTGACCCTGTCCTTGATTATAACTTTGAAAAAAAGGTCTATTTGCTTGTCTGAACTACTGGTATCCCTGATTTGGTCGATAGTTTTGAGTTTGTTGCCTTTTGAGAGCCACTATTTCGTTGGTTACACTTTGTAACAAGCTCTTAACTACATAAAAGTCATTGGGCGAGGTAGCAGTCGGCTTTTTTATGCCAGATAGAAGAGCTAAGGTGGGTGCAGTAGTTTGGATCGATGGTGGTAATTCAGGGAAGAGCGACATATGAGGTCTAGGGGCTATCTTTCCTGCTTGCACCAGTTAATTTTTAGCGGCTATGGCTATTTCATAGGCAGTTGGTAACACTTGTCCTCGCATGGACTGTATCATGATAGCAATGCCACTGTTCAAAGCTTTCAAGTAATAGAGGAAAACATAGCTTGGGGTCAGCCTCACCAAAATAGGGATTCTGTCCCAGGTCTTTTGAAACTTGGTATTGAAATTCTGCATGAATTAATGTGGAGCTCTTTTCATGGTGGTTAGTTGCTCAACAAGCGAGAGGTGGTCGCTCTTCTCCCCGAATCTGTTTGTCAAGAGAGTGCCTAATTCGATCCATTTGCTGACTGAATTCATAGGCAAAGTTTCATACTAGTCCAAAACCTTACCCTTAAAAGACAACGTCAACAACCTGATGGCTATGTTCTCTTCAGTGACATTATGAATATTACAGAGATTGGCGATATTTCTGATGTGCTCAATAGCGGTAATAAGCCCCTCTCCATTAAAGGGAGGAACACTCTTAAGGGCTGTCTCTGGATTTGGGTCATAATGCAGAAGGTTTAAAGGGCTCTGACTGTGAAAGGCTACAAGAGGTAAAGCCATGGTGATAATAGGGTTCGTTGGGGCTTTCTTGCGTAAATATATTTTATAGCAGGTCTGGGAAAATGACTTGCTGTATAGGGATGAGTCATTGCAAACCTCAATCGCCTTGCTGAGTTTAATGGCAGTTTAACGAATTCGAAAGGGACACCCTTGGCAGAAGATCTTGTGGTGACCTTAGGCGTGGGATGTCAGGTTGATCTTTGAACAGAGATTGATGTTCTTGAAAATAGAGTCACCAGATGCTGGGTTAGTGGTTCATTCTTACAGTAACAAGACTGCCATCAATCCTAGAACTTTTCTGAGCATTAAAATTGGTCTCATCGAGCGTGCCAAAAAATTGTTGATGCTGTGGATTGCACCCTTGAAAGAAGGCTCGACTTCTCTCTTCCACACAGCACAATGGAGACTCCCCTCTTGCTGTGGGTTTGGCACAACTGAGGGACGAATGTAATGTCCCCTTTTCTAGCTCACATTGTATGGTTTTGTTGTTAGCCTATTTCTCCTTGGTTCCATGGGCTAATCAGATCTTTTATGGAACCTTGAGGATTTTTGGCCTAGTTAATTTTCGTTGCAGGTCAATCCGGGGCATTTGGAGGCAGTTTGGTATACTTACTATTTTTAGTAAGTCATTAATGCTATTAATAGTAATTCATCTGGTGGGCCGTGATCTCCAGTGTCAGTGCCTTTTCAATGGAAAAATGGTTATTATCGTCAGATGATTTCAGCTCCATTGGTTTAATTCATCTCCGCATTAATAAAGTTTAAATTCAATTATTTAACTTTATTAATGTGTCAAGTTAAGTGGGAAATGAATAGTAAAAGGGGCCCCTTGTTTTAAAATACATGAGACATCAAAAAAGGCAAAAGGGAAGTTATGTTTTATCCCACATTGGTTAAAAGTGTGAGTGAGCTCTCATGAGAAGTTTATAAAAGTGTTGCAAGGTCTCACTTTCAGCTATGCTTGGTTATTATTTTCTCTTAGAGAATTTTGGGAAGCTTTGGCTTTTAGTAGGTTTGAGGACGAAAACCCTCGAGAGCTTGGAGGCAGTGGACGGAACCCCATTGTCTGTTGGAGATATTATTCAAGTGTCTCACTTTGTGCTTCAAATTCATACTTCTGGTTATCCAATCCGACTGTAAGTTCTGTGGCTACGATTGAATATTTCTGCTGTTATTCTATTGAAGATTTGAAAGCAATATTCCTATGTAATTTCAGAGCCTTGTTCTAAAACTGTTATAATATGTTTTACATTGAAATTTGCTTGCAAGTTATTGGATGAATAGAAATTAGTTCATGCAAACGGGTTGTTTAAATTTTCTGTGGAACATTTGGAAAAATTGGGGCAAATATCCATAGGGGATGTTATAGTAGTATCAGATCCATGATCCTGCCATCCTGTGTTGGTTTGCAAAAGAAGATTTTCAGATGATGCTAAGGTTCGATGAATCTCAAAAATTCTTTGGTTTGATATCAGAGTTGATTAAAGAATTAGAATTTGAAGTTGGTCTTTGCCTAAGAGACAAACCCTGACAGTGAGAGGGAGAAGTATGGGTCCCGTGTAGTTTGAAGACAAATATAAAAATTATATGATCGCATAAGAGGAATCGCCCAGGTATCGTAGGAGTCTTATTTCTGAGCGCACCATATCTAGAAGTGAATCGTGAAATTCAAGTCACCCATTGACGAAGACCACCATCAGAGTGATGCAGCATTGAAAAGGCCGTGAGTTGGAGTTATTTGACTGTTCAATGAAATCGTGGCAAGTTGTGTTATTCTGCTCAGTCAACAAGGGAGATCGAGAGTCTTGTTTTCCTTGTATTACGCCATCTTCAAAAAATTGTGGAGTTTGATATATTGCATAGCTGCCATTCCATATTGAATACACAGAAAATAAAGAGAGATTTATGATTGTTGCTGCCAAAAAAGTGACAATCTTTGACACAATTCCAGCAGGGTCCCCCTTGTCCTAAAATTATAATAATTATAAAAAGGAATTGTGGAGGTATAGGAGTCTTTGCAATCTTGCGTGGGGCCCAATTGATGAGATTGGCAATTTAAATACGAGTTTTAATCTTCAGATTATTATTTGAAGCTTATAAATGTATAAGGGAAATCACTGGATATATCAAAGGGAAGTAGCATAATCTATGGTGTTTCGTGGATCCTTCATTATATTCACCAGTTCAAAAGAAAGTTTTAAGGCAGGTGCGTGTGTTTGAAAGATCGCAACTAATATATTTTGTAGTCATTATTCAGAGAAGCACAACGTTATAGAGTGAAGCCTTCATCATAAGAAGTGACGTGAGTGATTGGGGAAGATTGCATTGTTAATTATCATGGGCATTCAAAGATAATTCTGCTCAACAGTTATAACAGCAAGGTATTACCTGTTTCAACATTTGGTGATTGGACGCTGAGTGTGTCACCATTTAAGTAAGATATAAGTAGATTTTAGTATCGGTATAGGTACAACAGTATCATCAGACTACATCAATTACAAACAGTGTTAGCTTCATCTTAAGGACAGGAATTGTATAATATCAATTATAGGTAGTTTGATTTTACATCAGCAAATTTAGAAGTTATTGCACTAATTCCTCAGAAGAATGTAAGTCAATTGTTTGACAGAATGTCTTTTGTGATATACTCTGCAATATTAGAATTCTTGAGTGTAAACAGCAAGGGGAACATTCAAATCTTAAATTTGAATCCAACTATTCTATCTTCCCAACTATTTGATAAATTGCAAAACATTTGGTAATGTTTCTTTCTAGCAAATGCATGTTATATGTTTGATAAAATGTCTATTAGATTTTGGAACTGAAATTGCATAAGTAGACATCATAAACAACATTCCAAACAAGCTAAAGATTCAGAAATACAGAGACTTACAGTAGCATGCCAAGAATTTGACGAACAAAAAAAATCAGAAATCGAAGACAGATTAGTTCGGGATATTACAGTAAATAAAATGAAGACAATCGCAGATTTGAAAAGTGTCATTTTCTCAAAAGATTTCAACAACACTTTTAATGGTGATCAGTTAAGGGATTTACAGAAAGAAAAGGAAGTAGGGAATCGGCTTTATATAATTGGATTACAATTGGAGTCCACGGAATTTCCTGATGACGTTCTCTCTAAGTTGGAGGAATTAGACACATATTTGTCCAAAGTAGACCAGTCAGATTGGAGGCTTCTGAATTGGGCCTTGCAGCCCTCAATGCTCGCTTTGGCTCAGCACAAGTTTGTGGAACATCCTTATGAAGAGGTGAGACTTGCAGTTGCTTTTTGTCACATTGAGATCATAAGGATAACAACACCTATAGCACCCTATAATGATGACATACTAAAAAAGGTTCTACAGCGGATTGTGGAGAGCCTACATGGGTTACATTATGTCAAAGCCCCTACTTTTGGTAAGAAGGCTAAGATTTTATAAAACATGGCAAGAACTAGATCATTTATCATTTTGTTGGATCTCAGATGTGATAAATTGATTCTTCGAATGTTTCAATGCTTCTTAACTGAAACTAGGAAACATCATCCAGACAATGTGAGGGTTTGTATGCAAACTATTATGTCCTTAATCTTAGATGAGGATGATGATATCTGCAAGCGGTTGCAATTAGACTTGTTGGCCATTTGGAGGAAGGAGCAGTGTGTTTCTCCCATGGCTTATGCTTTCTCAAAAGGTTTGGTTGAACAAAAAATTGTGTGGTTCAAGGAACATATGACGGCAGTAGAGCTAATTTCTTTGGGTATACAGGTCCCAGGATCACCCAAAAAGAGCAAGAACCAAATGAGGAAAGAGTAGATTTGTTTGACTTGTCAAGGACACTGGTCATTTGATCACATATGTGGAGTTAACAAGGAAAAAGAACCATTGCAGCCAAGCAGTGTTGAAAACATACCAACAAATGAGGTTACAAAGTTTGAAAAGGATGGCTTAACTCAAGAAGGGAGTATGCTTGAGTCTCAGGATGTCCTAATGAATTGTCAGAATCTTCATATGATAAAGAATTGCATGGAAATGAGGACATGGCAGCAGCATTAGCCCTGCATCTAGATCATTCCTATAGAGATTTTGAGGCGTCTACAAAAGGGTGCATTAGTCTCTTGGTGGGTGACGTAGAGATTATGATTGACAATCCATATGAAGCTATGGTTTCTAATGGTGTTCCTTTGGTTGATTACAAAGTGGAAGATAATGCAAACTTGGATCAGCCCTTTAGAGATATTGTAAACATAGCTTCCCTTGATGTAGAGCACGAGGTTGACATGGATAATGATGGTGTGGATTCTTGGAAAGATCACAATGCATCTTTTAGTGAGATAGTTGATTCCTATGATGACACAATTCCTACACATGAAGAAAAAAAATTGGTATGGGAAGATAAAGATAGGGAGATCACGGATCTTTGTCTTCAGTTGAGTATGTTTCATCATTCCATGCATAATTCAGCAAGTCAGTCCTCTATAGGAGTCCCTTCCATGATACAGAATGACAAAGCAAGGGGCACAGAAGTTGAACAAGTTTATGGAAGAATGGAAGAGCTTCACAAGGACATACCTTGGAGCCTTGTGACATCAATTGAAGAAGAATTACTTGACACACTACCACCTCTAATCACATGGGAAGGACGTGAGACAAGTTTAGAATTGGTGATGTTTGATGGTTCCAGCGGAAGCAAAGAAGAAGATCCCAAAAGTTTGATTTGGGGCAGTGTTAGCCTACATCCTTCTTCTCTTGATATTGTGGCACTTATACTTGAGAATACTGATGAAGACAATGTTGCAAGCATTGGCCAAGAAATTTTCAATGATGATACGGTAAAAGGGGTAAAAAATATGGCTCAAGCACATAACAATAATTCTAATTTGAATGACAGCAATTATGTTTCTGTTTTTCAACATGATGTAATGACTTGGTTGCATGGGGAGGATAGCGTTATGGAATCTACCTATGATGGCAACCAAATTGTGTGTGATAACTACGGGGAATATAGGGTGGATTCAAGCCACCGTGGTATCAAAATTCCTCATCATTCCAGGGAAGATCACATAGGCAAGGACACAAAAGTTGAAACCAGTGCTAAATTTCAGTTTGAGAACAATAGTGATATATTTCACCTTTCTCCTAATGTTGCCACTAACAATCATGAAGAAAGTAAGGGCACAATTTCACTTGCTGATGGACTACAAGAGGCAAGTATGGTACATAGTAATTTTGATGGTGTCTCTTGTCATAGGACTGAGTTTATACATTTTGATACAGCTGATATAGAATATGCCCAAGTTTTGAATGAAAAATGGTTGGAAAGAGCTAAGCAAGCTAAGATTGTGGTTCAACAAGTCAATCTTCCTTTTCAACATATTCGTGATATTCGCCATTCTTTTAATGATGAGAGGCACGAATTGCCTAACCCAGAGTCTCTAGTTGAGATAGTTGATCATTCCCATGATGGTGATAGTGATTGGTTTGATGACATTTGATATCATCTATGCTTCTAATCAGAGTTATGACAGTGAGGTCTGGTGGCCATTTGTGCTGGTTTATGGGCATATGGGGGTTCATCTTCACATTGACTGGATGTTTTACATGCACAGATGGTTACATAAAGGTACTTGGTTGACAAACTTTTTTTTCATCTCTTACAGTGGGTTCTAGATGTTGGTTTGGGATCCAGGTATTGACATGATTGGTGCATTGGCTCCTATGGATTCCATGATGTTACTTCACAGCTTGTGGAGTATGGTGTTTTTATCAGGATGGAGCAGCGGATTGGTTGATGTTTGCTTGAGAGCAAACAATCTCGGGAAGGGAGGACTGTAATGTCCCCTTTTCTAGCTCACATTGTATGGTGTTGTTGTTAGCCTATTTCTCCTTGGTTCCATAGGCTAATCAGAACTTTTATGGAATCTTGAGGATTTTCGGCCTAGGTAATTTTCTTTGCAGGTCAATCTGGGGCATTTGGAGGCAGTTTGGTATACTTACTATTTTTAGTAAGTCATTAATGCTATTAATAGTAATTCATTTGGTGGGCCGTGATCTTCAGTGTCAGTGCCTTTTCAATGGAAATTGGTTATTATTGTTAGATGATTTCAGCTCCATTGGTTTAATTCATCTCCACATTAATAAATTTTAAATTATAAAGTTAAATTCAATTATTTAACTTTATTAATGTGAGTCAAGTGGGAAATGAATAGTAAAAAGGGCCCCTTATTTTAAAATACATGAGACATCAAAAAAGGCAAAAGGAAAGTTATGTTTTATCCCACATTGGTTAAAAGTGTGAGGGAGCTCTTATGAGAAGTTTATAAAAGTGTTTGAAGGGCTCACTTTCAGCTATGCTTGGTTATTATTTTCTCTTAGAGAATTCTGGGAAGCTTTGGCTTTCAGTAGGTTTGAGGATGGAAACCCTTGAGCTTGGAGGCAGTGGACGAAAACCCATTATCTATTGGAGATCTAATTCAGGTGTCTCACTTTATGCTTCAAATTCATACTTCTGGTTATCCAATCTGACTGTAAGTTCTGTGGCTACGATTGAATATTTTTGCTATTATTCTACTGAAGATTTGAAAGCAATATTCCTATGTAATTTCAGAGCCTTGTTCTAAAACTATTATAATATGTTTTACATTGAAATTTGCTTGCAAGTTATTGGATGAATAGAAATTAGTTCATGCAAATGGTTTGTTTAAATTTTGTGGAACATTTGGAAAAATTGGGGCAAATATCCATAGGGGATGTTACAAAGAATCTCTAGATAAGGGCTAGCTCCCTTTGATGCATCTCTGAGGTCTTTTACTACTACTATTAATAATGGGGGGGGTTGAAAAGGGAGAAGGATATAACCAAAATAGAAACTAATTTAAGCGGTGATGCACCAAATGATTTTTATCTACTCAGCTAGATCAATACTTCAGACCAAAAGGGGGCAAATAGACACTTTATCTGACAAAAGACCAGATTGTAGGGTGCTTTAACAGGGGGCTTAATGAAAACACAAAGAAAAGTAACTTACCACAGGCGTTGCAGAAAACACACTATCAGATAACTACTCTCTTGTCTCTGCGCTTCAGATAAAGCACTCCTTGTTAACCTGCAGAAATGGCTTTGGCTACACTAGGTATGTTGGTGTCAATTTATGAAAGCATCAAGCTAAAATGACTGAACACAGAGTTGATACACATACTCAAAAGTATAACTAGTTAGATAGAGGTAAAACACATTCTTATTGATTCAAATGTGAAATTTGGCAGGGCTTCGCCTTACAAAATGAGAGATCCCTTCTTTTTACTGAGAAGTTACAATATATAGGTTTTTCAAAAAGAGTTTTGGTGCTTTCCAAGAATAGGCGGCCCATACTGCGTTGAACACATTGGAAAGAGGAAACTGCTAAAAGAACCATGTTGTAGATGTCGCAAGTCTTGACTCTGGTGCTTAACCCGTATTAAATGTCACTGCAAGAGCATAGGTCACTTTGTCTGTTTGAATGACAAGGTCGCTTCTCAGTGAAGTTCACACGACTCTGCTCATTAATGTAAAATGAGAAAAAAACGGGCCAATCTATTGAATGCCCGCGCTCCCCTTTGTGGCCACTTGGTAGAGATTGTTTCATCCACTGCAATAACTTCTTGTGCCGATGCTTTCTGTGGCACTTGGACTGTTTTATTCGCTCCTACGCTTGGTTTTTGGCTTTTTATGGCTCTTAGGCCCTCGGGGCTACCTTCGTCTCCTCTTGGCTCTTTGGGCTTGTTCTCGGTGGGTCGCTGAGTTTATCCTTGGGTCTACAAGCCCCTTTTAAATTCCTTCAGACCTGTGCTCAGGAGCTCTTTCGGGCTCTTCTTCAACTGTTAACCCATTTCTATGCGTGGGCCCGTACTTAAGCATTTGAAAATCAATGGCTATCTTATCACTGTAAAGTTGACGTCCGCAGGCCCGTTGCCATTTGAAAGCGAATGGCTATTTCATTGTCTTGAATTTGACTTCCGCGGGGATGTCACTGGACGTTTGAACCTCCAACGACTCGTTCGTCATGCTGAAGTTGACGTTCTCAGGCCTGTCATCATCTTTGGTAATTCCTTTGGCTTTTATGGAATGAACCTTCCCAAAGGGAAGGTGTCCTTTCAAAAAACATGAAAAGGTCCCTTTTTGGTCGCTGAGAGTCCCCTGCAAGGGCACTTGCCCTTCAGGCCCCTTTGTCTTCTCAATTCCTTCGGACATTTTGCCCAAAGGAATTCCTTCGGACATTTTGCCCAAAGGAAAACTTGCCTTCATGCCTTGGCCCTTTGTTTTGGTCTTTTCTTTTGATAAATTCCTTCGGACATTTTGTCTGAAGGAATTTGCCTTAGTTTCTTTCTTTGTGAATTTCTTCGGACAAAATGTTCGAAGGAATTCACCCTTTGGTTCTTCATTGGATTTTCTTCGGTCAAAAGTCCGAAGGAATCCCTTGTCTTTTTTTTTTGGATTTCCTTCGGACAGAAAATATGAAGGAATCCTTTGCGTTTTGCCTTGTTCTCTTTTCCGAAAGAGAATCCCCCTTCGGGTCCTCTGCCTTGCTCACTTTCCGAATGTGCTCATTGCCCTCTGCAAGGGCACTTTGGGTCTGAAATTGCCCTTCGGAGCCCGCTTGAACGATTCCGTTTGCACCTTGACTGCCCTCCGCAAGGGCACTTTGTCTTCGGAGCTTTGTAAAAGACTTGCATTCTTTGAACTGGCCCATTCCTTTGCCAAAAGGCTTGTGCAAACTAACTGCCCAAAGCAAAATAAGCCTCATATGAAATTGAAAACCTACAAGTCCTAGATCTCTCAACTCTTTATAAGAACAAGGCCTATTGGAAGGGGAAATGGAGCATTTACAGTAAGGTGAATACATCCAAGACTAACGGCTCTAGACAACAAGGGAAGGAGACCGATTTTTGACCTACAGGACCAAAATGGTCAACACTTAGCTTATAATCATAAGAGAAGTAAGATGCACCTGTAACCCCGATTACTTCTTCTCTAGGCCACTTCAGACTTTTCAGTTTACTTAACTTATAATCACAAGAGAAGTAAGATGCTCCCGAAACCCCGATTACTTCTTCTCTAGACCATTTCAGACTTTTCACTTTGCTTAGCTTATAATCACAAGAGTAGTAAAACACTTGTGAATCCCTGATCACTTCTTTGCTAGACCAATTCGGACTTTTCCCATTGCTTGACTTGAGAAATAAAGGGAAGTTAAGTCATGCCGAAACTCTGATTTGCATTGCTTGGCTTGACCCGTTTGGACTTTTCACCCAACTAGACTTGACAAGATTGTGATGTAAAGGCATTGGAGAAATCCGATTAACACTGCATGTCTGTTCAAGTCATCCTTTGGCATTAATGCAGAATAGCACCTGCTTCCTTTGACATCAATGACAATATCACAGACATCAATGACTATTTCCAACAGCTTAAATGGGCGACCACATTGATATCTGAAGCCAAATAAAATAAGGGAGGCCCCTCCACTCCTTTGATGACTAGAAGCAAAAAGACAAATTATGCTCTCATAACTAAAGTGATGGATTCATGTGATCCACATACATATGAGGAAGCTAGAGGAAATTATGAATGGGAAGAGGTCATGAATGAAGAGTACACATCTCTAATGAAGAATTAGACATGGGAGATAATTCATCATTTGAAGAGAAAGAATGTGATCAAATGCAAAAGGGTCTATCAAACAAGATATGCTTTTGATGGAATAATTGAGAGATATAAGGCATGCCTTGTAGCAAAAGATTTTTCACAAAGATGGAACAAATTACACAAACTTTTGCACTAGTGGAGAAAATGGAATCTGTTAGGATTGTACTTTCTTTAGCAGCTTATTTTGGATGGGAGGTCGATCAAATGGATGTAAAATGTGCTTTTCTTCATGGGGATCTTTAAGAATAAATACATATGGAGCAGCATTCAAAATTTGAGAAATATGGAAATACCATTATTGAACACAAGCTAAAGAAGTTCTTGTATGGACTCAAACAAGCTTTAAGAGCTTGGTATGAGGAGTGATAAATTTTTCATCAAGGAAGGATTTACCAAATATCAATCTGACCAAAATGTCAACATCAGGAATGAAAATGGTAATATTCTAATTATTATTCTAGATGTTGATGATTTAGTTCTCATAAGTCCCTTACCAAGTGTGATTAAACATATGAAAAGTTAACTAAAGCAAGCCTTTGAAATCACTGATCCTAGATTGCTTCATTATTTCCTTGGTATTCAAGTCACACAGGAAGATAAAAACATATTTATCTATCAACCAAAGTATGCAATTAATTTGATTACAAAGTTTAATATGGTAGATTGTATGCTAGCCTCCACTCCCTATCAATCTGGAGTCGAGCTATTAGTTGTTTGTGGTTCCTTAGCAGCAAATGCCACATTTAAAAAGAAGAGAACAACATATTTATCTCTCAACCAAAGTATGCAATTGATTTGCCTAGAATGTTTAATATGAAAGATTGTAAGATAGTCTTCACTCCCTATCAGTCCAGAGTCAAGCTATCAACTGTTTAAAGTTCCCCAGTGGTAAATGCCACATTTTATAGGCAACTTGTTGGAAGTCTTATCCATCTAACCCACAGTAGAATGGATATTTCCTTTGCAATTAGTTTGATCTTACATTTCCTATAGTAGCCAAAGGAAAGTCATTGGTAAGCTGCAAAAATAATTTTGAGATATATCAAAGGTAAGACTCATATGGGAATTGAATATTTGAAGAACAATAACAAAAAACTATTGCATAACACTGGTTCAAACTGGGAAGATGATATTGATACACGAAATTCTACTTCACGATACGTTTTTAATTTGGGATTTGGACAAATTACATGGCCCTATAAGAAACAAGTGGTTACTCTTTCTGCTACAAAACAAAAATATAATGTAGTCAATGTTGCTCAAGAGATTTCATGGATCAAAAAACTTCTAGGAGAATTTGGATTGGTTCAACAAGAACCATCCACATTGTTTTGTGATAATCAAGGGTAATTCAAGTTGCCCATAATCTTGTTGCTCATGCCAGAACCAAACATATTGAGATGCACCAACACTTAAATAGGCAATGCATCCAGGATGGAATGATTGATTTCAAATATTGCAGAATAAAGATCAAGTGGTAGACATATTCACAAAACCCCTCATAGAAGGCAAGTTTGTAGAAATACAGGACACACTCAAAATTCAAGAAGCTATTGTCAAGGGGGGATGTTAGTGAGTGACATATTCTATGTTTCCTCCATGTTAGTATTTAGTGGGAATGTTATCAAGAAAAATTCCACGTGTTGTATGAACCTAGCGATTGCTAGGTATGAAAATCTTGTTAGAATGTTTGGGAACCTAGTGACTGCTAGCTATCAACAATGTGGGGTATTCTTGGGAACCTAGCGACTTGGGTATTCTTAGAAACCTAGCAACCACTAGGTATCTTCAACTTGGTGTTTTTTGGGGAAACTAGCGATTGCTAGGTATATATGACTCGACTAATTTTTGGGAACCTAGCGATTGCTTACGTATCTGTGATTTGGTGTATTCTTGGGAACCTAGTGACTTTTAGGTATTTGCAGCTTGGCGTACTCTTGGTGTATTCTTGGGAACCTATGAAAGTTCAGCGGCATATTCGCCTAAGAGGTTGATGCAAACCATAGAGCGTTGACACTACCATTCAAACACTGTAATTATGTAACCCTAGTGAGCAAAAGCAACAAATCTACAATACAACAGTTGAATATGATGCTAGAAGTGTGGTGTTGTGCTACGACAACCCTAAAGGTGCTGATAAATCTGATTTTTAATTGCTCTAACCCTTGTTCACAAAACCCTGGAGGGGGATCATGGCTTCCAACCCATACACGTGAAAATAACCTGATAATCGCTCAAATGTGGTCTCTGTATGAAATCACCAATGATGGATGGGAGGGTTTCTGTCTTTTAATCCCCAATAGAAACTAGGAGGGTTTTCGTCCTCTAGATTTGAATGCAATGGAGGGTTTTTGTCCTCAAATGCAGAAGTTGGAAGCAAATGCCCGAACTCAAAGTAGATGTAATAAACAAGATGATCCCAAATGATTTTTTTATGAAACTTACTTTTCCAATTTCACCCTAATTCTAAAGTAATTATAATTACTTTTACTTTTAATTTAATATTCACTTTTTTCCCAATAATAATAATTACTTTTCTTTTTCCCTCTTGGCCTTTTAATTAATTAACTTTGGCCCCACTCAATTAATAATAATGAATAAGTGTCCCCTTTTAGGTTCTAATTATAAAGTGACGTTGGGGGAACCACTTAAAACATTATTTATTTTGTATTTTTTTAAAACCAACATTATATTAGATATAAAACAAATTAGCAAATTCTACTATGCCAGGCTTGAAAACTATTCGATAAAGCTTGAGCAGTATACAAAGGACCAATCGAAGAACTCATTTTACAAAATTTAAATTTAGAATATTCCTTATGTCTCATTGAATCTTGTTAGACCACCATATGGGTGGTAGACCATAGCATAGAAGATTATGGTTGTCGAGGGCCCAAATTGCCAGCCTATCAGCTACTTTATTTCGTTCACGAGGAATATTCCGAAAGAATTCAATGAGGCCCTTTCTCTGAAAGAAAACACTTCGGATCTTTTGTTTGGAACAATTGTTCCGAAAGAATTCCCAAGTTGAGGAGACCAAAAAATTACCTGAAAGAATTCCCAAGCTTGTAAAATCAACTAAATGTAAAATCGACTAAGTGTAATATCGACTAAGTGTTCAAACACTGTTCAATTGCCTGGGAGCCCTACTTTGCATCTGCATAACTTTTGCTCCTTCCATCTGCATGACTTAGAACTTGGACCACAAGGAATAGGCACAAACCTGAGTGGCCTGGTGCGATTGTTTCCTCCAGATGCTGGAATAAATGCAAATGTAGTCACCAACAAACTGTGTACTAAGCCCTATTCAACAAATTAGCAGAGGCATTCACATGACTATTCTGGGAATTTTAGGGTGCACATACAATCTCCATGAGGACTCTACACCTGATTTGTTTAGCTCAACACAGCTCAACACCTTTGTCATTAATGCTTGATAGAACATAAGACATTTGACATCAGTGACAATATTACAGATATCAATCTCCTTGTACACCATGACACTCAAATTGCCAAGAAAATATTGGTCTTGCAGACCAATATTTTGACCTCTCTCCTCACAGTCACACTAGAACTAGTTAAGCCATTTTGGCTTTAACTTTTCAACCACTTTCACTGACTGTCAAACCTTCTACAGAGCATGGATAGGACATTCAAGTCCCAAACAACACCACCATGCACTCCAATGCATCACTCCATGAAATCACATCAAAAACCACGTTTTCACACTGCTCAAGTTTAGCACTGTTCTTCTTTAGGCTTGTTAGTGATTGGGCAACTTGGATCATAAATTTGGAACATTTAAGCACTAGAACCAATCCATAAACCACCAAGACATCAACTATGAGTCTCAAGCTTCAACCTTCATCAATTTGTAAACTTTGTCCAATACAACTTTTTGCAGCCACAACTTTTTCAGAAACAAGCCTATATCTTTACATTTTTTTCTCTCCTCTCTCTAACCACCACCACTTGGAGGTACCTGGGAGAGTTCATTACAAGAATCAAACATTTACCTGAGCATTCCAAACCATCTTGAGCACTTTGGAATCTTATCTTCAATATCGGGTCACTATGAGGGTTTTAAGAGGGTTTAAACACACTTCCACTGTTAACGATTGTTCATAAAGCATAGCCTCTCAATTCAGAAACTAATCCCTGGTGTTTCGAGCTAGGACCCTTCCCCATCTACCATGAATAGCTTAGGTTTACATGCAGAGGTTTGACAAGCTCAAAAACACAAGAAAATCCTTCTTGGGTCGGGAACTCTTCATTTTGTGCACTAGAGAAACCTCAAAGCACTTTTTCTTGCCTTAACCTTCAAATTTTGACCTGAAATTTCATAAATACACTTGGGACAATCTATCACACATCTGACAAAGCTCACTAGTGTATACTTGCCTTGGAAACTGAACTTCATGCCTCATTAAGCCATGCTCTCACCACCTTGCTTTCTATACTTGAGTCTTCACACGTCATTAGGCCTTAAACTGACCTTCAAACCTCTTTTCAAGCTCTCAAAACTTCACTCACATGCTCAAACAATGTCAAACATCTTTATACAACCTTATCTCACCATGCAACCAAGCTTATGCCTTCACACAAGGTCTTTTCATGCCATAACTAAGCTTCACAAGACACCTTGTCTTCAAAGACACTTGATATTAATCTTCTATAACCTTTACAAGCTTGAGAACATACATCTCACCATGTCACCATGCCTCTTCATGCACAAGACTAGGCATCCTATGCACATATGTTCTCAAGACACTACTAGGCTCAAGCACTTGACAACTTTGACAACAAGGACCTTCCATGTTGACCTTCATATCACTCATGTAGATATAAGAACATATACCAATCATATCTTACTCTCTCAGAATCACTGTAACATTGATCAATATTGTCACATTTTCACATTGCCAACAACACTCTTTTCTCTCATGACCACACACTTCTCTATTCTGGGGACACTCTTTCTTTCATGAATGACCTCATTCATGACAACTATTCCATGCACCTAGAGCCTCATAACCATGCTCCAATGCTCACTTGACCATCATACCTCAATGATCACTCATCATTGATCTTCACAAGAACCTTTGACATCAATGACAACATTAATGCCAAAATTCAACAATCAATGACAATTCTTCAACAGTGTCAACCATGTAGCTCTTTTGGGTGTGAACGTAATTGGAACATGTTTGGAGCTGTTCACACAAAGAAGTGCAACAGGTTGATGATACAACGACTCAATGACCTTGTCTTTGTGCCATACAATTTTCATCTTCGCGTAAGACAAGTGGAGGGGCGAGATAACTATGATGCTATTGACTTGGATGAGATCGATCCATATGGAGATTGGATTATTGATGATGCAGAGTCAAAACCCATGTTTATAGCAGAGGAGATTGCATATTTAGAGGAGGTAGAAGAAGCAATAGCATTTGGGGTAGTAGAGGTATTAGGAGGTGTTGGTGAGGATCCAGATGATACATTTGGTTTTGTTGACGATGTTGGCATTGGAGAGGAAGAACTGTTACCTTCCACTTCCATTAGGCAGCCACATCAAACTTATTCTAGGCGCTAGAGATGAAAGATAATATGTATATTTGATAATTCATGATTCTATGAGCATTGCAGTTTGTAACTTTGTAGTTTGTACTTTGAGTTTGCAGTTTGCAACTTTGTAGTATTGTTACTATTATACTCTTTTTTTATCTCACATTGATATAAAATATATATATGGGCCTATGGCATTCTCTACATTCAATATTCATTGCATTTAACAATGTTTTACATTTAATTTAAGTTTATTTTATGAATTTATATATTTTTTAAGATAGCGATAAAGTTGCCCAGAAATGTCGATAAATTCTCGAGATCTGAGATCTGGTTCAAATTTTGCCCTCCCAAGAAATCGCCAAGAACCAGATATTGAACTATGCATTAAACATTTTATTGTCATTTTGAAGCAATTTTCATAGTCGAATAATATATTGTGATATTGTAATTTCTAACAAGAATTGTTCTTAGGACTTTACAAACCAGCCTTGCTGGTCTTGCATTTGCTCAACCATTTTTTCAAGATGAGGCCTCTTTCATGGTCTCTTTTGCCCTGACCCTTGGTTTGTACTTGTTTCTCCTTGCATTGGCACATCCATTTCAAGTGGTTCATATTAAATTGCTTATATAAGAAACAAGTCCATATTTGCTAAACCAAGATCATGTTGTTTATAAACTACTAGCATTTACATGACATTTTATTATTGCAGTTTCAACCTTCATGGGCCAAGATGCTCTAATCTATTATTCTTCATGGTGGAAGTTGGAACATTTATCTTAGGTTGTTTATAAAATATATTCCAAGACAAGGGCAACTACAAAGTGGGTGGAAGTGTACATGTTCCCATTATGAACCATAAATGAGGAGTTAGAATCATCAATGAAGTGCTTACCTGCATAAAGAGAGACTCAAACTCCAAGAACAAGGTCCCAAAATATAATAAAGAAAGAAAGAAATTATATTAATGTCCAAAAAGGACCAAAATTAGGTCAATAGGACTTGAGGATACAACTGTGAACGATAGAAAGTTCAAGGAAAGAGAATCTAAGAAACTAAAGTACATAAGACGAAGTGAAGCATTGTGCCACTAACAAAGGTGGTAATGGAACCAATACAAATAACAATGAGGGGCGAACAAGAGCCTCCAAAAGCATGTGTCAATGAAGATTGGAAGACCTCATTGGAAATACAGCTAAGCGAACTAGAACCAAGATCTTATCCCCACCTAAAGGAATAGATAATGATAGCTCTTTGTGTTGTCATAATCTTTGTGGGTGTTTACAGTTTTGGTTGTCTTGTCCTGGCTCATTTCGGTACCATTCAGCTGAGTTCATTTTATATAGCTGCCCTCGTACATACATACATACATACATATAGCCCCATTAGGTGAGTTTGGTGGTCTGACCCTCAGCCAGTGGGGCTATAATGTGTACATTCTCTAGTCGTAAAACTAACTCCATTTGTTTGAAGTCATGTCAGGGCTCAACCAATGGCCATGGAACTATCCATATCCATCTATTCTATTCCATACGTAATATTAGTCATATCACGTATGTAATAATGTAATATATAATAGAGATGGCATGTTCTATAAGACGCTGTGAGATCTGAAGTACAACTAAGAGAACACTTGTTCTTTAACAAGTTGTAACAAAGAACTAAATGGAAGCTAAGAGAATGATGTTTTATAAGTAGCTGCAATTTTTGTACTGAAAAAAATTGTTTCCCAAGATGGGCTTGGGTTTTGTTCCAATAATTCCTTTGTATGATCCTTTACTCCTGACTATCATGTTCTCATACCATGAAAAGTTGTTATGTGGAGTTAGGATTGTTCATCCAGAGTGCCCATCCATGTGAAAAGAATAAGAAATGCTACAACCACAAAGAGTCATGTGTAGAACCACAAGTCTGCCTAGTCGATCCTTAATCTAGGTGGATATTCCACACTAAGCTTAACGAACATGAATCTTTTACTTAAGAAGGGGTTGTTCCCAAGTTCTATGTCATAGAACTACCACCAAAATGCTATAACAAGAAATATTCCAGCCTTTTGACTATCATTTTGAGCATACAATTATTTATGCAACTCTTCACATGCAATTCCCACATGCTACATTCATTGCATACTACCCTTCACATTCTAAACATGTTACTCCTCCATACATGAGTGTAATTCAATGTGCTTGCATAAAAGTGCAAAACAAGTGTGAAGTTTGTTAACCTTTGAGAACAAGTATTATGCTTGTGATAGATGATTCTTGAGCTCTTTTAAGTGTTTGATGTGTTAGACTAGTTACAAGGTATTGAAAACATACAAGGAAATGGAACATAACATGGAGAGATACAAAAGGCATACCCTGGAGAAACTCAATATGAGAAAACTCCAACAAGAGTGAAGCCATGCTTCCTCATCTCCACTATGTTCTGCAGTTTACAAGCTTTTGCCTTCTTGGCCTTACAAGGACACTAACCTAAAAAACATCCTACTCTCGTAATGATCTTTGCACTCTTCAGTGCATGCCTTGCTTCATCATCAAGAAAGACTACTGAACCTAGCGATCGCAGTTGTGTATTCTTCTACTCAATTCTACTGTGCACTTGAATGCCTTCACACTTCACAAAGCTCCTATTCACTCATTGTGCTTTCTCTACCATCAACTGCACATCTTTGAAAATTTATGCTTTTGGACACTCAATGAAAATGAATGCCCTCAATGAAGTCATGAATGAATGATAATTCAATGAATTCTTTGAACTTTATAGGTTCATAAATACACAAGAATAGCTCTTAAACTTGAACAAGAAGCCCAAGAGTCGGAAACTGAATCCAAAACACATCTTTGTCCTTTAAACTTCTTATGTGTTTCTTGAGGGAAAAACCACTACTTTTTGCAGGACAAAACTAATGGAGCAATTCCACATGTTAAAACTGACGGTTTCACAACCATGAAAAGTCATCTAACTTCTGGAGACTATAAATTTTGCTTACGAATTCAAAATCACAATTTTTTTTTGAAATTGCATAAATTTGCAAGAGAAACCCAAATATGTTCTGTAAAAATACTTTTGATGCCAACCATATGTTGTTTAAGCCCTTACAACAAAATCTAGTTTTTTTTAGAACTTGTTGTGTTGCAGTTAACCCCTATTTGACAGTTGATTATCTTACTGACTGAATTTGGTGATCTTCTTGATCCAAATTTAATGATCATACACCCCAAATTTTAAGGGTTTTGGTTCCACAAAAGCTCCATAAAAATAAAATGAGGATTTACCTTCTATCTTCTCAACTGGGATACCAATTCTATCATTCTTTTGGATTGTACCTTGTGCCTCTCTCTTGGAGAGTGATTGCCCAATTGTGAAACCTGCAAATCCAGGTTGATAAAGAGTCGATGACTCCTATTCTCATCCAATTGACCATGTTTCATTTCTCTTAGCCCCTTTGCTTTAATACACATGCTTGTAGGCTAGAGTGAAGCTCTTAATGAGGAGATGCGTATACATCATCCTCCAATTGTTCACGATTCTTTCAACAAGTGAAGAAATCTTGTTGCATAATTTATGTGGTGTTACAAAAAATCATCTATACAAATTGCTCTTATCTTGGGTCTTACAATTCAACAATTCACATACATGATTTGGAAACATACGATTCCATTTACAGAGTTGCCCATATCTTACAACTAAAAGTTTGCATAAAAATAAATGCAATATACATTGAATGAAACTTATTCAATGAAGGAACATGGATGTCAAAATATACATCCATCACAACCAACAGACTTCTTGTGAAGTTCTACTCACCATGGACGCACTTCTCACCTTGTACAAATGACTTGATGACATGCCACTTCTTCTTCCTTCATGGAAGAACCCTTGGGCTCATGAGCATGTGACAAGATGCCCAAAAACATGCCATACCACCCGTTGTCATATCTGTTACAACCTTATTCCTTGTGCATACAAAAATTCAAAAGCATGCTCCAAACTTGCTACAGCTGTTTAAGATCATCATGTGCATATCAAAACCAAAATAGGTATGCTATAATAGTCTTGAATTATGAAAACCAGCTTATACCTCCATGCTACAATTATTTGAGTTCTCAAATGGATGCTACAACATTGATAAATAGCTAGACATGCTACACATGATTGAATTATGAATTTGCATGGAGAGAAAAAGAAAACCAACATGCTATCACCTTTGTGATACCTTGGCCTTCAACTTGTGCTTGGAGCTTTCTCTCAACATATATTGCCTCTTCCACCCATCTTGTTAGATGCTACAAGAACTTGGTAAGGAAAACATGCCAACTTGCAAATCAACAAAAACATGCAAATGCTGAAAATGATGCAACCTCTTTGATGCAGTGGGCTGCTCCTACATGTGCTTCTGAGACTGATTATATGGCTGCTCCATATCCACCCTTAATGAGTAGAATCTGTCCATACTTTCTCATACAAATGAGGTTAGCTTGCTTCTTTTAACAATGGAACATAACAAGTAATTTGGAGTTGCTTACATATGCATGCTAAACAACATGTCAGCTATGGAAATACTCTATCCAAGAAACCAATAATAAAGGCTTACCATTACCCTCTTGCAATGGTGATGAGGAATTCTCTATGGGCTGGTCCCTCTTGATGGTTTCCATCTTGGATAACTTTTCAATTAGATGTAAATCAAAATCTTAGTTTTGCAATTATCCCTCTGATTTCTTACCATGTCTTCCTCTTGGCAATGGTGATGGGTGCTCCTCTAGGAGCTGCTCCCGCTTCATGGATTAGATAGGTGGGCTTCTTCGTTTGCTACCTCTTGTCTTGGAGGTGCATGAGCAGCTTCTTCATTTGCTACCTCTTGCTTTGTAGGTTCTTGAACAACTTTCTTATTACTTGTAGATGCCTTTTCCTTCTTGGAATGTTCCTTGCAATTATTTGGGTAAAGTTGTGGATCGAGCTCTCAACATTTCGCATGCCAATGGCCACTCATGTTGAAATGAGTGCAATGATTCTCTCCGATTCTCGTGGATAACATGCCCTTCTTGCCCTTCTCCACATTCTGATTTGGAGAGTGGTCTTTACAAATTGAAACATCCTTCTTGAAGGACAAAGGCTTCTTTTGGATGGATTTCCTCTTTCAACACATGGCCACACAATGGCTATTCATTCTACAAAAAGAACATGGATATGTATACCAACAGTTTTATGATATTTGGCCACTCTTCTTACATTTGAAGCAAACAATGGAAGACTTGTGCTTTTCATACCTTCTTGGGCTGCCCTTTGTGCAAGCATAATGAAGTGGTAAAGTATTATCTCCTCCTTTGGGATGTTCACCTCTCTTTGGAGATGCCTTGAATTATTCTTTGATGCTCTTCCTATTTTTGAAAGTTTGTCCCCTTCCTAGTTCCAACGTACATTCATTCACATGGTCATAGAGTGACAATGTGCTATCCCCTTCATGGAGCTGCTGTCCTCTTCTTGGAGACTCTTTTTTGGCCCTTTGAGGTTGTACAACGCTACCTTCCTCTTCATTGGAGACCTGCCCATTCTTTAGAGAACAAAATTCCTCATTATATTTAACTAAATAAATGATGCCATTACGTTTAATGGGCTGTGTTTGTAGAGTTAGTGTCTTCGGCTCTTTGCTTTTTGAAGCTTTGATTCAGCTTCCTTGGAGCATTCTCAAACTCTCTCTTTTCCACTACCATATGCTAAATTTGTGTATTGAGTGCTTTCCTCAACCTTTATGGGATTAGTCATTCCTTGGCCATTGATGCCAAGGCCCTTTCCATCATAACCCATCTTGGTTAGCAATTTAGAGCCAAATCCCTTAGTATGATTCTCAAATTTACCAAAGGAAGCATCCAGATCTTAATGGAAAGAAAGAGTATATGGTGGAGTGCTTACATTGCATACCTTGTGTTGTCCCCAAAAAATGTCACTCATTTTTGGGACAACCTGTGAACTATTTTGGTTTAACAGACCAAAATCCTTTCTCCCTTTTTCAAAAATTGTTCTGAGCATTCAAGTTCTTCATTTTTCAAAGCTTTTCCAGAAATCTACGGACTCTGCAGGCTTAAATCTACGGACTATGCAGGTTTAAATCTACGGACTCTGCATGCTTAAATCTACGGACTATGCAGATATGTTTCTACGGACTCAACATGCTTGAAATTAGCAGGCTCAACAGGTTCAAAGGCTTCTACAGGCGAGTTCAATCAAAAGAACAAGTTTCCAACACTTAGTCATTTCCAGGATTGGTTCAACGCCTTGGTTCAATAAAAAATGTCCATCGACAAGCTTCTAAGCAAGGATTGAACCATTGAACCATGAACCATTTTGGTTCAACGTGTTCAATGGGTTCAAAGGTTCAACGTCATCGGCAAGAGTTCAGAGCTTCGGCAAAGGTTCAACAAGTTCAACTGCTTCAAGGTTCAACAGCTGCAAAACATTTATAAAAAAGAAGGCTTGAACCATTGAACCGTTGAACCATAGTTGGTTCAATCAGTAGGTTCAAGGGGCTGCCCCAAAGCCAAAGGAACAAGTGCTCTTACAGAGGGCAGTGAGCAAAAGCGGACAAAGTTGGAAATCCTTCGGGAAAATGACTAAGTAAAAGAGACCGAAAGAATTTTTTCGGAAGTATTTTTCGTGGAAAAATGACTAAGGCAAAAAATCATTCGAACAAAATGTCCGAAAGAATTCACCCGAGAAGAGAGCCTGAAGAAATTGAAGGGAATGAGCGGCTAAAGAAAGGAACCTTTCCTTCAGACAAAATGTCCGAAGGAAAAACCCACCGAAGAAATAGAAGCCCGAAGGCCGCCCGAAAGATCCCGAAGGGTAGGTACCCTTGTCGGGGACAATCGACACTCAGAAAATAAACCGCTTTTCAAGACCCCAAAGGGCAAGTTCCCTCCGAGAAAGATGAAACCTCGAAGTGTAGCGGAAGCCGCCACGTGTCCTTTATGAAGTCAAGCGGAAGCTGACAAGTGTCGTCTGCCGAGACCTATTATAATTTGTTTCTAAATATGGCGGATGTTGCCACGTGTCCCTGGGAAAACTCAGCGGAAGCTGCCACGTGTCCAGTAAAAACTCAGCGGAGCATGACAAGTGTTTGCGTCCACATTTCAAGTTTCTTATAAAGCTTCTTTCAATAAGCTTCTCTCAGAGTTTCGCAGAGGGCGCCACGTGGCAACTGCGGAAGGTTTTAATATGTGTTTCTAAAAAGCAGTGGAAAATGCCACGTGTCACTTGCTGAGATCAGCGAAAAGCGGCCAATGCAAGTGGGAAAGACACGAAGGAATTGCTAAGGAGGATGACGGACCCGAAGACGTCAAATTTGCGGCAATAAAATAGCTGTTGATCTTTGCAGGCTTGAGTGCAGGCTCGAATGCATTCAAAAGCATAAACGCCAAAGGGAAGAACCCCTGATGGAAGAGCGTAAAGAGCCAGCAAGGCTGAGGATATAGCCCTGAGAGCTCAAATGCCAGGAAAAGACAAAACCAAAAAGGGGAAAAGATAGCCCAAGGGCTCAAATCGTAGCGGAGAGAGGAACAAGACGAAAGGATCAGAAATATCTTGAAAAGAGTTATTTCTAGTAGGTGAAACAGTGGATCAAGTAGATTTTTGAGCACACCAAATCAAGGATGCGGCCTATTTTTCTTCCATGAAGTAATGGCAAATTGGACAGCTGTGCAAAAATCAGAAAAAAGACCAGACAGTCCATACTAAGGAAGAGACATATTAGATGAATGGACATGCCATAGTTAAGGCAATGCACTATTCCAAGCATGGTCCCTCCAGATAGAACTGAGGATGCATTGAAGACATTGACTGCAGTGTGAGCCGTCCCATGGGAAAGAGCGCCAAGCTTTGCTTAGTTGCTATATATTGTATTCTCTTATGTCATTTGAAGGGAGATCTTCTCAATACAAAAGCAAAACTTTGCCCAAATTGAAAGGCGAATACAGAGACTTTGAGCTCAGATTGTTGTTCATATCATTTTATCTGAATGAGAAAGCAAGTTGTTTGCAGACTTTGTGCTGTTATAGCTTGTATCATTTTAGGAGATTGTTCTTATGTCTGTCTTCTGAATGTGTTCTTGTTTATTTAATTTGGAAAGCAGAATTAGTGAAAGTAATCAAGAAGGTGTCCTGAAGCCAATTGTGGAGACTTTGTGCCCCCACAATTGCCTTTAGTGTGTTTTCTTTCTGTTCTTGTGTAAAGGATCTTGGGACCACTTTGTGCCCTCATTATCTTTCGTATTTCACTTTTGGACAGTCGAGGTGGAGAGACTTTGTGCTACATCTCAGTCTGTTGGTTACTACGCCCTTGTTACTAGTTATTTGTTTCTTACCTGAAAGAACTCCTGCTGTCCCTTGCAAGAACACTTCTGAAAGAAGAAAAGTGCTTTCTCTTTTGTTTGTGAACATCATCACCGAAAGAAAAGAGATGGATGGTGTATCCTACCCCTGAGTGTTATTTTTTGCATATATATATATATATATATATATATAGTATATAGCGCCTCATACTTATAGGGAACCTCCCTTTGATGAGAGGAGAGATTTGTCCCCTGTTGATGTAGTAAACCTGCACATCTGGCCGATCAATCTCTCTATGCTGTGGTTGAAGAGATCTATTTTGCTCATCAGTTAGTTGGTTGACAAAATATTCACCTAACAGTTTTTCGCGACTCCGTTGGAGATCGAACGTGCAGTCTGAAGCCTCAAATTTCAGATTGAAGTAGTCCCTACCCTTATCCATTATAGATTCTAGCGACTCCGTTCCGTGTCTTACCTATTATCATTATATCCTTACCATCTTCCTCCATCTCCATTATATTATCTGGTCTGCAAAACTAGAGCCACTGGGGAAGAATGCGCAGTTTGAAGCCTCAAGCTTCAAGCTGAAGCATGGCCAGTTATTTTCCAATTTTGTTGTACAATCTGGCAGCTCCACGCTATACAAGAAGCTATAAATCTCAAGGTGTTGTTGACCCTGTTTTTGAGTTGGTGCAGTAGAGCAATTTTGATTTGCTTCCTCCATAACCTCACCTTCAATGAACTAGGAGTCTTCCTCCGACCCATACCAAGATACCAACACAAGGTAGAGCTGCTTTTTTTGCTGTTAGCAGAGCTTTGCCTATCCACATGCTGCCCAGATTTGTTATCCCTCTTTTTCATAATCTCATCATGGCAATGCAAGGCCTCTGGGGTAACTCATTTGGCCCACTAAATCTTACTCCATCTCTACATGAACTTCCACGCAGCTCAAGGAAGAATTTTTCCAAATTCTTTGGTGATAGAAAAGTTCACCCTGATGAACATTTTGCTTCCTTCAGCATAGCTTGTGGTTAATAGGTGTGGAGTATGAAGACATAGCAGTCAGGGTATTTGTAGAGACACTACAAGGCGCTGCTGCAGATTGATTCTACTATCTGCAGGCTCGGTCAGTCACTGACTGAGACACACTCAAAGCCAAATTCAAAGCAAGGTTCAAGCCTACAGAAAATGCACATGCCTTGTTGGCCCATGAAATATCCCGAGCCAATTTTTTTGAATTTTTTAGATATCAGATTTCAACATTACAAGCAAGTACCCGTTAAGGTTAGAAGATAAACCCAAACGTACTGAAACAACTCTAACCAGAATGGCGCCGATGATGGCGAGCATTGGTTAGAGGATCTAAAACAAACTGCTTATGCTGTAACTCTAACCAGAATGGCGCCGATGATGGCGAGCATTGGTCAGAGGATCTGCTACTTTAAAAGCCGAAAAAGGAACTCGACGTCAAGTATGTGCTACCCAATCCAATGCGGAGTGAGGGGCGACCACATGACGGAGTGATTACAATAAAATTGCTTGAAAGGGAAACACTGAAAGATGAAACTACTCCACACCCAGCATGTGCTTGCTAACCCCAAGAGGGAAAGTAGCTACCATAGGGCGGAGCTCAACACCCAGAATGTGCTTGCTCTCCCCAAGAGGGAAAGTAGCTACCATAGAGCGGAGATATAACTAATACAATGACTTTAGTTGAAACTGAACATTACAATCAGATTTGAACAAGTTTGAGAATCACTGCCAGTACTACTGCCAGTTTACAAAATGAAACTCATTCGCTTACCAAGAGCATAGGAATTGAAAGATTAGCATTACATCATATAAAGAACTCTCCTTGGCTTGATTATAGATGCCGAAACAATAACTCTCTCAGTGACCAAATAATAATTCTATTTTTTTTTACAACTCTGCACTTTAAATTGAAAAACCAGCAACCTATGAATTTACTCATATGCTCATAACTCTCTCATTTTTCACCCAAATGATCTCAAATCTGATGCAATAGACCCTCAAAATGATGGCGCCTAACTTAGTAATAAGAAATGGCATCTAAAAATGGTTATTAATTACTGACACGAATCCCAATGCACTCTAAAAAGTACGGCCTTCAAGGAATGACGGATTTGCATTATAAAATCATAAGCTTCGTATTAAAATCTGCAAATATTCATGAAGGGGCGCCCTTACCAATAAGATGCAATGACACAATACCCAGAACGAGATTATTTTTGTTTTCTGATTTACCAATGAAAACACGGATCCGCTGTAGCTTAAAATGCAATTTCCAGAAATTAACTAATATGCTATAATCTGATCTAGACAGCCACAAGCTGATTACAATGCACACAACTCAAAACAAACTCACAAACTAGACTAAATCACCACTAGTCGCTGTATTGCAAGCAAGAAGCGATGCCCGAGCTAGGAGGCCTTCATTCCTCGAAGCGATCCCAAAGCCAATCTGGCAGCATAATATTCCTGTAGACAAAGATAATGAAATGAGAGCACTCTTCCTCCTTTTATACTTTTCCAACTGGGAGTCTCTAAAATCCTCTTGTATATGGGATAAAACATGAGAGGGAAAATAATATAATCCTCTTTAATTTTTTTTTTTCAACCTCAACATTAAGTCGTTGAGCCTAGGCACCAAGGTCCAAAATTAAATAATAATGTTTAATTTACGGACTTTAAAACGGAGGCCAAGATGATGTCGGAAACCAATGATCTATAGCTCGTTGGAAAGGTCTTGACAAGACGAATCCAACCCCACTCTAAAAATTCCGTTCCGGTGCCAATCACGAACTTACTAAAAATAGAAAGTCCTTGAAAGTGCTCTGTGTGCCAAGTAAAACATATCACCGCGAAGCTTTCAGAAAACCCAGAAAGAATCCGCCATTGAATCCACCAACTCTGAGCAATGACGGCCTCAAAAATAGGAAACCCTAATTTTATCTTCCAACTAGCCTTCGGGTTTCCAGAAAAAGGCCAACGGTCACTCGAAAGATCAGGTTTGAGAAGGGGACATTACAATCCGCCCTTCCCAAAATTGCTTGTCCTCAAGCAATACCACCATAACTCCCAAAATTTTAGAATTAATCCATACGCAAACCAGTATGATCCCTGGTTCCCAAACCCATCGTAGGAAGGACCCACCATGCCGATGCTGCACCACTCTGATCACATCTGTGAAATCATCATGCCTGTGCTGTACTAACCTTCCTTGTAACCCCAACGTGTTACCATCCATGATACTCAAACCGGAAGATCTTAAAGGAGGGGGATCAAAATCATGCAACCTCTCATGTCCACAATGCCCCAAATTAACAGTATCAACCATACTACTGTCAATCACAATTCTAAGCAATAGGAAAGATAGTCTACTCAAATCAAAATCGAACTCCTCCGCATACTTCCACATGGTAATAAATGGAACCATGACTGCAAATGTGACATCTGCAAATCTTCTTGCAAAAAGGAAGGCAATCCTTTGCAAGAGCTCAACAAATTCAAACTCAGGACTCCACATGAATTCCCTATGCCTCAACTGAATTATTATGGCACAACTATGAAGTCTAAAGAATTTTTCCACAATTCCAACCCCAAGAGTCTCAAAATATAGAATCAAAGCATGGGGTAGCTCATGGTCATGAACCAATAATGAAAATAAACCATCAGAGTTTGCATCACAAACCTCCAAAGTGGCTGAAAAACACACTAAAGCCATTTCCACCAGAAAATTACCACTTCTTTGATCAGGAGTGAGGAACCAACTCTCCTGAATGAAAGTAACTCCATAAGTAAGGTGGCTGGTCTGCCTCCAGCGAGCAAGCTCGTGTCTCAAAATCTGCCCTTGTCTGCGCTGAAAGTCACTTCCAAGAACCACCGATCGTGGATCTCTCCAACCCATATTCAAGATTTCTCTCCAATCCATTTGTTGATGAACAAACGGAACCATCAGGTAGCTGGAAATGAAGGGAACAACATCAACAAATCTGGAAATTTGTTCCTTATCCCTCCAAAAGTCTTTTCCATAACTAATAAACTCTAGCAACCCAAGTTGAGAATCCCAAGCATGGATACCCAACTGAAAGTGATTGTCATCATACTGCAAAGAAATCTCTAGACATTTCCAAGTGCTAGTGAGAACCACGTGCCTTCTCACGAAACTGATGCCCCATCTAGTAAATCCTTGAAGCTTAACCATGAAAGCTTCCACCTTAAGGGAGTATGAAACATAAAGTGGCCTCAAATTCAGCTTCCAAAACTGATCGATATGATTCCAAACATCATTCCACCCAAGGGATGGATTGTCAAGAGTGCACCCACCAAAGTCTAGTTCACCTTTTTCCCATTCCTCCTGAGTAGTAGGTTTGAAATCTTCACTCGTTGCTGCTGTAATGAAGTCACCAACAACTACCAAGACTTGTCTCATCAACACCTTGATGTCATAGATGTTGAAATTTCCTTGCTTCGTCACCTCCCATGTAGAACCTTCATCCTCAAACCCACTGATGCATTCATTACTGATCAACAAACGTGGCACATCCACATGGAGTGAGATCAAAGCATCCTTATATTGGAGTTCATGCTTGATCTCATGCTTGGTCACTTCACTACTTGACTCATTTTTCAAAGCAAAGAGGGGATTGTCATAAGTTGCTTCAGCACCCACTTCAAAGAAGGGATTGTCAAAGACTTGGAAGCCATTCCTTTCCCTTCGCTGTCCCAAATCTGTACATGCAACTTCTGACTTTCTTGAAATGCTTTCAAGATCAAACTCTTCTTGAAGACAGTCAAGATCTCCAATCACTTCATGGATTTTTTCAGCTCTTTGTGCATCCTCTTGCTCCTTGAAAAGTTTGAAATCTGCAAACTGGTCTTCAACCGCTGTTAGACCCAACTGAGTTTCTTTCAACTCGTCCTTTATTGATTTAAGCTCCAGAGTGAGCTCATCAATCGTACCCTCTTTTTCATGAAAAGCACATATGGCCTTCTTTGCAACTTCAATGATATGATCCCGTTCTCCAATAGAGTGTATGTACTCGGACTTCAAGGTCTCCAAGGAATTTCTGATAAGTTGCATATTAGGAAGAGTAACTTTATCGGTCACTCCTCTACGTCTCTCTTCAAGCTGAGCCTTCCAGTAAAGCTCTTCAACCAAGCTATGTGCGTAGTCAAACAGGGATAGAGCTTGCACTTCCTTGTCAATGAATACCTTGAATTGACCCTCCCACTCATCAGAATGCGAAGATGGTGAATTGCTGGTTGGCTGCTCTTCAAAATCAGAACTCTGTTTTGTGACATCGCTGTCCTCAGAGCTGCTCCAACCTTCTTGTCTTTCATCCTCAACTAACGGAGAATGTTCAGTGTCATGGAGAGGGACATACTTCACAGTTTCTTCAACCCAATGCTTACAACCAGCTTCAAGCATTGATAAATTGGATTTGTGTTTAGGAACTCCATCAAACTTTCCATCGTCAAGAGCCATATGATCTTCAAGCTCCACTTCCACTTCGCTGTCTTCATGATCAAAGTTTATGGCAGCCCCCTCATAGCTTGCAAAGCAATCAAAATTTTGAACTTCATCAGGATCAAAGGGAAACTCATCCCACACAATTTCTTTGTCATCACTAAATGCCTTCACTCCTGGATCCCAAGTGCTAGAGGATTGATTGTTTTGATCAAAAGGAAAGTGCTCTTTGTGCTTCTCTTGGAGGGTTGACTCTTTGAACAGGTCACCACCCAACTCACTTAAACTGATATCTTCATACATACCTCCATTCAATGGCTTGGTTTGAAGATCAAACCCAAAACCACCCTTGACACTGTCACTAAAATGAAGTAAAGAATCTTTAGTGCTAGCTGTTTGGGAAACCTTATCATCTATATCTTCAATGAACCCATCATCTATAGGTATTTTTCTGATCTCATCATGAATAGTGACATGTATGCCAAAAAGGTCTTCTTGATCACTTGTCATAACTTCATCTTGTGAAAACTCTTGAGGAGTTTGAACAGCAACAAGAGGAAAACTATCCATCACTAAATCTTCAACAAGAGGAGGTACAAACACATCGAAATCATTACCAACATCATCACTTTGGTAACGGTCATAAGCTGATTCAAATACACCAATAGTATTTTCTTCAACTTGCTCTTCTTCACTTGCTATCACATGCAAGTCAAGGGGCGTATTATGAGGCTCTACCCTTAACTCTTCACTTGCCAATGTATCTTCATCAAGCTCACGTTCATTTTGATGTGATATGTGCACCTTGTTTGTGCCATCTTTAATGCTAGATGACTGATTTTTCTCTTCAACTTGCATATTTGTCGTCTGCAATTCACAAATAGGCACTTCATCTCCTTCCCTCTTTGATTCTTCGAACAAAGCTTGTTCTGCTTCCCTTTTTATCATTTTCCTAATGTGGTCCACCATCTTCAACTTTTCGGGCTCCAGTGACGCCACACACTTCAAATGGGAATCAAATGAAACATCGTACCTATAATCATCCGGCATGTTTTGATATTGTTCACGGAGTTTGACAGCCTCATCTTCACATTGTCTTTTAAACTGTTTGGCATATTCAATGAAGTCCCTCACGACATCACTAACCTTTCCTTCCTCAGATGCCATAGTTGAATCTGACTTCTCACGACCCATAGACCTTAGAAAATGCAACATCTTTGAAACTTCTGAAAGCTAATACCGAACTCAGCTCTGACCTCTGCTGTAGAATCTGTTTTTTCTGTCAAGTGAATTCTGATGGGCACAGGATGGCAGGGTCTTGGCTTTGATACCACTGAAATATCCCGAGCCAATTTTTTTGAATTTTTTAGATATCAGATTTCAACATTACAAGCAAGTAACTGTTAAGGTTAGAAAATAAACCCAAACGTACTGAAACAACTCTAACCAGAATGGCGCCGATGATGGCGAGCATTGGTCAGAGGATCTACTACTCTAAAAGCTGAAAAAGGAACTCGACGTCAAGTATGTGCTACCCAATCCAATGCGGAGTGAGGGGCGACCATATGACGGAGTGATTACAATAAAATTGCTTGAAAGGGAAACGCTAAAAGATGAAACTACTCCACACCCAGCATGTGCTTACTAACCCCAAGAGGGAAAGTAGATACCATAGGGCGGAGCTCAACACCCAGAATGTGCTTGCTCTCCCCAAGAGGGAAAGTAGCTACCATAGAGCGGAGATATAACTAATACAATGACTTTAGTTGAAACTGAACATTACAATCAGATTTGAACAAGTTTGAGAATTACTGCCAGTACTATTGCCAGTTTACAAAATGAAACTCATTCGCCTACCAAGAGCATAGGAATTGAAAGATTAGCATTACATCATATAAAGAACTCTCCTTGGCTTGATTAGAGATGCCGAAACAATAACTCTCTCAGTGACCAAATAATAATTCTGTTTTTTTTAATAAATCTGCACTTTAAATTGAAAAACCAGCAACCTATGAATTTACTCATATGCTCATAACTCTCATTTCTCACCCAAATGATCTCAAATCTGATGCAATAGACCCTCAAAATGATGGCGCCTAACTTAGTAATAAGAAATGACATCTAAAAATGGTTATTAATTATTGACACGAATCCCAATGCACTCTAGAAAGTACGACCTTCAAGGAATGACAGATTTGCATTATAAAATCATAAGCTTCGTATTAAAATCTGCAAATATTCATGAAAGGGCGCCCTTACCAATAAGATGCAATGACACAATACCCAGAACGAGATTATTTTTGTTTTCTGATTTACCAATGAAAACACGGATCTGCTGTAGCTTAAAATGCAATTTCCAGAAATTAACTAATATGCTATAATCTGATCTAGACAGCCACACGCTGATTACAATGCACACAACTCAAAGCAAACTCACAAACTAGACTAAATCACCACTAGTCGCTGTATTGCAATCGAGAAGCGATGCCCAAGCTAGGAGGGCTTCATTCCTCGAAGCAATCCCAAAGCCAATCTGGCAGCATAATATTCCTGTAGACAAAGATAATGAAATGAGAGCACTCTTCCTCATTTTATACTTTTCCAACTGGGAGTCTCTAAAATCCTTTTGTATATGGGATAAAACATGAGAGGGAAAATAATATAATCCTCTTTAATTTTTTTTTTTTCAACTTCAACATTAAGTCGTTGAGCCTAGGCACCAAGGTCCAAAATTAAATAATAATGTTTAATTTACGGACTTTAAAACGGAGGCCAAGATGATGTCGGAAACCAATGATCTATAGCTCGTTGGAAAGGTCTTGACAAGACGAATCCAACCCCACTCTAAAAATTCCGTTCTGATGCCAATCACGAACTTACTAAAAATAGAAAGTCCCTGAAAGTGCTCTGTGTGCCAAGTAAAACATATCACCGCGAAGCTTTCAAAAAACTCAGAAAGAATCCGCCATTGAATCCATCAACTCTGAGCAATGACGACTTCAAAAATAGGAAACCCTAATTTTATCTTCCAACTAGCCTTCGGGTTTCCAGAAAAAGGCCAACGGTCACTCGAAAGATTAGGTTTGAGAAGGGGACATTACACTCAAAGCCAAATTCAAAGCAAGGTTCAAGCCTACAGAAGATGCACATGCCTTGTTGGCCTAGCTCACACAGATGAAGGAGCCTCATGAACGTATGAGGGATTTCATAGCAAAGTTTGACACGCTGAGGAACATGATTCTCATAATTGCCGAGCCAACACTTGAGAATCTCAAGTGTTTCTTCATCAACTCACATCTCCCTGAAGTGAGTTTTTTGCTGAGACGGGCTAGACACATAGACCTTGCTACTGCGCAAGACTTGGCTACCGAGGTAGAAGATGACCTTATCTTGGCTGAAAAGATAAGGAGAGACCCAAATAGAGATAAACCCTCTTCATCCTCTGAATATTCACCTACAGGCACCACTGATCAAATGGTGCAAAAACTGGCAAATGAACTGCTAGCTTTGAAAAGACAAGTGGCCCAAGGTATGTCTGCTCCTCCTTATCAGGATAGGCCAAAGAGGATATTTTAGAACCAGCCATATCAAGGCAATGCTGCCAGGAATCAAGGACAGCTAAATCGCCTTCCTCCTTCACAGAGGAACCTCGCCCTTGAAGCACCTCCAACCAACTCAACAGTTAGATATTTGGAAACTGAACATGATTTCTCTTTCCAACCTGAGTTTGATCAAGAAAATGACACTGATCTCTTCACGGAGGGTCAAGAAGAGTTAGCTGGTGACTCCCACATTGGTTCCCTGAATTACTTGGATGAACCCAGAAGTAAAGGTGAAGCAGTCGAGGGATCATACGCAATGTTCACCCGGTCCAAGAACCAATCAGCCCAACAAGCTGATAAAGAAAAGGACAGAGGAGCGACCTCAACCATCAATTTCAATTGCTAAACGTGGGACTACTCTGCCTTTCCAGCCAAAGGACCCTGTGATTGCTAAGAAGGTAAGTACATCAAACATCCTTACACCTTCTACTTCAAATTTGCAGATCAGTCCTCCCTCCTAAAAACCAAGAGGATGAACTCCCATCCTCTCTCCATAGTCCATTTCAGTCATTTGACATAATTGACTATGTCAAGAAAACCAAAATTCAAATGACTGAATTTGAATTCCTACAAGCCAACCCTGAGCATTTGGACAGGGTGGTGGAGTGTGTGAAGAATACAGTCATCCCTGCAGGACAAGAAATTAGAAAGGTAACTCACGATCCCCCAAGGAACATGCCCATGTCAAACAATCTTGTCATCACTCCTCCTGCTGCCCCTGAGAAAATAAAGCCTTTCTATGTTTTTCTGTTGATAAACGGTCACAAGCTGAGCAACTGCATCATTGATTTCGGTGCATCTGACAATGTCATGCCTGCCAAAGTGGCAGAATCTCTTGGTCTTACACTAACCAAAACATTTGGTAGATGTTTCTCCATGGAGAACAAACAAGTGCCACTGCTGGGACAGTTCAAGGATGCCCAATTTGCGTTTGCGACATTCCCAGACAAGAGAATCAAGATGATAGTTCTCGTGGCCGATGTCCCAGCATCCTATGGCATTCTGCTTGGATGAAATTTCTGCAAGGATGTGGGAGGAGAATTAAGCATGGACCTATCTGAGGCAAAGGTCCCTGTCAAAGGTGTTATGAAGACGCTGCTCCCTAAGAAGGAAGCAAAATATGTTGTCACTCAGACATCAGCACCTGAAGCTCAGATTCTATTTGAGTCTTCAGGCATGGGTAATTACTTCTTATCCACAGAGGATGTTCATGTTTCAGCTGTTGAAAGTCCTATAGGTGGTGATCCAAAGATTGATTCAAGCAAAACATCAGAAGAATCGGTAGGGCGCAGTACAAATGAAAAAAGATCTTCCATCTCTAATGGAAAAAAATCTGATAGAAGATCAGTTTTTGATGATGTTTGGATGCGGGAATTCAATGGCAGCAATTTCTCTAACGGTTTAGGAGCCAGGATGGTATTGATATCTCCTCAAGGAGATATTCCTCCTCCTTCACACGAGTTGCGATTCAACAACGCCAACAACACGGCCAAGTACGAATCTCTGTTACTCGGGTTGAACGCTGCTCAAGACAAAGGTGTCAAACTCCTTCACGCTGAATGAGATGCTGAACTGATGTTTTATCAGGAGTTTGATGCTGACAATCAAATCATGTGCTGGACTGAACCAGTAGAACAACAAGCTATGGTAGTGGACCATACTGCTGCGCGCCAAAGTCAAGAAGAGGAACTCTTCGCCAAGAGAGCAAAGATTTTTGGTTTTCAGATTGAAGAACACGTCTTGCCATGGGGCAAGAAGAGAGAACCAAAAGGAGTGCACAAGAAATGTGATTCTTGGTGGAGAGTTCCGTTCACCCATCACCGATTCTAGGGACAAAATGGTTTCTTTTTTGTTTATCAAGATGGAATGCCATTTTCATTGTCTCACAATGGACAGCGTCTGAATCACTTCAATTCTTGAAGTATCAGATAAGTTCACCTGTACATATGTATATTTGTATAGTCATTAGTTTTGTTTTGTGGTTTTCGTTTTCATTTTTTGGAGCTTTTTTTTTGGGTAGCATGACTCCATAGCCCAATGGCATACTTCAAGGCACTGGAGATTTTGGTTTCTACTCCCTTCAGTTGTCCCAAGTTTTCAACTGAAGGAAGTTCCCCAACTGGAGCCAGTTGTTGTCCTCCAAAAATGTCAGTCATTTTGGGGACAACCTATGAACTATTTTGGTTCAACAGACCAAAAACCTCTCTCCCCTTTTCAAAAATTTTTTTGAGCATAAAAGTTCTTCATTTTTCAAAATTTTTTCAGAAATCTACGGACTCTGCAGGGTTAAATCTATGGACTCTGCAGATATGTTTCTACGGACTCAACATGCTTGAAATTAGCAGGTTCAACAGGTTCAAAGGCTTATGCAGGGGAGTTCAATTAAAAGAACAAGTTTCCAACACCTAGTCATTTTCAGGATTGGTTCAACGCCTTGGTTCAATAAAAAATGTCCATCAGCAAGCTTCTAAGCAAGGATTGAACCATTGAACCGTTGAACCTTGAACCATTTTGGTTCAACGGGTTCAATGGGTTCAAAAGGTTCAACGTCATCGGCAAGAGTTAAGTGCTTTGGCAAAGGTTCAACAAGTTCAATCGCTTCAAGGTTCAACGGCTTCAAAACACTTATCAAAAAGAAGAAGGTTTGAACCATTGAACCGTTGAACCATAGTTGGTTCAATCGGTAGGTTCAAGGGGATGTCTCAAAGCCAAATGAACAAGTGCCCTTACGGAGGGCAGTGAACTGAGGCCAAGTAACCTTGCGGAGGGCAGTGAGCAAAAGCGGACAAAGTTGGATATCCTTCGGAAAAATGACTAAGTAAAAGAGGCCAAAAGAATTCCTTCGGAAGTATTTTTCGCGGGAAAATGACTAAGGCAAAAAATCCTTCGGACATTTTGTCTGAAGGAATTCACCAGGGAAGAAAGCCCGAAGAAATTGAAGGGAATGAGCGGCTAAGGAAAGGAACCTTTCCTTCGGACATTTTGTCCGAAGAAAAACCCGTCGAGGAAATAGAGGCCCAAAGGCCGCCCGAAAGATCTCGAAGGGTAGGTACCCTTGCGGGGGACAGTCGACACTCAGAAAATAAACCGCCTTTCAAGACCCCGAAGGGCAAGTTCCCTCCGGGAAAGATCAAACCTTGAAGTGCAGCGGAAGTCGCCACGTGTCCCTTATAAAGTCAAGCGGAAGCTGACAAGTGTCGTCTGCCGAGACCCATTATATTTTATTTCTAAATACGGTGGAAGCTGCCACGTGTCCCTAGTAAAACTCAGCGGAAGCCGCCACGTGTCCCGTTAAAACTCAGTGGAGCACGACAAGTGTCTGCGTCCGCACTTCAAGTTTCTTTTAAAGCTTCTTTCAATAAGCTTCTCTAAGAGTTCCGTGGAGAGTGCCACGTGGCAACTGCGGAAGGTTTTAATGTGTTTCTAAAACGCAGCGGAAAACGCCACGTGTCACTTGCTGAAATCAGCGGAAAGCGGCCGAAGCAAGTGGGAAAGAAACGAAGGAATTGCTAAGGAGGATGACGGACCCGAAGACATCATATTTGCGACAATATTATCCTTCACATTCTAAACATGCTACTATTCCATACATGATTGAAATTCAATTTGCTTGCATAGAAGTGCAAAACGAATGTGAAATTTGGTAACTTTTACGAACAAGTATTGTACTTGTGATAGATGATTCTTGAGGTCTCTTTAGTGATAGATGTTTTAGAATAGTTGCAATGTATTGAAAACATACAAGGATATCAAACACAACATGAAGGAGAGATACACAAGACATACTTTGGAGAAACTCAATATCAGAAAACTTTAGCAAGATTGAAGCCATGCCTCCTCATCTCCACCATGTTCTATAGTTTACACGTTTTTGTTTTCTTGGGCTTACAAGGAAACCAAGCCCCAAAGCATACTACTCTCGTAATGATCTCTGCATTCTTTAGTGGATCACTTGCTTCATCAACAAGAAAGACTACTGAAGTCAGCCATATCAACCATGTAGTATTCAACTCAGATCTGCTTTGCACTTGAATGCCTTGTTTGCACTTCACGTAGCTCCCATTCACTCATTGTGCTTCTTGTTGACAAATCTTCCACGAGTCAAATCTTTTCTTGCCACTTGGAAAGTACTCGTCTCTAGTCAAGGAAGGAAGAATTCATTGTTTTCCTTTGCTGATTCTAAGGACTCACTCAGGAAAAATTCTACGGACTCACTCAGAAAGAGTTTCTACGGACTCACTCAGGAAACATTTTACGGACTCACTCAGAGAGTTTCTACGAACTCATTCAGCGAAAAAATTCTATGGACTCTCCGGACACAGAAGAAATTCGGAAAAAGTTGCAAAAGGCAAGGAAAAGATAGTTTCAAGAGTTCCGAAGGGCAGGGTACCCTTCGAAAGGGACACTTGCAACAATCCCAAAGGGCACCTACCCTTCGAGCAGGCACAGAGACTAAATCACAGACCTTTGCAAAAAGCCTGGGTGCCCTCCAATTTTTCCGAAGGGCACCGGCGGAGGACACTTGGACTGGCTGTCGAATGGCATGTTTTAAATCCCGAAGGGCACATTTTAGAGCAAAGGCAAAGACATATCCTTCGGACTTTTGGTACGAAGGAATTCCTTCGGACAAAAAGTCCGAAGGAATTCGGAAGGGACAGGAGACAAGTCGGAAAACAAGACCAATAGAAAAGACAAGATAAAGCTAAGTCAGAGAAATGGGAATCCTTCGGACAAAAAGTCCGAAGGAATTCGGAAATGACATACACAGTAGAAATCTCGAGAAAAGTCAAAAAGTTGCGAAAAAAGCCAAAGACGAGAGAAGGAATGAATTTCTTTGGACTTTTTGTCCGAAGGAATTCCTTCGGACAAAAAGTCCGAAGAAATTCGGAAGTGTCCACGGAGGCTTAGACAAAACAAAAGGGCTGCAAGATATAAAGCGAAGGAATTCGGAGGCAAAGACATGTAATCAAAAGAAGTCCGCGGGAATATGACTCAGCGACCAATACAAAAGAGCCGACAGAGCAACAGACTGTAGAAATAAGACTGAGGAAATGTAGCCAAAAAAAATGACAGTTTCTGGTGACGTCCTGCAGGCCGTCAATTTTTTCCTGCAAGAAGTAACCGTTGAGACTAAGGAGATAGCAGGAAATCCAAAATAAATGGAGGCCGACTGTGCAAAAAAGAATAGAAAATAGATAATTCGACGAAGAATTGACTACGGAATCCTGCCGGAAATAAACACGATCAAAATTAGAACGAAATACATGCAAACGTGGAGCTATTTTCGAACATTGGAGCTATTTTCGAATAAACGGTCAAAGTTTCAGTTGACTGATCATCAAAGACCTGTTCGTCTTCATTCAACGCATGCATCCGAAGGACTAAATCCGGCTTCAGCAGGAGTTCCGAGTTCTAATGAGGAGTTGACTATTCTAGATTTAGAATTCACTAATTGATTTAAATGCTGTGTCCACTAGAAAATTTCATGCGAAAGATAATGATCTCTTCGTCCAACTCAATTTTCAAATACTACAACTTGGTAATCAAGCAGCTCACGTGGAATTAAAAAATTGACATCTGCGTGGATTTTCATGCAAAAAAGAGGTGGACGGTTCATGACAAGGATGGGTGCGCTTCATCAAACGAATAAGCTTCATGCAAGGACAAAGAAAAAATATATTTTATTTTAAGGCCAAGTAAAGCTTGGAGTTAAGAAAAAGTGAATCTTCCCTTCAAGTTCTACGCCTATCTTTGGCCTCTTATAATTTGCTATATAATGGCTTTCAGCCTTGATTAAAAATCATCCAATCTCTCTTGGTTAGACCAAACTCTGCCATTGGTGAGTTGTGTAACCTCTTCGATCAATAAGAAGGACTGTACTTTCAGATTTTCAAGCATGGCATAGTATATATTTCTTTAGCAATTTGCATAAGTGGTAGAGTTTTTTCCCTTCGCAAATTCGGTTTTGTACCTAGTTGCTATATTGTCCTTGTGCAGGTCATGTTAAAGTGTTCTTTATTGTCTTTTGCTGAGACTGTAAGTGGATGTTAGGCAGCTGCAAAGTGTCTTTTATCAGAGCTCTCTCCACCGTTTTCCCTCAGGTTTTAGTCATTGGACCAGACCTCTGCATGAAATACTTATGCACAAGTGATTAATTGAAGTCTAAGGTCTTCCTTCTCTCTTGTTCGTTCAGTGTTCAAGGTTCAGAGCTGAGTAGGATCATAATTCTGGTGCATCACTCCCTTTTAGATAGGATTTCCCCTTTAAGTTTTCTTTCTCCCTTTTCCATGGTAGTCAACAGCGTAGAGTAGGAATCTTCATCGACACATCATACAGGAATCAGCCTTTTTTGGAGGTTCTTCTCACTATTGAGGCACCTACCCTCGTGAGAAGATCCCATTGTTTCAGCCGGATAGAAGACTAGCCGTTTCGCGCACGTTTTCGAACCAGGGCGCAACTCCAAGTTGACAACAGTTTTTGGCATGCCCGGTGGGACCACAAAAAGAGTTCCTTACTGTAAATCTTCACGGCAAAGGAAGATATTTATTTGCAGCCAACAGAAGAGTTCATAGCATCGTTCAGACAATCAGTTCATGCCAAAAGTTACTACAAGATCAGCAAGCAAAGGTATTCCTTTTGAATTTTTGACTTATAAAAGAGCCAGATCTAGGAGAGCAAGTCCATATCCTCAAAGGGAATATTTAGCTCCCCCTCATCCGATTGTTCTAGAGACTGAAATCCCCACCATTCAGATGGCCGTAAGAAATCAAGTATTTGCTCCATTCAATAGGGGGAGTCCACTAAATCTAGCACAGTTAAATGATATACCTATATCTGCCCTCAAAAGTATTCCATTCTTCTCAGGAGAAGATCAAACAACCCCTGTCGAGCATATACAGGATGTTGCTAATCTTTTTTCAGTTCATAATGTAACTGAAGACAATGTCGCTATCAAATTATTAGCTGCTTTTTTCAAAGGAAAAGCATTACAATGGTATAAAACCCTCCCACTTAGATCTATCTTTACTTGGGATGAATTAGACACTGCTTTGGTCAAACAGTGTAAGGACAAGTCTGACCACTTTTTCTTTGGTTGAGCAATTAACAGCCATACAGAGAGCCCCTCATGAGTTCATGTCCGATTTTAATCTTAGATTCCAAAAGACATGGCACAAGATACCGGTTCTAATTAGGCCATCGCCAAAGTATGCTTTTTTATATTTTGTGAAAGCTCTGAATTCTGATATCAGTGTGATGATACAGTCAATGGGCGGCACTACTTTTCCAGATGCCTATGACGTTGCAATAAGAGTAGAGAATAGTTTGATTCAGGCAGCAAAGCTTGCTCCAAGGCCTCCAATGCCCATATTTCCGGAGATAGGTTCAGCACCAGCCCTTCATGTCCCTCAAGTTCCATTCTTGGCTTCAACTCCAGCACCTAGTGTCAAATTGTAGCCTCTACTAGTCAATCTAGTGAGATAGGAGAGCTGAAAAGTCTGTTACAGTCTTTCGGAAATGAAATAGTACAGCTTAAAAGACAACAACTCCAGTCAAACAGGCCTTATCAGCAACAGAATTAGAACAACTATCAGCCCTTCAAAGATCAAAGATCTCCTTATTAGGGTTTCAGAGAAAACCGACCACCCTATCAAATGCAAGGGGCTACAACTCCAGCTAAGCCATATGCTGCTCTTGATCCAAGTGCTCCTTCTACTTCAAAGGCCATCGTTCCAACTCCATCTCAGAACAATTTAGTGCAGGATTCAAGTTGGCAGCCTTCGAATCTAAATGATTTTTAAAATCAGGATTCAATTCAGACAAACAACACCATGCCACAGATGACACAAGAGTTCTCTTTTCATAAGAGCCAATATCAAGATACAGGACTAGCATCACAAGGAGCGACCCAAGGGCAGCATGATGCTGTTAATGTAAATTGGTTGGTAGATGATCATATTGCTTTTACTCAAGATATTAAAACTAACACTTCAAATGATCAAGTTGCAGCTCTAACCTATCAGAGAAATAAAAGAAGAGCTGTTGGAGAAGCTCAAACAGTGGCAAGTACATCCAACACTCCCAGTACTATTGCTCAAGGTACAAAAGAACAGCTTGTTGCCCCCACAGTCCCAAGAAATCAGAATGTAGAGGTTGACAAATTGCAGTAAATACCTCTGATTCGTGAGCAGCAAGTAACACACAAGGTTCAATCAAAGGTTAGTACATCCCAGCTCAACATTGTAGATCAGATGAAAAGGTCTAACATCAATATTAGCATGTGGGATACTCTGTTGATTCCAGGCCAAAATGACAAACTCATTCAAGAACTTTCAGCTCTTGAATTGTCTCCGAAATTAGTAGACAAAGGAGGTACTGTTTTGACAAACTCAGATCCGCCAAATAAGCAACAGGGGCAGCAAAAAAATAATATATCAAAGGCGGATAAAACTGAGGTAAAAGTAAAGAAGACTCCCCCTTTTTATCTTTCTTTGACAGTAGGAGACACCTTAGTTCATAATTGCGTGGTGGATACTGGAGCCAACAGTACAGTCATGCCTAAACAGGTTGCAGACAAGCTCGGCGTTGTCTATGAGCCAAATACTAAAGGGGTATTGCAGTTGGATGGTTCACCTGCAAAGACGGTAGGGATTATCAAAGATTTGAAACTAACATTACATTCCTGTCTTAATGTAACTATTCAACAGGATGTAGTTGTAGATCTCCACCCTTATTTCGCCATGTGCCTTTCAAGAGATTTCACCTCAAATATTGGGGGATATCTATCAGCTGATTGGACTTACTGTTTAGAACCAGATATGGCACAAAGGTAACCATTCATTCAGAACCTATTGCGCGTTTTCACATGGAACCTTATACGCCAAGTGTGGTCAACGCAAATTATATTATTTCAGATGAAGTAGTACAAACTAGTGATGTAGAAAAGGACTCACTTTTGGATGGAGTTTCAGATTTATTTTTTGATGAGTGGGCTTTCGCCTTGCATGAGCATGATCCCTACAAGTTGATTGAAGAAGATCTTGGTGTATATTGTCTTCATGAGAACAATGCGCAAATCCTAGCCATGGTCAAAGGGGGCGAGTCTAGTGAAGGCTTGTGGCAACGATACTTTGATGGATCAAGAAATAAGCATGGGACAGGAGTTGGAATAATGTTAGTTTCTCCTACGAAACAAACGTATTTCTCATCCATTAAATTTAGTTTGGCTGTTCAAATAACGTTGCTGAATATGAAACACTAGTCCACGGTTTGCAATGGGCTAGGAAGATGAAAGCAAGCTGTCTACAAGTGTTTGGAGATAGTGAACTGGTGGTTCACCAGGCAAGAGGCTTGAATGTATGCAAGAACATGCTACTTAAATCTTTTAGACACAGGGTATGGGATTTACTTGAAGACTTATAGGGTTTTAATATTTAGGCTATACCAAGAGATAGAAATAAACACGCTGATAGGTTGGTTGTTGTTGGGGCGCAATTTGATATTCTAGTTAACGTTAAAAGTGACGCTTCTCAGTCACATATAAGGGTAGTCGTAAGGCCTTTTGTCCCAGATAACCAGGAAAATTGGCAGGTATTTGAATGTGACGATCAAATTGTGAGATTTTTACAAGAAGAAGCTGAGTTTTCTTCAAAAAATCAGGCAAAACTTGCATCTGTATGGTGACCAGATTGTGCAGCTGAAAACCAATAAACTACCCAAGGGATTGGTTACCCTTGAAAATATTTTCAGTGAAGACGATGAGCTAAGGAAAGAGAAACCAGCTTTGTCTACAAAAGAGGAGCACTACGCCAATGTAGAGATTGCCGCTGGTAAGATATTGAAATTGGGCAAGGTATGCACTCCACTACAAAAGAAAGATTTTGTTGAATTATGCCAAAATTTTGCTGATATATTTGCATGGCAGTATAGCGATCTCAAAGGGTTTGATCCAAGCTTGGCTCAACACACTATTGAGCTAGAAGACGAAACTAAGCCAGTACGACAAAGACAAAGGCCAATTAATCCAAAACTTGAGCCTTTAATGAAAGCTGAGCTTCACAAGCTTATAGAGTCTACTATTATATTTCCAATCAAGCACTCAACTTGGGTGGCGAACCTCGTTCGAGTACGGAAAAAGAACGGTGAGGTTCGTTTATGTGTTGATTTCCATGACTCAAACAGGGCCTCACTTAAAGACCACTATCCATTGACATCAATGGAACAAATCTTACAGCTTGTTTCAGGTTCAGAGAGGTTTTCTTTATTAGATGGGTATAGTGGCTATAATCAGATTTTGGTCGAAAAAGAAGACCAGTTCAAGATGGCTTTCACAACCAAGTGGGGAATGTTCGCATACAGAAAGATGCTGTTTGGTTTGTCCAATGCTGGAGCAACCTTTCAGAGAGCCATGGATATGGCCTTCCAAGGCCTTAACAAATTCGTGTTTGTCTATTTAGATGATACAACAGTATTCTCAAAGAACGCAGAAGATCATGTGGTGCACCTCCAGCATGTTTTTGAAAGGTGTAGACAGTTTGGGATATCTCTAAATCCTAAAAAGTGTGTATTTTCAGTTCATGAAGGTAAGCTTCTTGGACATGTTTCAAAGCACGGTTTAAACATAGATTCTGAGATGATTCAATCTATTCTAGCACTCTCCTTGCCTAAGAGCAAAAAGGCTTAGTAAAGTTTCTTTGGAAAGATCAATTTCATAAGGAGATATATTTCATATTTTTCTACTATAGCTAAGCCATTTACAGCCATGTTAAAGAAAAATCAGAGCTTCAGCTGGTCCAAGGAGGGAATAATAGGATTTGAAGATGTTAAAAAAGCCATAGCAAGTGCCCCTACACTTTTGAATCCAGATTTCAAGAAAGATTTCATTCTGTATACATATGCTAATGTGGACACCATTTCAGGTATTCTTATGTAGCAGAACCATGAAGACTTGGAACAGCCAATAGCCTTCTACTGCCAAGCCCTGCAGGAGTATGAGACAAGGTACTCTTTTGTTGAAAAACACGTCCTTGTAGTTATAAGATCTCTGAAGAAATTTAGGCACTTACTGTCTTATAATAAAATACTTCTAATGGTTGCTCATCCAAACATCAAGGAATTTCTTTTGAACAAGGACATAAATGAGAAAAGCGCTGGTTGGATAACCAAAGTGATGGAATATGATATAGAAATTAAGATCACGAAACTGGTTAGGGGCAAAGGACTTCGTGAGCATTTAGCTTAGGACTTACAAGAAACTAACGAAGCTGTCTTAGTTTCAAATGATGTAGAAATTGCTGTTGTACAGACCTCACCTTCCAGCTGGTTCCATGATCTGGTAAGCTATCTTCAGGAAGGTCATTACCCTTCCCATCTAAGTGCTTCAAGAAGGTATTTCAGACTGCAATCAATTCCATTTTTGCTTGTTGACGGTGTCTTGTTCAAGAAGGATATCAATGGAATGTTACTAAGGTGTGTAGAGCCAGGCCATACTCAAAAGTTACTTGAAGAGTTCCATGATGGATTTGGTGGAGGACATTTTTCTGTCAGAACTACAGCACTCAAGATCATGAGAGGTGGGTACTTTTGGCCTACTATATTTGGTGACTGCCATGCATGGGTTAGGAAGTGCAAACAATGCGCTATGTTTGTAGGGAAAGTTAAACTAGCAGCCCTGCCCCTACAGCCAATTACAGTGGATCAGCCATTTGTCCAGTGGGGATTAGACTTTATTGGTCTCATCAACCCTCCTTCCAGTTCAAGGCATAAGTGGATTCTAACAGCTACGGACTACTTCACCCGTTGGACAGAAGCAGTTGCATTAAAGGAGGCAAACGAAACTAACATCCTTGATTTCTATGAAAGTTTGGTCACTAGGTTTGGAGTCTCTTCAACTATTATTTCTGACAATGCAATGGCTTTTGTGGGATCTAGGATCAGCCAATGGGCTGTCCAACATGGAATCTATCTCAGTACTTCATCAAATTATTATCCACAAGGAAATGGCCTTGCTGAGTCTACAAACAAAAACCTATTGAGGATCATACGCAGGACCATTGAAGACAATCAGAGATCATGGTACCTCAAGCTGAAGTCAGCACTACGCGTTGATAGGATTACCTACAAAAGGTCAATAGCCAACTCTCCCTACAAGCTGGTCTATGGTAGGGAGGCAAGTTACCTATCTCTCTCGAGTTTCTCGCCTTAGAATTAATGCATCAACTTGAACTGTTAGAAAACGAGCATATGGAGATCAGGTATGCAGAACTTATGGAGTTGGAAGAGACAAGAAATCAATCCATGCTAGCCATGGAAAGTCATCAGGCATAGGTGAAAAGGACATTCGACAAAGGAGCTTCCTCACGAAGCTTCAATGAAGGAGATTGGGTCCTTAAGTGGGATGAGGATTGGGCCAAACCAGGAAGGCACACAAAGTTTGATTCACTTTGGAGTGGCCCATATACAATCTCTAGCTGCAAATCCCACAACGCCTTCCAATTTGCTAAGATGGATGGCAAAGAGCTTCCAATCCCAGTGAATGGGATACATCTGAAACATTGCTATTAAAGAGCAAAGTTCCATGTGCATTTTTAATTATTCTTTGCTTTCCTCCAAGTGCTGTAAAAGCACAGTAGTTTGCTTCATTTTTGTTCAAATAAGTGCTTGTTTGCACATTTGCTTTTAGTTAGTTTTCCGCTTTCGTGTGTTTCCCTTCTTATTTTGAAGGAGGTTATTACGGCAATGATCAAAGCAGATTTTCGATCAGAGATCAGGTTCACCATTTGGAAATTCGAATGTCTATACATGCCCTGGGTCTTCAAGCATAGCAGGCATGCTTCTCAGCTGAGTCGCCAGAATGTTGACAAATCTTCCACGATTCAGATCTTTTCTTGCCACTTGGAAAGTTCTCGTCTCTATTCAAGGAATGAAGAATTCATTGTTTTCCTTTGCTAACTCTAAGGACTCACTCAGAAGAGTTATTACGGACTCACTCAGGAAAAATTCTACGGACTCACTCAGGAAGAGTTTCTACGGACTCACTCAGAAAAATTCTAAGGACTCACTCAGGAAAAATTCTACGGACTCACTTAGAGAGTTTCTACGGACTCACTCAGCGAAAAAATTCTACGGACTTGCTCGACACTTAGAAGAAATTCGGAAAAAGTTGCAAAAGGCAAGGAAAAGACAGTTTCAGGAGTTCCGAAGGGCAGGGTACCCTTCGGAAGGGACACTTGCAACAATCCCGAAGGGCACCTACCCTTCGGGCAGGCACATAAACTAAATCGTAGACCTTTGCAAAAAGCCCGGGTGCTCTCCAATTTTTCCGAAGGGCACCGGCAGAGGACACTTGGACTGGCTACCAAAGGGCATGTTTTAAATCCCGAAGGGCACATTTTAGAGCAAAGGCAAAAAGTTCGAAGGAATTCGGAAGGGATAGGAGACAAGTCCGAAAACAAGACCAAGGGAAAAGACAAGATAAAGCTAAGTCGAAGAGAAATTGGAATCCTTCGGACAAAAAGTCCAAAGGAATTCGGAAATGACTAACAGAGTAGAAATCTCGAGAAAAGTCAAAAAGTTGCGAAAAAAGCCAAAGACGAGAGAAGGAATGAATTTCTTCGGACAAAAAGTCTGAAGAAATTCGGAAGTGTCCACGAAGGCTTAGACAAAACGAAAGGGCCGCAAAATATAAAGCGAAGGAATTCGGAGGCAAAGACATGTAATCAAAAGAATTTTGCGGGAATATACTCAGCGACCAATACAAAAGAGCCGACAGAGCAACATACCATAGAAATAAGCCCGAGGGAATGTAGCTGAAAGAAATATGACAGTTTCCGGTGACGTCCTGCAGGCTGTCAATTTCTTCGGACTTTTTGTCTGAAGGAATTCCTTCGGACAAAAAGTCCGAAGAAATTCCGAAGTGTCCACGGAGGCTTAGACAAAACAAAAGGGCCGCAAGATATAAAGCGAAGGAATTCGGAGGCAAAGACATGTAATCAAAAGAAGTCCGCGGGAATATGACTCAGAGACCAATACAAAAGAGCCGATAAAGCAACAGAGATTATAGTTGAAAGAAATATGACAGTTTCCGGTGATGTCTTGCAGGCCGTCAATTTTTTCCTGTAGGAAGTAACCATTGAGACTAAGGAGATAGCAGGAAATCCGAAATAAATGGAGGCCGACTGCGCAAAAAAGAATAGAAAATAGATAATCCGACGAAGAATTGAATTCGGAATCCTGCCGGAAATAGACACGATCAAAATTAAAACGAAATACATGCAAACGTGGAGCTATTTTTGAACATCGGAGCTATTTTCGAATAAACGGTCAAAGTTTCAGTTGACTGATCATTAAAGACCTGTTCGTCTTTATTCAATGCATGCATCCGAAGGACTAAATCCGGCTTCAGCAGGTGTTTCGAGTTCTAATGAGGAGTTGACTATTCCAGATTTAGAATTGACTAATTGATTTAAACGCCACGTCCACTAGAAAATTTCATGCGAAAGATAATGATCTCTTCGTCCAACTCAGTTTTCAAATACTACAACTTGGTAATCAAGCAGCTCACGTGAAATTAAAAAATTGACATCTGCATGGATTTTCATGCAAAAAAGAGGTGGACGGTTCATGACAAGGATGGGTGCGCTTCATCAAACGAATAAGCTTCATGCAAGGACAAAGAAAAAATATATTTTATTTTAAGGCCAAGTAAAGCTTGGAGTTAAGAAAAAGTGAATCTTCCCCTCAAGTTCTACGCCTATCTTTGGCCTCTTGTAATTTGCTATATAATGGCTTTCAGCCTTGATTAAAAATCATGCAATCTCTCTTGGTTAAACCAGACTCTGCCATTGGTGAGTTGTGTAACCTCTTCGATTAATAAGGATTGTACTTTCAGATTTCAAGCATGGCATAGTGTATATTTTTTCAGCAATTTTCATAAGTGGTAGAGTTTTCTCCCTTCCCAAATTTTGTTTCGTACCTAGTTGCTATATTGTCCTTGTGCAGGTCATGTTAAAGTGTTCTTTATTGTCTTTTGCTGAGACTGTAAGTGGATGTTAGGCGGCTGCAAAGTGTCTTTTATCAGACCTCTCTCCACCATTTTCTCTCAGGTTTTAGTCATTGAACCAGACCTCTGCATGAAATACTTATGCACAAGTGATTAATTGAAGTCTAAGGTCTTCCTTCTCTCTTGTTCGTTCAGTGTTCAAGGTTCAGAGCTGAGTAGGATCATAATTCTGGTGGATCACTCCCTTTTAGATAGGATTTCCCCTTTAAGTTTTCTTTCTCCCTTTTCCATGGTAGTCAGCGACATAGAGTAGGAATCTTCATCGATATATCATACAGGAACCAGCCTTCTCTGGAGGTTCTTCACACTATTGAGGCACCCACCCTCGTGAGAAGATCCCATTGTTTCAGTCGGATAGAAGACTGGCCGTTTTGCGCACGTCTTCGAACCAGGGTGCAGCTCCAGGTTGACAACACTTCCTTTGCCATCAGTTGCACATCTTTGAACAATTATGCTTTTGGACACTCAATGAAAATGAATGAACTTCACTGAATTCATGAATGAATGAGAATTGAATGAATTCTATGAACTCTATAGGGTCATAAATACATAAGAACATCCCTTAAGCTCGAACAAAAAGCCCAAGATTCAGAAACTAAAGTCAAAATGTGTTTGTCGCTTGCATTTATGCATTCCCTATGGGAAAAACTGTCTCTTTATGGAATGTGAAACCGCTAGGGCGGTTATGAAACCGCCACTAAAGGTTGGAAAACCATTGAGACGGTTGCGAAACCACCACCTGCTTAAACTAGTGGTTTTGCAACCATGGAAAGTCCTATAACTTCTGGAGGCCATAACGTTCGCATGCAAAATTGAAATCGCATGCCCTTTTTGAGAGGAATCCAAATATATTCTTTAAAGGTACTTTTGATGCCAACCATGTGCTGTTTAAGCCCTCACAATAAAAACTAGCTCTTTTCTAGGACTTGGTGTGTTGTGGGTAACCCCTATTTGATAATCAATTGTCTTATTGACTGAATTTGATGATCTTCTTGATCCAAATCTTTGAGTGCTAGTTTTGTGCACACATGAAAAAAGGGCACAAGAATGTTGGTGATAGTGATGTACCCAAAGTAGCAAATCGGGAACCACAAGTGTGTTGCATGTAAATGCCTCCAAAGAAACATGGCATGATCCTCAAGTGTGCCAAAGAAGATGTCTCCCTTAATTGCTTATATTTTTTTAGTTATTACAATGAACAATGTCTTTTACAATGCCTTCAAAAGAGAAAACAAAAAAGGTTGCTTACTATACAATTATAAGAAATAGTGCCAACAAATTTAAAGTTTTTGCGAAAGATAGGTACTTTGAAAAAATATGACACTAAAAAAAGGCCTTAAAAGTGCAAAGAAATTGCTAGTTGAAGTTGGAGTCGCAAATTTTAGTTGGGAAGGTCAACTGGCAAAAAGGAGTCATCTATGGTGGGTGTGATCCCTTGTCACATTGGGCCCACCCTTTGGTCTTTGTTAGTGGTTTGAAAATAGTCATAAATCCCAAAAATGCCTTGGAGTCAACAGGGCTATAAGGGGCGTGTCAAAAGGGCCAAAATAGCCTTTGAGTCAAGGTTGTGATGTTTAAAAAAGAGGGGCCAGCCCAAAAGGGTCTGGGCGGACTTGAAAAATAGGTGTTGGTTAGGCCAAAAGGCTGTGGATGGACTTGGAGATCGGGGGCACAGGAGGTTTGGATGAGGGGAAGCCTAGGTGGGATGAGGAAGGCATGAGATGCGCCTAGGTTGAGGAACCTTGGGTAGTGGAAGGGGAGTGCATAGGGGAAGGGGAACCAACATAGGTTTTGGGAAAGCTCTGGGTGGGGATGCTTGAGTGAGGAGAGTTTGAGGTGGGATGAGGGGAGTTGAGGGATTTAGCTTAGGGTGGTAGGTATGCGAAGTCATAGGTCAGTGGGATGCAATGGGCTAGGAGATGGAAGGTTAGTGCAAGGTCCACACAGGTTAATGGCCCAATCAATAAAGTAGGATGGATCGGTGGGCCAATCGACCAAGAGGGTTGGTCATCAAGGGCATCAAATAATGTAGGTGGAGGGTCGGTCGGTCAAGAAGGTTTAGTTAGACTCTTCTAGAATGTTTGTTTTTTTGCAAACAACATAAAAAAAATCCCGAATTTCCTCAATTCTTTTCTCAGAAAACCCTCCATTTTTTTTTCGAAAACCCCATATATATAGATTCAATTTTTGAAAAAACACTTCCCTTGAAACCCTGAGAGGGGCAAGCCTTAGAAGTCCCAAAAAATAAGAAAATGAAGTAGAGTAGAACGAAGGAGAGAGAAGCCTGTGAATAATTTTTTTAGGATAAACCGTTTTGATATCATATAGGAGCAATGGAGAAAACCTCAAGATCTCACTAAAATGTTCATAACCCAACACCGCATACTTGCATAAACCACACACATGAAAGCAAACACTTTATTGTATTGAAAGGCAAAACACTGCCACTAAGAGAGTAACAATAACTATATTACATGCTACGCCCCTAACCTATCACATGTATGAGGATAGTATTAGCCGACTTGTGGCTTACTTATCCCTCTTTGACATTATATTGTGGCCGACTTGTGGCTTTCTTTAGATTAGTAGGTCGGCCTATGGAGTAACCATGGCCTAGTTAGACTATATATAGGAGGTAGTGGGTAATCATTTATCATCATATTGTGAATTCTGCTCTTATTGAAGCTTGTGGAGGTTGCCTCCTCGAAGTGGCTTATCTTTTATCATATATTTGGATATATTTCAGTCATATTTGGATATAATTTTGCTGTTATACTTAATTCTTGAAGTAATTTCATTACAAGTGGTATCAGAGCCTCCACTCGGGTTCAAGTCACAGAGCGGGTGTTTACGTCGGTATGGCAGTGTTCGGCCGGGGCTTGTACGCTGGGGTTCCTAGCTGTACGTGCGCAAAGCCAGCCCAGAGTCTGGGCTTTGGAAGCGCGGTGGGATGTTATGGTCCTGGTGGGCGGATTTCACTGACGCCTCGAGGTTTTGGTGTAGCGGTTCGTTACATGTAGAAGCTTAATGCTTACTTGATATCTTTACCATGATATTCATCTCCTATATATATACATCTATCTAACCCATGGATGGGTAACCTCCTAATCCAATGTAGGCCGACCATTACCCAATGTAATACTTCCATAAGTTACTCTATTATCCTAATATAGTGTACCCATATAACTAAGGGGATGTGTGCCACATGTCGGCATCTCCATCAACCCATATACATCAATATATCATATCCCTAGGTACATAGCATTCCTTCCCTCCTTGACATGTTTCGTCTCCGAAACATAGGAAGAAACCAAATAATGAGTGTGCTTCAAATCATTACACACTTGTCTCCAATCTCGATCATCTAGCCATCCATATGTGATCTTGGCAGGTGATAGCTCTCCAAGTTTGTTTCCAAATTTTATTGTGCTCCTCTGATTTCGTTGATGATCATAATTATACTGCTTTGGTGTCCAAGCATAATTATTCCTCTTTTTATTCCATGTACCATATTCCACTGTGCTACTCTGATTCCAACCATGACCATAGTATTTATTCTTCCATGCATAGTCATAGTGTTTTCCCTATTCATTCCATGTGCCATAGTATTTTTTCTTTGGATTCCATGCATATCCATAATGATTGGAAATTTTATTTCCTGTATAGACAAAATGATTGTTATTATGACACTTCCTCACCTGGTTCCATGATTGTTTCCTCTCATGATGATGTGGGTGTCTATATACTTCAACCTTTTCTAATACTTTGACCTTATCCACCTTTGCTTCTACCTCTTCCACATTTTCCTTCTTTGTCTCTTGAGTAGATGAATTGCTCATTTGTAGTGTCTTTATTTATATCATTTGAATATTCATCATGTTCTTCATCACCTGTTTCCATCTTATCCTCATGATCTACCTGAATTGTTATTGGTGCCTTTTTTACTATGATATCTTGTAAAGTGATCTTTTTCTTATACCAAAACTTCATGAACTTTTTTTGAATATTAATATTCATTGTTCCCAAAGTCTCTAACCATGGATATCCAAGAACTATATCTATATCATCCATATGCAAAGCATAAAAATCTGAATGCAAAACATATTTTTCCATAATGAGCTTCAGATCTTCAAACATTGAAATATTCTTACCATCTACTTGAACCTCTTTGATATTCTTTGCTTGAACATGTAGATGCTTGGCCACATTCATGTTAATGAAGTTATACTTGCTATTAGGGTTTATGGACACAACCACCTTCTTCTTTTAAATGCATTCATGAAATTGAAAAATTGACTCGGATTTCTTTGGAGCCAAATTATTTGAACCCTTTTTTTTTCTTCTTTTTCTTCTTCCTCATCTGCTTCTTCTATTGCTTCTTCTACTGCTTCTTCTTCTTCTTGTTCTTCTGATGATTCTTCTATTTCTTCTTCTTCTTCTTCTAATTCTCCTTTTTCTACTTGTTTTCTAGCCCATCGATCTAAAAAAATCTGTTCAAATTCTTGCCATGAAGAAAACCTTTTTGTACAGCTCAACTGATCAAAACAATCTAGTGCAGGCCCAGACAAAAAAGGAGTTAATTGTCTTTGCCTAAAAGTTTTTCTAAAATGATTATCCAAAAGGAGCCACCATTCTCTAACATCGATATCATCTTCCCCTGAAAATATTTGCAACTCCATGATCCACAAAAAAATTAAGGTTTATGAAACCCTAAAATGTCAAAACTGATCCATAAAATCGCAAATTACCACTAAAAACAGCTCCAAAAATTCTAAAATTTTGACTGCACTTCTCTTAAATCTGCTTACATCTCCAGTAAAAATTTCAAATAAAAATTCTCTATATTTCGAAAGATATAGCGAAATTATTATAAACCATAAAATAGAAATAACTCCCACAAAACAAATCACAAAATTCTGAAATTTTTACTACGCTTCTCTTATATTTTCTTACATCTCCAGTAAAAATTTTGAGTAAAAATTTTCTATATTTCAGAAAATATAGTGAAATTAGGGTTTCGCTCCACACAATTGCCCAAATCGAAGTTCTGATACCACTTGTAATGATCTTGATATTCAATATATGCAGAAATACCCTTAAGGTAGGGAAACACCATATAATACTCCTTTAGGAAGGAATAACTCCACAATGTCTCTTTGAAGGGACAACCTCCAATATCCTCTTACAATAGAAGACTCAATGCTTACTTGATATCTTTACCATGATATTCATCTCCTATATATATACATCTATCTAACCCATGGATGGGTAACCTCCTAATCGAATGTAGGCTGACCATTACCCAATGTGGTATCATCACATTAAGCTTCCATTAAAATTTCAGATCATTTGGATCTGTTTTTCAAAATTTATCGCTATTTTATGTTTTTTCATAAAATTGCTCTATTGTGCGCAATTCAAAGAATTTTTCTGAGTTGTTTACATTTTTGGAAAGCTTAGAAAAATTTGGATACGGTTTGTTCTTTGTATATTTTGAATTGAGGCCGACATAATTCCAAAATCGCTTTGTCAAAGTTGAGTCAAAAGTGTCAATAAGGGTCGACATCGTAAAACCCTTTTATAGCAAGTCCACAAACTCGGGGCCGAGGAAAGGGCGCTGAAACTCCAGGGAAAACTCCTAACAAGGATGAGATGGAGTCAGAAGGGGGGTGTAATAGACCCTTTGTACCAGGGTTTTCTGACATAGATCACAAAGTGAGCCAGCTTGATTATAGTGTGCAAGGCATTCAGAGTGAGGTGCAAGACATACAATCTAATATGCATGCCATACAAGATAGTTTGGGATATATCATGACAGCTTTGAATATTAATCAATCAAATCATCAAGCTAACTCTATTTCACAAACCCACCAGGGTGGTTCTCCTAACTAGTCTACTTCAAATCCAACTCCATGGCCATAGAAGAACCTATTACCAAAAGTGGATATGCGCAAATTCGATGGAAAAGATCCAATCAATTGGCTCAACCAAATGGAGAGTTTTTTTGACCTACATCAGATTCCAAGTGGACAGAAGGTCACCATGGCATCCTTGTATCTTGAACCTGATCAATTCATTTGGTATCGATGGTTGTGTGATCAAAAGAAAAAGATGGGTCTCAATGTCACTTGGTCAATTTTTCAAGAGTAGCTACAATTACACTATGGCAATAGTGTGACAGATAATTACTTCAGCCAATTGGCAAAATTGCTACAAACTAGCTCTGTCAAGGATTATATTCATCATTTTTAGAACCTATCCTTACGTGTGGAGACAATTTCTGATGCAAACTTGAATGACCTATTTTTGGGTGGACTCAAGGACCACATTCAACATGAGGTATGCATGTTTAATCCACTTAATATTTCTGAATCTATTATCCTAGCACGTAGAGCTGAGAAAAAATTCCTAGCCAACAAGAGACAGCCATTCACTCACTTCAAAGATCGTAGCATATCATCATCAACATTTCCTCCACCTACTAGATTGACCCCTCAGCAAATTGAAGAAAAGCGTGCAAAAGGATTATGTTTTGGTTGTGATAGCAAGTGGAGTAAAGGACATAGATGTGCTGAGAAGAAGTTATTCTACATTGAGGGACCAAATGAAGATGAAGTAGATGATGCCTCCAATGATGATGAGGAAGATATAGAGGAGGTACCTGAAGATTCCCACCCTATAATCTCTTGTCATGCAGTTGCAGGTATTAACACTCCACAAACTCTTAAGGTGGTGGGTTTCCTCAAGAAACAGAAGGTGACAGTGTTGATTGATTCAGGTAGCACACATAACTTTATAAACCATAAGTTGGCCACTCGATTGAACTGTTTCATCTACCCAGCACCAGAATTTCAGGTCATGATTGCAGATGGTGGCACAATTAATTGTTCAGGCAAATGCCATAGTATTAAGGTTACTATGGGTGGGTACAATCTTGACTCTCTTATGTTTGCTATTCCCATGGGTAACACAGACATTGTTTTGGGAGTCCAATGGCTCACAACCTTAGGTACCATTGAGATGAACTTCCAAGAACTATTCATGCGCTTTCATTCTGAAGGTAAGAAAATTGAATTACATGGATTACATGCAAAATCTCCACAATTGGTTAGTTCACATCAGATGACCAAGATGCTAAAAAAGGGGGCAGAGGGAATTATTGCACGATTATGCTCTATAGAAGTTCAACCCCCAAAGGTATCTACACATCATGATCTGCAAATAATTCTTGAAGACCACTCATCTATTTTTGGGGCCATGCCAAAAGGACTACCACCAAAAAGAGAACATGATCATGCCATTCAACTAATTCCAGGTAGTCAACCACCAAATATTAGACCATATAGATATCCATATGCACAAAAGAGTGAAATTGAACAGATGGTCCATGAGATGCTGGAGGCAGGGATCATTAAGCATAGCCAAAGTGCATATTCATCACCAGTGGTCATGGTGCGGAAGAAGGATGACACATGGAGGATGTGCCCCGATTATAGGGAACTCAACAAGTACACCATCAGAGATAAGTTTCCTATTCCAGTAATTGATGATTTACTTGATGAGTTGCACGGTGCTAATTATTTCACAAAATTGGATCTTTGCCCGGGGTACCATCAAACTAGAATCAAGGATGAAGATGTTCATAAAACTGCTTTTAGAACACATGAGGGCCATTATGAGTTTCTGGTAATGCCCTTTAGTCTTACAAATGCACCATCTACTTTTCAGAGCTTGATGAACACTGTTTTTAGGCCTTTTTTAAGGAAGTTTGTGCTAGTTTTCTTTGATGACATATTGATTTATAGTCAGACATGGGAAGCACATCTGCAACATGTGAAACAGGGATTGATAGTTTTGGAGAAGCACCAACTTTATGCGAATCCATCTAAATGTGCTTTTGGAGTACAGGAGGTAGAGTACCTTGGTCACATTGTTTCCCATGAAGGGGTCAAAGTTGATCTTCAGAAGATCAAAGCGATAATGGAATGGCCCATGCCAAAAACTCTAAAAAACCTTCGAGGTTTTCTTGGACTAACAGGTTACTATAGAAGATTTGTGAAAGGTTATGGCAGCATAGCAGCTCCACTCACTGCATTGCTAAAGAAGGATGCTTTCCATTGGAATGATGATGCCACCAAAGCATTTGAGAAACTAAAAGTAGCTATGTGCACCACTCCAGTTTTGGCTACTCCAGACTTCTCACAAACATTCATTGTTGAATGTGATGCTTCTGGGTCTGGATTGGGGGCAGTACTAATGCAGGAAGGAAGACCCATTGCATTTGAAAGTCGTCAATTCAAAGGTAAGAATCTACAAAAACCTGTCTATGAGAAAGAAATGATGGCTATTCTTCATGCAGTTAAACAATGGAGGCCTTATCTGATGGGTAGACACATTAAGGTGAAAACGGATCATGATAGTCTCAAATACTTTTTGGAGCAAAGATTATCATCTGCGGAACAACAAAAATGGGTAACCAAAATGTTGGGTTATGATTTTGAAATCATCTACAAGAAAGGTAAAGATAATGTAGTTGCAGATGCACTATCTAGACGGGATGCATCCACGGAAGCATTACTTGGTGCAATGTCCATATTGCAAGCAGATTGGGTGGATGAAGCTAGGTTAGAATGGGAGCAAGACAAGGATACACAGGTTCTGATTCAGAATCTCCAGCAAGATAATTTATCTTCTGACAAATTTGAATGGAAAGGTAATGTCCTATGGTATAAGGGTCGGTTATACTTGTGCAAAACTTCAGAGCTTAAGCATAAGATTCTTGCAGAGTTGCATGCATCTTCACTTGGGGGACAGTCAGGGTTCTTGAAAACTTATCATAGAATTAAGAAAGAATTATTTTGGGAAGGACTCAAGGGAGATGTACAAAAGTTTGTGGAAGAATGCATGGTATGCCAACAGAATAAAGGTGAAACAGTTAAGACCCCAGGGTTGTTACAACTTTTAGCAATTCCTAGTCAAAGGTGGGAGGAGGTTTCCATGGATTTCATCACTGGGTTGCCTTGTTCTGAAGGTAATAATGTTATTTTGGTCATTGTGGATAGGCTTACAAAATATGCCCATTTTTGTGCTCTCTCACACCCATTTTCAGCAAGTACCGTTGCAGCTATTTTTATGGAAGCAGTTCTTAAATTACATGGAACCCCAAAAATAATTGTAAGTGATCGTGATCCTATTTTCACTAGTAATTTCTGGACTGAACTATTTTCTTGTTTGGGTACTCAGTTAGCTCATAGCTCATCTTACCACCCCCAATCTGATGGACAAACTGAAGTGGTTAACAAATGTTTAGAGGGGTATCTCCGTTGTTTTATATCAGATAAACAAGAACATTGGGTTAAATGGCTACCACTTGCAGAATGGTGGTATAACACATGTTTCCATACCTCTTCTAAAATGTCTTCATTTCTAGCACTATATGGTTACCATCCACCTTCTATCACTTCTTCATTAAAGGTGCACACCAAGGTTCGAGATGTGGAAGAGCACATTCAACATCAACAAGAAGTTTTAGCTAGTTTGAGAGAGAATTTAGCTTTGGCACAAAATAGGATGAAGCAACAAGCAGATCAACACCGGAGTGAGCGAAATTTTGAGGTGGGTGACTGGGTATTTGTTCGTTTGCAACCTTATAAGCAGATGTCCTTGAAGCAACAGAAAAAGGACAACAAACATGCTCCAAAGTATTATGGCCCTTATCAGGTTCTACAAAAAATTGGAAGTGTGGCTTACAAGCTCGAGTTACCTCATTCATCTCACATACACCCAGTATTTCATGTTTCTTGTTTGAAGAAGGTCATTGGACAGAAAGTTTCTGCCCAGACAGAGCTCCCAGAACTAGATGAAGAAGGACGAGTCATTTTGGAACCAAAGAAGATCCTCGAAACACGTACTAAGAGGTTGAGAACCAGAGAGATTAAGGAATATTTGATCAAGTGGAAAAACCAAAGCAGTGAAGATGCAACTTGGGAAGGTGAAGAATTTCTGCAACAACATCCACAGTTGTTCAACGTTGAGGACAACGTTGGTTTGAAGGGGAAGGGCAAGCTACGCCCCTAACCTATCACATGTATGAGGATAGTATTAGCCGACTTGTGGCTTACTTATCCCTCCTTGACATTATATTGTGGCCGACTTGTGGCCGACTTTAGATTAGTAGGTCGGCCTATGGAGTAACCATGGCCTAGTTAGACTATATATAGGAGGTAGTGGGTAATCATTTATCATCATATTGTAAATTCTGCTCTTATTGAAGCTTGTGGAGGTTGCCCCCTCGAAGTGGCTTATCTTTTATCATATATTTGGATATATTTCAGTCATATTTGGATATAATTCAGCTGTTATACTTAATTCTTGAAGTAATTTCATTACATTACAACTCTTCTCCTACTCTAAGAAAACTCCTTGCATGGAGCTCCTCTACATTACTACAACTCTACTATACGCCCTCTCATGAGTTCCCACATCTTAAATGAGTAAAGGTGCTATTCTTTTATAAGAAATTGACACCCTCATTGAATTTATATGGCTGGCCTACTTTAGTAAAAAACTTATGGTTGGCCAACTTTTCTCATGTAGTAGAATTTACTTTCTAGATGGTAGGTTCACACATACTCATATTGTGCAACTTGCTCATTCTAGAAACTGTACACATATCCCACTTATTTTCTCGTTTACGAAGAATATTCCTTGCCTAGATTATCCAACATAAGTAAATTTAACTAAGGTGTATAAATGCACCAACATTCTACTCTCCATTCAACCCTTATGAAATACCCTAAGTCAAGATAGCCCAAAATTTAAAGGTCACTGAGTCATGCATTAATTGAACAATTTGAGTCAAACTGTAACGGTCCCTTTTAAGGATGAATATGCAAGAACAAAAATCTCCACAAATCCCAATTAGTTCTAAATTGAAAATCCACAAAAAAATATGCCAAGAATCTGAATTTGTATACCTAGGAATAAATTGTCCCACTTGGCCTTGGCGCTAGAGTTTGGGGACTAAAATTAATACTTTTTCATGCAAAATTACTCAGAAAATTGCAATCAATTTACCAAATTTGAATGTGCCAAAGGACTTATTTTTCAACTTGGAAATAATTAATTTTTATTAGATTTTTTGAAAATTGAAAAATTGCATAACTCCTTCAAAACTGAATGTATTGAGCCAAATTAATACTCAAAATGATCATAAAAATATCAAAGATCAGATCACATAGAATTCAGATTTTTCTGAGCAAGATAAACCCTCAAAAAATGCAGAAGTCACCCAAGAAGGGTGACGCCACCCTTTGGAGGTGTGATATCACACCCTAGGCAGGTTCGCCACACATGGGAATGATTCGAAAGTTCCTCAAAACTGATCAAAACCCTTCAGATCTGATATTTGCTCAATCTTACCCGGAAATGATTATGAAAATGCAGAAAATTGAAAAATTCTTGGCCAAATCAGCAACCAACAAATGGCATAATGTCTTCAATGTGATTTCGGAATGAAATCACCCTTCAAACAGCAGTAGCGTTCATTGGGCACCCATCCCAATCATTCTTCAATCACGAAGATTCAATATATAATTTCAGCATATCCAAAATAAAAGCCCTCATGTCCATATATAGTCTTCAAAGTGGGGCGACCCACTCTTTGTAATGTCCCCTTCTAGTTAGACATTGTACTTTCAACATGATTAGCCTATCAGTGGCCCTCGTAGGCTAATACGGCAAGGTTTGAGGGTCCTCCTTGCAGTTACCCAAATGGCAGTCGGTTTCTTTGGGGAAGTTTCAACATATTCTGGAGGTTTTCTCATGAATTATTAGAATGTTCTATTTTTTAGAAACCTCATGTTACAAGATGATATTATATTTGTGCTTTATGATATAATTCATTATTTTATATTAAAGTGCAAATATAATATATTAAAAGGGAAAAATAATAATAAAATATTATGATGTTTCTAGAAGCTTCCCAAATGAAAAAAAGTATAAAGGGAGGTGTGGGCTGCCATTATGAATTATCCCGATTTGATGTCTTTGCTGTGGTATGCTGGTGGAGCCTAGAGTTTCCAGCAGTGAATCAATTTGTCTTTGGGAACGATAACTCCATTGATAGCATAACTGAGGGAGTGAAATATCTCTTGAAGGGTTGCATTTTGGAGGTGATATTTTAGTCATCTCAATTGGAGAAAAATTTGTGGCCATTGGCCAATTTTGGATTAATCGATTTGGTGAATTTGTGGAGGTTGCATAGCTAACTCCTTGGTGTTGGTTTCTATATAGCTTGGCATCGATTTTTCCCTGGTTAAGAGAACAGATTGCATTGTAGAGAAAACTGATATAAAAATAAGATATTTACAGTCAAGGAAGGACGCCATTAGGAGGGATGTTTTTGCTTTTGGGGGTTCCATTTTGCATCGATTCTCTGCTTGGCTTGGTGTGTCCACTTCCTTGGAGCATAGAGATGATATTAGATGCTTGAGGCAACGCATATTCAGTGCATATTATTTTAAATTTCAGATCAGACCAAAACAGGGATGACCGGCTTGGAAAATTCGATTTAGCTTGGGAGATCATCCTTTCGCTGGAAAATTGCTTGCTCCATCTATTCTCAAGGGTGCCTCAATCCCACCAGGGTTCATTGCATACAATCCGTCCTTTAGTATAGTTTATATTTGCAGCTGTAGGTGTACGTCCTTCATACCAGCATACCTTATAATTGTAGTTCTTGTTTATGCCAAGAGTCTTGGCTAGTTTACTGGAGCATTGTATCAAATCATCAATACAAATAAGAATCACAAGTTGCTGGTCATTTATGTTGTTTTTTGAGCATTTGAATTGAGATAGTAGGTTGCATGCCAACTGTTTGACTAAATGTCCATTGGCTGTAAGTGATTAATTTGCTTTGTGAATTCATCTAATTGCATAGAGAAGAACAAAAGCTGCATCTAGAACTCAGCATTGTCATTCTTAAAACTTCTTGAAGCTTTAATGCATCGTCATTCAAACAAATCATCAAAACTGTGACAAAAATCAACAAGAAGCACTTTGCTTGCAAAGTGTTCGAAAAAATTACAAGGCAGCAAATTAAGACAATTAAGACCAGATTGGGCAAGGATTGTCACACTCTTGGAGGCAAAATACCTTTTCAAAATCATTTAACCACTTTTCAAAATATTTTTTCTTTTTTTATTTTCCCTCTTGGCCAACATTTAATCTTTTTTCCCCACTTATAATATTAAATTAATTGCCAAAATAGATTTAGTAATTAAAATTACTTTAATGCAATAATTTAACAAATAATTAATTAATTTATCACTCTTTAAACAATAGTAGCATTCATTGGGCATCCATCCCAATCATTCTTCAAGCATGAAGATTCAATATATAATTTCAGCATATCCAAAATAGAAATTCTCATGCCCATGTATAGTCTTCAAAGTGGGGCGATCCACTCTTGGAGACAAAATACATTTTTAAAATCACTTAACCACTTTTCAAAATATCTTTTTTTAATTTTCCCTCCTAGCTGACATTTACTGTTTTTATCTCCACTTATAATATTAAATTAATTGCCAAAATAGATTTAGTAATTAAAATTACTTTAAGACAATAATTTAATAAATAATTAACTAATTTACCCAATTTACAAGAGTGATTAAATCACTTTCGGGCAAACAATTAATTAAAATACCTTCTCCCAATATTATTTGAACTCTCAAGTGCAATAGTGGTTAAAACCACTTTTATAAAATGTTTTAGTGGTAAAAACCACTTTTTAATAATATTTTATTAACTAACTAAAATTGCCTTATATATTCAAATGATCAAAATCACTATTCGGACAATCTTAATCAATTAATAAAATAAAATCCCCAAAAGTTATTCTCTAGTCTATGGGGAAAAGTAGACTAAAGGTCTTCCATATCTGTTTACTTGTGAACTGGAAATGGGGACATTACACAAACAAGGTTGTTCACTATAGGAATAATATTAGCAATAATTACCCTATTTGTGACATTGTGGCCTTATAATATAATTGTTACAGAACTTGTGATGTTTCTCTACCCGATTTCTTTTTGGATCACTTGTGGACTTATCAGTTTTTACTGTTTAGTCACTCTCTGTATGATGCAATTGAGGTAATGAGATATGCCAAAACACTTTGATGAAGCATTTATAACTACCAACAGATCCCGTGAAGAACTACTAAGCATTTATGTAATTTTCAGCATGGCAAATTTGAGTTTAGCAAATGTCCTCTTATGCTTGTCACACAATTGCTTTCTATGAAATATAATTTATATTCTAGGTAAATGTGAGTTAAATCTTCACTTTTGTGATGGGGACAATGTTCACTAGTATATTTTAATTTTATGAATCTTATAAGTGGTGCCTTATTTGGTAATTGGGAATATGTAAGAAAATCTTGTTTAAAGTTGTTTTAATTTTCTTGCAGCTAAATATTAGAAACAAGTCAGCTGCCACAGAATGTTATCTAAGAACCGAGCACTGTTTGGAAGGTCATTTTGAACTTCATATATTTGCATTTATTTTTGTTTACTTGATCGTGCTGTTATGCCTTAAATTTACACGAGGCTCCCCAATCCTGTTCAACAAAAAATAATAGCCTGCAAGAATTTGCATAGCTGATTTACATTATAAATTTACATCAGATGTTTTCATTGACATGTTCAAATAAGCTTGTTAATTTTATAGAAAGATAATGAAGATGATCGTCTAAAATTTGTTCTCTTAGAGCAATATTTACCATAAATATTGTACTCCATTTTCATCTCCATCCATTATTGACTTTAGGTTGATGCCCATGACAGGAAGGTAGGAAGATAGACACAAACATATAGACATTTGTTTTTGTATCAGTGTCAATGGAAATTGCAAACAATTTGCCGTATATAATTTAGAAGGATTTGAATATCAAAGATTTAGTATAATGTTATATGTTGAGAAGACCAAGTGTGTCCAGTAAAAGGCAGAGAATAAATCTTTTAATTAGATCCGCTGTTTCAAATAAATAGGAAATTATAAGCACAAAATATAGGAGATTCATAGTGCAAAAAGAAAAAACAATAGAATGTAAAATATAGATTCTTTTTAAATAAATAGAGTTTATCCTATTCAGTCCATAAATCGCTGTAAAACCAATTCATCTCTATTTAAAAACCAAAGGAAGTAAGGGACTCAATAATATAATGATCACCTATAATAAACTACAAGATGCACCCTATTTTTGGACCAGCCTTTCTAAGGATGTGCGACAAACCTATCAAAAGGGGAGTTGTGGGCGATTTAGTCAAATCAAGAGTGATCAAAGTCATTTCAAAGGTCTCCAAAATGTAGTAGATGAGTGGTTGGTGTTTTATTACCCTCCTTAATGTTTCTTTAAAAATATTATAGCAAAACCACTTGATAGAAGGATCAAGAAGTTGGTGGCACAAATAGTCTGAAGGGAATAGACTTGTTTCATAAAGGGCAGATTTATTCTAGAAAACTTATGATTGGATAGAGTGGGATTTCATTTTGAATATGCTTTGATTGATTGGGCTTTGGATCCTTCTTCCACAAGTCAGCGGAGATGCTTTTCTCACATGATTTTGTAAGAGTTAGTCTGAAAGCTATTCCCAGATATTGTAATGACCCTGCTCAAATCTGGTTGAAAACTTTTGATTTTTGGTCTTGGAAATTTTATCAAACACTTCACATACCAGGGTCATATGACTGATATAACATTTTAGTTTGCTTTAATGGCTCTTTCCTTTACTTAACATCAATAAGAATGCTTGCAAGAAGACTCTAGATTGTCTAAACAATGACCTAGCACGAATGTGCAACTAATTTTGGCAATATTCCATGCATATATATGATCTATGCTTGAGAAATGAACACCTACAGCCAACTGACATTTTTACAAACAGTTGGTATGCAAACTAACTAGCTGATAATAAATGATATCGAAATTCTCAAATGACACCAGCAATTATTATCTCTTTAATTGCATTGAAATTTCTAATACAATGCTCATGAAATATGGCCAAGACTCAATGTTAACAATTTCAAAATGACCCTGATTGGAGACGCCTTCAAATGTTATGAATTTCTGAGTTGTCTTCAGACTGGTATACTTCAGATCAGACTTGCATATCTTCCAAATTCCACTTCCAAATGAATATATGTCAATGCCAAAGTGTTAAGAAATGTTGGGCGCCCCTTTTGGATGATATTTGATATTTTTTTGGACTCCTTTAATGCAAAATCGCCCCACTTCAAAGTTGCAGACCTGCCATGGATAAACCTTCAAATCTGAAATAATCTCCACAACCTTTGGATTCTTTGTCATAAACAAAACGTTCCTTGGACTTGGGCACTCCAAATGGCACTATGCTTGATGTTGAAAACCCTCTTAGGTAACCAAAACGAACTTGGAAGTGTGGCTGTCCTCAGAAATTACAGTCATATATTCCTCCTTATTTACAGCTGTAATGGCCTTCCAAAGGTCTCCAAACTAGTCACAAAAACTTCCCCAAGGAAGGGGAATCCCTTTGGTAACACTATCACTTGCAAACACTTACTTAAATATTGAAATCGAACCATTCCAATGGGACTGAAACAAAATTACAGTCACCCCTAAATATATGCATACTCACCAAAACAGACCTCCATTGTCTTGAGAATGTTCTCCCAGCTAAGGCGCTTCAATTGGATGTTCTTGTTGCTTCAACAAACACCTAGAATGAAAGATTAGGATTCATTGCCATAGCTGCCAGGAAAGTCTTCAGATTATGCAATGTAAACCCTTGACCAAAGCTTGTCGATGATGCCCAAATGAAGAAGCTGAATGCTTCCTCCTCAAAGTGCAACCCTTCAGATGTTATTTCACACCCTCAGTTATGCTTCCAATGGAGGTTTTCGTCTCCAATGGCTATTCTGCAGAAACCCTCGGCTCCACAAGATGAATCAATCAAAATATTATTCATTCAACTGGATGCCGAGAATGAGCTCTTGCCTTTCCTTTTATTCTTTTTTTAAGAGAGCTCAATCACCTTCCTGGCCAATGTGGGATAAAAGATTTATTCCCACATTAAATTATTCACTTAATGCACTTTATTATGTTAAAGTGACTTTATTATTATAAAGTTACTTTATAACTTTATAATAATATTAAAATATTAAATAAATCACTTAAGTCACTTAAACTTTAATATCTCTCTCATCATTCATTCGATGCACGAGCCGTCTGAAGCTGTCGACTGAGGAAGTGATTCTGAACGCTATCAATCCATACTGCCAAAAATAGCAGGGGTCCCACGCTGAGTGCTGAATACTGCTAAAAATAGCAACTCAGGCTAGAAGTGTCCAAATGAGCCTGAACGAAAGCCAACTGATCAAGTACTGACAAACTGAAGCTGAGCCAAGCTCCATCAAGATACCCTCTAACCATGCATATTAACCTACGAGGGCTAAGAATAGGCTAAATCCACCGAACTCTGATGCTCGCAAAAATGGGGACATTACAGTCCGCCCTCTCTGAAATTGCTTGTCCTCAAGCAATCTCTACTGCAAAGAAACCCAACTCCCCGGAAGGCCCAAAAATAAGAACTGTGAAGTGTCCCACACATCACTGTCTCCTGTAGCATCAACAAAAACACAACTGCGCAAGCTATCCCTGGATCCCAAACCCATAGTGAAAGTCTGTCGTGTCTGTCATCCTCAGGCTGCCACTGCGCTCTACTGCCTCCAACTTCACCATGTTGTGAGTGGTGAAGTAACACAATGGGACCCATCCAATACTCAGTGCCAAAACTGTCACCACCTGGATCCCAATACAATCTGAATTCACATCCATCTGTCATGTGGAGATAAGAACTTCTTGAAGCATCTGCTACACTGAATCTCACCCTGTCCTCTGCTAAACCCTCGTGGATGTGATTATTGACCAAGCCATCATGCCAACTGACACCATAGTCATCCTGTAACCATGTACCCATAAGAAAACTCTCTGACATAGAAGTAGCAAACCCTGCTGGATACATATCAGCATGATGTAAAACTGACAGCTGTCCCTGCAAGTAATCCCCTGCAAACAGCTGAGTCGGACGCTTGCAGCCGCTAATCCCATCTTCTGAAGATGGTGAATACCCATCCCACAACGGATGGTATAACTCTGGGGCCAATCCACACTGATGCATCATCAAATCCTTCGTGTGTGGACCAACGGAGAAGTGATAAACACTCCTCACTATGCAGTCAAGATGAAATGCTCCCACCTCTGTCAATGGCTGACCATCATAGTCCTGGGGAAACAAATCAGCATAAGTACATATCTCTGTACTGGATGATGCCTCACATATCTCCTGTGACGACGATGAAGTAGTGACGTGATCTGTCACACAACTCTCGAAAAAATCAACTATGTCATCACAAGAGCTCTCAACCAAAACACTCATCCCATCTGAATTGACTGCACCAATATCTGCGATAGATGTAACCACATCCTCACTACAACTCGTGGAGATAAGATCCTCATCAACTGCCTCTGTATATAACTGTACTGTATCTGCAGCTGGTGGAAATTGTGTCAAACTCAACTCCACGGTAAGCTCCTCCAACCGTGACTGTGACTCTTGAAGGGCCAACTGAGCACTCTCCAACGAGTCCATAGTCACCTCAAGCTCATGAGTGAGCTCATCAACCTGCTCCTCTTTCCTTTGCAATGCATCATAACAAATGCAATCCCACTCGAGAAGAAAATCCCTGTCTGCAAGTAGTTTTAAGTAATTTTGTTTCATCATTCCAATTGCTTCTCGAAGTGCATGTATCTCTGCAAGGGAAAAACCACTATCACTGTGCTCATCTGTCAAAGGAGTACTCCAACCATAGGTAGCTAACATCGGCCGAGCAACATCAAAATGCTCAATGGTTGTGGCAATCATTTTGTCGTTCGCCTTTAGTTGCCCAACCAAATGATGACTCTGTAGCTTATGACCCCCATACAAGTTTTCCGGTTCACAATATGCACTATGATATGAGGCCGATTCGTCATCACTCTCCTCATGATAAGCAGCGTCATGTGTGCTTTCATCCATGCACACCTCAACATCTAAGGTACTGCTGCTATGTACCTCAAAGGGTGGCTCAACTGATAAGGTAGAAGTTGCTGGTATGACAGTATCTTCACACACTTCTACTCCCAAAGTAACTGCATGTCCATCCAAAACACGATCCTGGGATTCCATATCAACATATGAATCTTCTAGCTTGTTTTCAAGGGGCTGATCAGACTCACCATGACATGAATCATCAACATACAATGCATCATTAGTACCCAATTCCTGAGTACTTTTATGTGACAACTCAATAGTAGTGTCTTGCACCTGTGAAATCACGGTTGTCTCATGTTGTTGGAAAGTTTTATCACTGCTGTCATAAAAATCAGAACTGTTAGCAAGGTTGATAACATCCTCTGAAGTGTTGTTACTATCATTTTGTGGCTCCACCGTACCATTTCCTTGATGTAAAATTTCCTTATCAACCACCATTTCATTTTCAACCCCATGTCCATTTGTAGGTTGAAGATCACGATCTGCTAACTTATCTCTTTTTAACCCAAACACATCATAGAGACTCTTAGATACTTCACCAAGTCTCTCATTTTTACTTCGTTATGAGGTTCGTCTTGAAAGGGAATCCTCATACTGCTGCGGACTATGGGTTAATCTTCGTTGTGAAAGCTTAAGTTTCCACTGGATATCATTCAACATGCTCTCAACGCTTGGCTGCTCGCATTTCTTTGGTTTTCTTCTTTGCTTGTTATAATCTATCCGATGCTCCATATATTGTTCGAAGTTTAGAAGCTCTTTGATATTATCTGGTAGTGCTTTGTACTCCTCATAAGCGTCCGTTATCTCATCAGCAAATTTAGAAGCTATGACAACCATTTTGCTGTCCAAGATTGCCAATCTGATAAAAAGAACCCTGATTTTCTGCCTCAAGAATTTTGTCAAACAGATTGCTTGCAACTCTCTTCAACTGAAATCTGACTTCACTTTGGATTTCAACTTTATGTATTGTTTCAAATGCATGGAGAATTAATCTGAAACTTGCTAATGATTGAAATGATAATCGGAGTGCAATTAAGTATGCTATCAGATTTTCCAATGCAATTTAAAATCTGAAAAAGACAATAATTGACAGCTACAGCAACCCAGACATTTTTACAAACAATTTGCAAGTAAACTCCAAGCTTCTTAATAGGACTGTATTGACTTGAATAATGCTAATATACCAATGATGGTCGTCCTTTTTGTAAGAGTAGCTATCAAGTTCATATGACTTTGGTGATGGAACTACCGTTGTTTTAAAAAACAGAGATCTCTTCTACAGTTGCAATACTGCTTAATTAAATACGATCTGAAATAACCCAATCAGGCTGGCAGGAAACCGCTCTGATACCACTGTAATGACCCTGCTCAAATCTGGTTGAAAACTTTTGATTTTTGGTCTTGGAAATTTTATCAAACACTTCACATACCAGGGTCATATGACTGATATAACATTTTAGTTTGCTTTAATGGCTCTTTCCTTTACTTAACATCAATAAGAATGCTTGCAAGAAGACTCTAGATTGTCTAAACAATGACCTAGCACGAATGTGCAACTAATTTTGGCAATATTCCATGCATATATATGATCTATGCTTGAGAAATGAACACCTACAGCCAACTGACATTTTTACAAACAGTTGGTATGCAAACTAACTAGCTGATAATAAATGATATCGAAATTCTCAAATGACACCAGCAATTATTATCTCTTTAATTGCAATGAAATTTCTAATACAATGCTCATGAAATATGGCCAAGACTCAATGTTAACAATTTCAAATTGACCCTGATTGGAGACGCCTTCAAATGTTATGAATTTATGAGTTGTCTTCAGACTGGTATACTTCAGATCAGACTTGCATATCTTCCAAATTCCACCTCCAAATGAATATATGTCAATGCCAAAGTGTTAAGAAATGTTGGGCGCCCCTTTTGGATGATATTTGATATTTTTTTGGACTCCTTTAATGCAAAATCGCCCCACTTCAAAGTTGCAGACCTGCCATGGATAAACCTTCAAATCTGAAATAATCTCCACAACCTTTGGATTCTTTGTCATAAACAAAACGTTCCTTGGACTTGGGCACTCCAAATGGCACTATGCTTGATGTTGAAAACCCTCTTAGGTAACCAAAACGAACTTGGAAGTGTGGCTGTCCTCAGAAATTACAGTCATATATTCCTCCTTATTTACAGCTGTAATGGCCTTCCAAAGGTCTCCAAACTAGTCACAAAAACTTCCCCAAGGAAGGGGAATCCCTTTGGTAACACTATCACTTGCAAACACTTACTTAAATATTGAAATCGAACCATTCCAATGGGACTGAAACAAAATTACAGTCACCCCTAAATATATGCATACTCACCAAAACAGACCTCCATTGTCTTGAGAATGTTCTCCCAGCTAAGGCGCTTCAATTGGATGTTCTTGTTGCTTCAACAAACACCTAGAATGAAAGATTAGAATTCATTGCCATAGCTGCCAGGAAAGTCTTCAGATTATGCAATGTAAACCCTTGACCAAAGCTTGTCGATGATGCCCAAATGAAGAAGCTGAATGCTTCCTCCTCAAAGTGCAACCCAGATGTTATTTCACACCCTCAGTTATGCTTCCAATGGAGGTTTTCGTCTCCAATGGCTATTCTGCAGAAACCCTCGGCTCCACAAGATGAATCAATCAAAATATTATTCATTCAACTGGATGCCGAGAATGAGCTCTTGCATTTCCTTTTATTCTTTTTTTAAGAGAGCTCAATCACCTTCCTGGCCAATGTGGGATAAAAGATTTATTTTCACATTAAATTATTCACTAAATGCACTTTATTATGTTAAAGTGACTTTATTATTATAAAGTTACTTTATAACTTTATAATAATATTAAAATATTAAATAAATCACTTAAGTCACTTAAACTTTAATATCTCTCTCATCATTCATCCGATGCACGAGCCGTCTGAAGCTGTCGACTGAGGAAGTGATTCTGAACGCTATCAATCCATACTGCCAAAAATAGCAGGGGTCCCACGCTGAGTGCTGAATACTGCTAAAAATAGCAACTCAGGCTAGAAGTGTCCAAATGAGCCTGAACGAAAGCCAACTGATCAAGTACTGACAAACTGAAGCTGAGCCAAGCTCCATCAAGATACCCTCTAACCATGCATATTAACCTACGAGGGCTAAGAATAGGCTAAATCCACCGAACTCTGATGCTCGCAAAAATGGGGACATTACAGATATCCTATCTAGTTGCAAAGATTGATCAGATAAGGATGTACTTTAGCTCCATACCTCTATAATATATATTATTGTGCAGATGCTCTTGGTTATGTGTTGGAGGCAACCGAAATCCAGGGGAAAATTAGAGGTATTTTTTTCCAAGCTGGTAGTCGGCTCCTCTATCATTCTATGTTCACTTTGCTTACTCAACAATCAGTTGAAGGAATAATGATTTGTTTGGATACTTTTGTTGAAACTACTAGCACAGTGATGAGTGAAGAAAAAGCAGTAGTTTTGCTTATTGGGTGAAATGACCCTTATTTGTGGCTCAAGCAACAATGGCAACTCATAAAATCAAGCAAAAATATCAGTTATTTGGGCATTCTATTTGGCATTCATCTTACAATAGCTGAGCAATGGCATTGGATATTGGAAAATTTTGTAAAGAAGTTATTAATGTGAAATAACTTTGATCATCCCCTTGCTTGGAAGGCTATGATTGTTGACAAAACTCTGGCAGCATGACATATGTTTCACTACTCTTTTTTGTGTCCCTCCTGAACAAATCGTAGATTACTCAAGAAGATCCTTATAATTTTTTATGGGTAAACAAGGAGGGGGAAAAGGGCTCCCTCTTATTTCCTGGCACATATTTGCACTCTTGCAAGGGATTAGTTAGGGATTGGCAGTTTGAAATATAAGAGAGAAAGGAACAGCACCTGTGCTGAAATTAATTTCAAGCTTAATGGAGGGTGAGGTCCCTTGGTAGGTCCTTATGCACCATAGAATCCTTAATTCACAGTATTTACTAAAACTTAGGGATCCCTTCTAGCTTTATGACTTAATTGGTAATGCCTAAACATTTGTGATTTAAGGGTCAACATCTCTTTAGAGAATTACGTTGACAATTTAAGGGCCCATGGGATACTTGGGTATCTTTTGAACGTTCCGAAGGGCAAGTGGACATTTTCAAAAAGTCTAAAGGGTATCTTTTGAACGTTCTGAAGGGCAAGTGGACCTTTTCAAAAAGTTCGAAGGGTATCTTTTGAACGTTCCGAAGGGCAAGTGCATCTTTTCAAAAATTCGAAAGGGTATTTTTTTAACGTTGCAAAGGGTATGTGGACACTTTCAGAAAAGACGAAGGGTAGATTGCAGAGAGTCCGAAGAAATGTCACAAACAAAAAGTCCGAAGAAATGTCTTGCGGACAAAAAATCCAAAGAAATGTCTTGGACAAAAAGTCCGAAGAAAAGAAAGGCCAAAGGAGAGAGAAGTCGGGAAGAAAGTCCGAAAAAGAAGAGCCCGACAAAAAGACCGCAAAGAATTAAGTCAGAAAAATAGACCGAAACAAAAGTCCCAAACAAAGTTCTGGAAGGACACCCTTTGGATGAAATGGACCATTACAAAGCTTCCGAAATAGATCATTTGCAATAGCTCCGAAGGACATATAGACAAAGGGTAAAGATCGAGTATATCAAGGACAATTGAACGGAGCGGAAGCGGACCCATCATATAGAAAGCAGTGAGATGCGAAAAAGGAAGAAAAGAAGTTTGAAGGTTAATGACAAAGCAAGAATTAAAATACATGTTGCTTTAAAAGATCAACGACTCACGCTTGATCGGTGCACTAGATCCAATGGTGCGAAGCAAAGCCAGATTACCCTCCGAGCGCACGCGCATTTGACAAGTGTCAACAGGTCATAAGGAAAGATCCAACAAAGAAAACAATGTGAACTTGGCGCGATGAAAGAAATAAAAACCCCGAATTTTATGTATTCTAACTTCCTGTAAAGGAACTGGTGATGAACTCGATATATCTTCATGGAGCTCGAGATTAATTAATCTAATTGATCGAGGAAGTGACACAGTTAAGAATAGTAGAAGTTCAGATGCCAAAGATAGTAAAGACATTTGAACGTTGCCGTTTGAAGCATGAATTGAGACACCATGTCAAAGTCACATTGAATGCAAATTAGAAGCTTGAACCGGTTAAGAGCAGTTGAAGTGTGAACACTTTACAGATATAAAACCCTTAGATGCATTTGTCTATATATGCTACGAACAAAACATATGACAGTGTCTTTTGTTGCTGCTGCGATGATAATTAGTGTTAACTCAAAAATTGTTGACTAAGGACATATGCAGACAGCGTAAAGAGGCAAAGTGAATAAGGTGTGTCAATATAGAAGATATCCAAACACAAAGAGATAGAGGCAGATAAGACGAGAAGGCACACTGCGTGAAGGTGCAGTTACAGACAAGACTTGTAACAGAAAACTGAACAAGATTCATTCTGAATCTCTTTTGTATTCTGAAGTTGTAGCTTCATTTCTCTGATAGGTTGGTGTCATAAGAAAAACCAAGTTGGTGCTTAGCTAGGAAGTTTATGCTTCCTTAAAGTGGGTGCTCTTGAATGTAATCAGTGAGGTTTATCTGTGAGACATCTTTTCTATGAGGCTGGATTAAAACAGTGGCTTCTATCAGCTTTTCTCACTGTGGTTTTTCTCTTTGGGTTCCCACATAAGAATCTAGCGTTGAGCATTCTTATCTGTGTATGATCTCTATTTTTGTTCTTTACTTTGTATATACATTATGTATCTTGTTTAAAAGTTTTAAGAACCAACTTTTAGCTCATCTACTGATTCACCCCTCCTCTCAGTAGATAGTGTGTTCAACAATTGGTATCAGAGCACAGGGTCCTTAGGAGAAGCTTAATCGGCTTAGGGAGATCGTGGTTAGTGAACACAATGGCCTGCTAAGAAGGAACTTCATCAAACAAGGCTCATTTGTTCGATGGGTCTAACTATGCTTATTAGAGCATAAGAATGGAAGCATACTTGTCTTCTCTAGGGTTTGATGTATGGATGTCAGTGGTAAATGGTTATACAGCTCCTGCTATAACTCCTATTGATCAGGTGGCCAAAAAGGGTTATGAGAACAACACCAAAGCAAATAATGCTATTCTTTGTGGGTTGTAAAACTCCGAGTTTGTCAAATTTATGCACTACCAGAGTGCAAAAGACATTTGGAATAAGTTAAAAAGTATCTATGAAGGAGACGTCAAAGTGAAACAGGCCAAGCTGCAAACGCACAAAGGACAGTTTGAAAGCCTGAAAATGAATGAAGAAGAGAAGATAGCTAACTACCTCCTTAGGGTAGATGAAATAGTCAATGCCATAAGAGGAATTAGAGAAACAATAGAAGAATCGACTATTGTCAAGAAGGTTTCGAGATCCCTTCCATCAAGATACTACTCCAAAATTTCGGCTATTGAGGAAGTGAGAGATTTGGACAAGCTTATTGTGGACGAACTACATGAAACGTTTACAGCCTACGAAATGAGGATGGGAGAGCCGGACATGGTCAAGAGAGAAGCAACCTTCAAAGTAGTAAAGTCTGCAAAAGAAGAAACCTCTGTGCTCGATTTTGAGGAGATTGATCGTGAAGAAGCAAATTTTGTCAAAAGATTGAAGAGGATTAGGTAAGTATAAAGGAAAACTTTAGCAAGGTAGGTCACTTCTCTACAAAATGTCCATACTATACGGGCAACGCCGAGCAAGTAGAAAATATCAAAAAGGTGAAACCGCATTATGCTAAGAGGAAAAACTTCTTCAAGAACAAAAAGGGGTTATATATAAAAGAAGATCGTGACTTAGTGGGAGAGAGTAACAGTGACATCTCTGACGATGAGCATGACTGTGCCTTTCTAGTTGAGGGAGATGCATTCCTATTTATGGCAGAAGAATTCACCTCCTTGAATCAAGAACAAAATGAAGATGAAGATTGGGATTAAGGAGAACAAGGTGAGATTGATTTTTATAGTGAACTCGTGCGTGCTCTTTAAGAAATTGAAAATCTGAGAAAAGAAAACTCAACGCAGAGGAAACATGGGAAGAAGGATCTTGAAAAGGCTAATCAAATGATTGTGATGCTAAAAACTCAAGTTGAGGAAGCCAACAGAATAGTAGAAGTCGTCAAGATGGATCTCCAGTCAAAATCCAACGAATGCATGAGACTTGAAGTAGTAGTATGCTTGAGGAAAGAGCTTAAGAAGGTAAGAGACCAACTAAACAAAAGCTTAAAGCTGACGAAAGGATCAAAAGTTCTTAGTGAACTGATCAGTGCGCAAAAGCCTTTAAATGAAAAGTTAGGTCTTGGATACAATAAAGAAAAACGATCCTCAGCTTGTACATCAATGAACTTGTATGATAACTTCAAGAAAGGAGGAGAAGCAAAAGCTATCAATGAGAAGATCAGCAAGAAGCAACGAAGGCAAAGATCAGAAAGGACATAAAGACTAATCCAAGGAAAGATGCAGAATGATACATCAAAGTGGTAGACTAGAAAAAGCAAAAAGGTAAAAGTTTTCAGTAGACTGCACCAAAGAACGTTATGACCAGGTACTTTCCTTCCTTTTATGGTTATTGTTTTAGCTATAATCAGTTCGGTCATAGGGCTATTGACTGTAGAGTTTTTTTAACTAAAAGATTTAATTTTGCTAGTAGAAATTCATTTGCTCCATTGATATATTCAAATTTAATATGTTACAATTCCAATAATTCTAGACATATAGCTAAGTATTGTAGAGCTAACATTGCAATGACAAGAAACTACAGTTTAGGCAAAGGCAGGTCTTTAAATGAGAATAGAGTTTCAAAGGCCACTCTTAAAGAAAGGAAAAACTCAGATGAGAGACCCAAAAAGATGTGGAAAGTGAAAGATCAATCCCTGATTGCTCAAACGACACTCCATGCCAAAGAGCAAAACTTGTGGGTCATAGACAGTGGTTGCTCAAAGCATATGACTGGAGACAAGAGCAAAAGACCCAGGAACTGTCAGTCTGGGAGATAACACTGCAGTCAAAATCAGAGGTAAAGGAACATTGCACATAGATTGCAAGCTTTCTACACATGACGTCTTGTATGTTAAAGGACTTAGAAATAATCTCTTAAGTGTAAGTCAAATGTGTGATAATGGTTATGAAGTCATATTTAATGCTGAAGGTTGTAAATTGAAAAGCGCTGAAAAAATCGTTGCACAAGAAAGAAGAACTGAAAGCAACATATACAACTTGATTGAAGAAAATGATGGAAGTTGCGTCATGGGAAAAATATATGAGAGTTGGTTATGGTATAAAAGAATGGGTCACGTCAATTTCAATAATCTAGTCAAAGTAAGCTTTAACAAGTGTGTTAGACATATGCCCAAAATAATCAAACCTATAGACATCACATGCAGAGCATGCCAACTAGGAAAGTAGACAAAGGTCAGATTTGAAATGAAAGAATTTGTGACCTCAAAACCCCTACAAGTAGTTCATACAGATTTATGTGGTCCTACTAGGACAAAAGGATTCAAAGGTGTATACTACTTTATGCTATTTGTAGATGACTTCTTAAGGATGACATGGGTAACTTTTTTGAACGATAAATCACAAGCCTTTGAGAGATTTAAGATCTTCAGGGCCATGGTTGAGAATGAAATGGGAAGAAAAATCAAATGTTTAAGATCAGACAAAGGTGGAGAATTCACCTCCAATGAGTTTATAGAATATTGTTAGAAGCATGGGATTAAGAGACAGTACTCTGTTGCACAAACTCCACAGCAAAATGGGGTTGTAGAAAGAAAAACAAAACTGTGAAGGTGATGGCTAGAACAATGCTGAAAGAGACAAAACTTCCTGATGTATATTGGAAAGAGGCAGTTTAAACAACAATATATATCCTAAAAAAGTTCAACTTAGGGTAAAGAGTGATAAAACCCCATATGAACTGTGGTTTGGAAAACTTGCATCCGTAAAGTATTTCAGAGTGTTTGGAAGCAAGTGCTACATCAGAAGAAAAGAGGTCAAACTTGGAAGTTTCGAGTCAAGATGTGATGAAGGAATTTTTTTTGGATACTCTACTCCCAACAAAGCCTATGTGTGTTACAACAGACGGCTGCATAAAATAGTTGAAAGCATCAACGTAAAGGTAGAAGAAGGATTCAAACAAGTTGAGCTTAATGAGATCAGAATTGAAGAATCAGGAGTAGAAAATGAAGATAGTGAAAAGGAGGAAGAAAAGAGTAAAAGGGCACTTGCAAGGTTTGTTCAAAAAGAACATCCCAAGGAGCAGATAATTGGCAACAAAGATGAGGGTGTTCAGACTAGGAGAAGAGTTGTAATAAACAAGGAGCAAGTAAACTTTGCTCTATTTTAGAAATTGAACTTAAGACCTTCAGTGAAGCCAACAAAGATGAAAACTGGCTAACAGCCATGGAAGAACTCAGCCAAATTGAAAAGAATAAAACTTGCGAATTATTTTCTAGACCCTCGAACAAGATGTAATAGGAACTAAGTGGGTTTATTGAAACAAACTCAATGAAGATGGAGCAGTCATAAGAAACAAAGCTAGACTGGTGTGCAAAGGATATGCACAAGTAAAAGGCATAGATTTCGAAGAGACATTTGCTCCTGTGACAAGATTGGAAGTTATAAAAATGTTCTTGGTATTCTCCGTTCACAAGAAATTCAAGGTATATCAAATGGATGTGAAGTCAGCATCCCTGAATGAAAACTTAGAAGAGGAAGTGTACATTGAACAACCAGAAGGATTTCAGTTAGTAGAGGAAGGAAATTATTTGTGCAAACTAAAAAAAGCTTTGTATGGTTTGAAACATGCACCTAGAGCATGATATTCACGATTGGATCAATACTTGCAACCACAAGGTTTCAGAATAGGGTGCGTAGATAACAATTTGTATTTTAAATCAGAAGGTGAGCATATGCTAATTGCTATTGTCTATGTGGATGATATTATCTTTGGAGGTGGTGATAGTAACATGTGCAAAGAATTGGCCATGTAAATGCAAAATGAATTTGAAATGGCAATATTGGGATTGTTGGAAATTTGAGAAAGGAGACAGTTGACATCTTTGATATCAAGATACAGAAAGCAGTTTGAGGACTGAATAGTTATCATTTCCATCTAGGGCAGCATGGAATTGTCATTGATGTCAAAGGTTAATGTCCTTGATGTCATTGAGATTGAAACTGATCATGCATTAATGCCAAAGGTTGAGTTGAGCAGACTTGTGGAGTAAATCGCGTTTGTGAAGTGCTCTTATTTAGAAGAGGCAATCGGGAAAGTCAAGAAGACTTGAGTTGAGTAGATTTGATTGAGGGAATTCTTTCGAAAATATTTGTAAAGACAATTTTCTCGGACAAATTGCCCGTAGCTAATAAGGGAATTCTTTCGAGAAAATGTTAAAGGCATTTTTTTCAAAAAAATTGACTAAGTCGTTGTCGGACAAATTGTCCACAACAAAGTTTCCAAAGGAAATGAGTGCCACTTGGAATTCTTTCGGAGAAAGTGTCTTGGAGAATTCGTTCGGAAAAATTGTCCCAAAAAAAAGTTCCGAAGGGATCTTTTCAGAAAGTCCGAAGGGTAAGTGGACTGTTCAAAGCTTCCGGAGGGATCTTTTCAAAAATGCTGAAGGGTATGTGGACCGTTGCAAAAGTTCCGAAGGGCAAGTGGACATTTTCAAAAAGTTCGAAGGGCAAGTGGACCATTGCAAAAAGTTTGAAGGGTATCTTTTGAACATTACAAAGGACATGTGGACACTTGTAGAAAAGCCGAAGGGTAGATTGCAAAAAGTCCGAAGGGTATCTTTTGAACATTGCCAAGGGCATGTGGACACTTGCAGAAAAGCCGAAGGGTAGATTGCAAAAACATCGAAGGGTATCTTTTGAACATTGCCAAGGGCATGTGGACACTTGCAGAAACGCCGAAGGGTAGATTGCAAAAACATCGAAGGGTATCTTTTGAACATTGCCAAGGGCATGTGGACACTTGCAGAAAAGCCGAATGGTAGATTGCAAAAAGTTCAAAGTAATGCCTGCGGACAAAAAGCCCGAAGAAAATCGTTGCGATCAAAAAGTCCAAAGAAATGCCTCATGGACAAAAAGTCCGAATAAATAACGCGTGTTGACCACTCTTCTCCTAGTTTGAACACCCTTTTGTATGGCAAAGCCCTGAAAAAATTTGCCTTTAATCAAAAGAAGTAATTTACCTCCATCTGATTCTTTACACTTTTGCATATGTCTGTGTATTGCCTTATGTTTAGTCATTTATTTTAATGCTTTCATAGGTCAATGCCAGTGTATCTAGTGTATCCAAGATCTTCTATAGGGTAACAAGAAGCGTCCAGGTTAGAGTATATGTGTAGGTGAGCAACCATCCAACAATGTGCTTCTAGAGAACCTATGGTAGGTTTTTTTTTTTCATTATACCTCCATCAAACCCCTTGTTAAAACATTGATGCAGTCTAAGTCTCTTGTTCAAATGAAGTGTCTGTTCGCTCTTTTTGGTACAAAGCGTTTATAAAAGATGAGTAGATCAGTCAATTTTGGTGCATCACCATTATAGTTAGGTTCTGCTTTTGTAGTATCTCTCTCTCTTTTCATGCCTCCCCCCTCCCCCCAATTGTTAGTAGTAGAAATTCAGGACCTCAAGGTGCATCAAGGGGAGCTAGCCCTTAATCTAGAGATTCATTCCTCAAACTTGCTACCCACAGCAAGAGGAATGTCTCCATTGTGTTGCGTGGAAGAAAATAGCTAAGTTTCTTTTCAAAGGGTGCAATCCACTGCGTTAACAGTTTTTGGCACGTTTGGTGGGACCATTTTTTACATCTTGTGAAATTTCAAGATTGGTGCTGGTCCTGTTGCTGCAAAAAGTCCAAAAGAAAGAATTATAATCCAACATTTCGCGACTCTATTTTAAGAACTCAGTCTCTGGTTAGTGATCAACTTGGCATCCCATGCCTAAGGTCACCACAAGATCTTCTAAGGGTGTTCATTTTGAATTTGTCTAGCTGCCTTTGAACTCAACAAAGAGGCTAAGGTTTGCGATGACTCATCCTTACACAACAAAACAATTTCTCAAACCTGCCATAAAATACACCTACACAAGAAGACCCAAGTTAAACTCCGTCATAGTCATGGCTTTACCTTTTGTGGCCTTCAATGGTCAGAGTCCTTTGAACCTTCTGCAGTATGACCCAATCCCAGGGACAACCCTTAAGAGTGTTCCTCCCTTTAGTGGAGAGGGGCCAATCACCACTATTGAGCATATCAGAAACATAGTCAACCTCTGCAACATCATTAATGTCACTGAAGAAAATGTAGCCATCAGGTTACTGGCCTTGTCCTTTAAAGGTAAAGTTTTGGACTAGTATGGGACCTTGCCTATGAATTCTGTTGGCTCATGGAACGAATTAGGCACCCTCCTGATAAATAGATTTGGAGAGAAAAGAGATCATTTGTCTCTAGCTGAGCAATTGATCACTATGAAAAGAGCTCCGCATGAATTTATGTAGGATTTTAACACTAGGTTCCAAAAGACTTGCGACAAAATCCCCATTCTAGTGAGGCCGACCCCAGGCTATGCTTTCCTATACTACTTAAAGGCCTTGAAGAGCGACATTGCTGTCATGATACAGTCCATGGGTGGAAAAGCTTTACCCGCTGCTTATGAAATAGCCATAGCTACCTAAAATTGTTTGGTGCAAGCAGGAAAGTTAGCCCCTAGACCCCATATGCCGCTCTTTTCTGATCTACAGCCCTCAGCTTAGCTTGTCACGCCCACTTTAGCTCCTCTGCCTAGTGTAGAAAGGCCGGCTACTACCCCTGCAAATGACCTCCATGAGGTTAAGAGTTTACTATAGAGTGTTACCAACGAATTAGTGGCCCTCAAGAGGCAACATGCTCAAAGCTATCGGCCGAATCAAAGGTACCAACAGTTCGGGCAGACAAATAGACCTCCTTTCCAGAATTATAATCAAGGGCAGGGTCAGATTACCCAAGTCAGACCTTATCAGAGATATAATCCAAGTGCCCCTTCATTGTCCAAAGCTCTTGTCCCCACTCAAAATAATTTGGTATAGGAACAACCTAATTGTCCACCCCTGGGGTATGGTTAAGAACATGTTACTTATGCTAATGAGCTACCAAATCAATGTATGCACACACAAGGTGATTAGGAAGCCCAATTCTCAAGTTTTAAGGCGTCAACACAACCTGGGATGGACAACAGGTAGGCTCAATATGATTCCACTCTTATGAACCACCTGGAATGGGAGTTCTACGTAGTCAATTATGTGGGGAGTACAAATAATCAAGATGATTGTGTTGCAACCAACACCAGATCCAAGAAGAGAGCTATGGAGGAAGCTTAAACAACTACTCAAACATCTGCGGCATATTTTTCATCACAAGTAAACCAAAAATTTCCCAATTACAGATAGCCAGTTGCAGCTTCAGCTCCTCGTGTTGCACCTCAAGTTGCAAATGTCCTCAAGGAGAACTCAAAAGGGAGCAACCCTCCAATAAATGTGGTGGACTAAATGAAGAAGCTCCACATGAATATCTCATTGTGAGATTCCTTAGCAATGCCAGAACAAAAGGATATACTCCAAAAGGAATTGCATGGGTTGAGTGAGCATGCTGTCCTAGCAAACGCTGATAATGTGTTGATTGTGGATGGGGCTCCTCCCATGGGAGGTCAAGCAAAGAAGGATGAAAAGGTCCCTCCTTTCTATCTATCCTTGATTATTGAAGATTTTTTGGTCCATAATTGCGTCATTGATAGTGGAGCAAGCTCCTTAGTAATGCCCAAATGCATAGCTGACAAGCTAAGACTCAAATATGAGCAATTTGACCAAAGGAGTTTTGCCGTTGGATGGATCACCGGCCAAGACATTGGGAGTGGTAAGGGGCTTGAATCTAACCCTCCATGCCTGTCCAACCTTATCCGTTCCCCATGACGTGGTAGTGACTGATGTTCCTTCTTACTTCGCTCTTTGCTTATTCGGGGATTTCACGTCCAAGATAGGCGGGTACTTAGTAGCAAATTGGTCTTACATAGTTTTTAGGACCAAATATGGAACCAAATTGAAGATTGAGTCGGAGCCTATCCACAAAGATCACCTGGAGCCATACTCGTCCAAGGCAACAAATGTCAGCTACGCCATAATTGATGAAGAACTCCGGATAGACCAATCCCCACCATCTTCCCTTGAAGGAGTTGCTGACCTGCTCCCTGACGAATGGGGAAATGACAACTTTGAACATGATCCCTACAAGTTCATCGAAGAGGCAGGTCTTTGAGTTTACTGCATGCATGAAAAAGATACTTTCATGTCAAATTTGATGAAGGCAAACCAAGAGAGCTATGGTTTGTGGCAACTTTTCTTTGACGGATCTAGAAGCAAGTTGGGCGCTGGTGGTGGAGCAATGCTGGTTTCACCTTCAAAGGAAAAATACTTTTCAACTTTCAGGTTCCATTTCTCCTGCACTTGCAACATAGTAGAATATGAATCTCTTGTTCATGGTTTAGAGTGGGCAAGAAAAAGAGGAATCAAAGAATTACAAGTTTTTGGAGACGAGTTAATTGTAAACCAGGTGAGAGGTCAAAACTCAACCAAAAATTCCTTGCTCAAGTCTATCAAGCATAGGGTGTGGGACCTAATGGAAAGCTTCATTGCTTTCAACATCATTTCCATCTCAAAAGAACAAAACAAGCATGCAGATAGACTAGCAGCAGTTGGTGCTCAGTTTGACATTCCGAAGGGAATAAGTCAAGACAGAAATCAACGACATTTAAAAGTGATAGTAAGACCCTCCATACCAGACAATGTCATCAATTGGCAAGTGTTTGACAGCGACTAATAGATAGCACTTTTCGTACAGGAGGAAACTGAGTTCGCTTCTAGAAATCAATCTAAGCTGCAGCAACAGTACGAGGAGCAGATCATTCAGCTGAAAACCAACAGACTTCCTAAAGGTTTGGTCACTCTTGAGAGCATCTTCAATGAGGATGACCAACTCAAGAGATACAAAGCAAGCATGTCAACCAAGAAAGAGAATTACGAAAGGGTAGATATATTCAAGGATACGCTGCTTGCACTTGGGAAGGTATGTACAAATGAGGAAAGACATTCTTTCATTCTATAATGCCAAGAGTTTGCTGATGTCTTTGCTTGGGAGTATGGCGATTTGAACCAAGCTTCGTCCAACACACCATTGAGATAGAAGAAGGTGTCAAACCCATCAAGCAAAAACAAAGGCCAATCAATCCAAAGATTGAGCCTCTCATGAGGAAGGAACTCACCAAGCTGATCGAGTCCAAGATCATCTTTCCTATCAAACACTCTTCTTGGCTGGCCAATTTGGTCCCCGCTAGGAAGAAGAATGGGGAGATCAGATTGTGTGTTGATTTCAGAGACCTAAATAGAGTCTCTTTAAAATAGCATTATCCCCTCCCAAGTATGGAGCAAATTCTCCAGATGGTGATAGGCAGTGAACATTTCTCCCTCCTGGATGGGTACTTCGGGTACAATCAAATTCTGGTGCAAGACTACGACCAATACAAGATAGCTTCACCACCAAGTGGGGAACTTTCGCCTACAGGAAGATGCCATTCGGACTGTCAAATGCTGAAGCTACTTTCCAACGAGGTATGATATGGCTTTCTTATGTTTGATAAATGACATTGTGCTGGTTTATCTTGATGATGTGACAGTCTTCTCCAAGGATGCAGGACAACATCTGAAACACCTGAGGCAAATCTTCGAGAGGTGTAGAGGGTTTGGCATCTCTCTCAACCCTAAGAAATGTGTGTTTGATGTCCATGAAGGCAAACTCTTGGGTCATGTCATTTTAGAAAAGGGCTTGACCATTGATCCGAAAAGAGTGCATGCCATCTTAGCATTGTCCTTGCCTAAACACAAGAAGGGCCTGCAAAGCTTCTTTGGCAAAATAAATTTTATTAGGAGTTTCATCCCTAATTTTGTTGAACTAGTCAAGCCACTAACTTCCATGCTGAAGAAGGATGAGACATTCACATGGACAGCAAAGAGGAGAGATGGCTTCGAAGGTATCAAACAAGCTATCGCCTAGGCTCCCACCTTGACTAGTTTGGACTTCTCCAAGGACTTCAATCTCTACACCTTTGGCAATGAAGAGGTAATCTCTGTTATGCTGACTCAAGCGAATGGTGAAGATTTGGAACAACCTTTCGCATTTTTTAGCCAGGGCTTAGAGGGTTATGAGGTTAGGTATACATATGTTGAGAAGCAAGCACTTGCAGTCATATGAAGCTTGAAGAAATTCAGACATATGTTGTTTAATAGCAAGATTCACATCATGGTGCCACATCCTAGTGTAAAGGATTTCTTGCTAAGCCGTGACTTGAACGAAAAGAGGGCGGGGTGGATCACCAAGGCAATGGAGTACGATGTAGAGATCAAGACCACCAAGCTAGTAAGGGGAAGAGGGCTGTGCGAACACCTTGCTACAGACCTCAAGGAGCCGAGGAAGGTGCTTTGATACTCCATGATGAAGCTGTAGCGGAAGTACCTACAATCATGAAGAGCTGGGCCCAAGACATGGCTCATTTCCTTCCAACTGGTGAGTGTCCGCAAGACCTTGATAGAACTAAGAGGAGATATTTCAAGCTTCAATCTTTTCCTTATGTCCTGGTTGGAGTGCTGTTTAAAAAAGACTTTTCAGGGGTACTCTTGAGATGCATTGATTCAGAGCAGGTCGACAAGGTATTGTCCGAATTTTATGATGGACCAACTGGTGGTCACTTTGCTCCTAAGCCCACAACTGCAAGGATTATGAGGGCTGGCTACTTTTGGCCCACTTTGTTCAGAGACACTCATGTTTGGGCGAGGGAGCCAGAAATGTGCTCTCTTTGATGGAAAACAATGGCTGGCTGCAATGCCTCTGCAACCTATTCAAGTGGAACAACCGTTCATGCAATGGGGTTTAGACTTCATAGGGATGATCAACCCTCCTTCAAGTGTTGGCCACAAGTGGGTCTTGACCGCTACAGATTATTCACGAGATGGGTAGAAACCGTTGCTTTGAAGGAGGCCAATGAGAGTTCGGTCCTAGACTTTTATGAAGGCCTGGTGACGAGATTTGGAGTCCTAGCTACAATCATTTTGGACAATGCATTGGCTTTCTTGGGAACCAAGACAAGCGAGTGGGCAATAGGATACGACATCTATCTCAGTACTTCCTCCAACTACTACCTAGAGGGAAATGGGCTGGCTGAGTCCACCAATAACATCCTGATCAGGATCATTAAAAGGACAATGGAGGAAAATCAAAGGACTTGGCATGCCAAGCTGAAGACAACCCTGTAGGTAGACATAATCACTCCAAGAAGGGCAGTTGGCAATTCACCATACACACTTGTGTATAGAAGGGAAGCTAGACTTCTTATTTCACTTGAATTACCAGCTTTGGATCTTGCCCATCAGCTGGAATTGGAAGAGAGCGACGGCATGGAGGTCAGATTTTGTGAATTAATGGAGCTTCAGGAGGCAAGAGACCAAGCCATGGATGCCATGACCAGCCGCCAGCAACAAATAAAGAGACATTTTGACAAGAAATCCTCGTCAAAGGACTTCTCAGAAGGTGACATTGTCTTGAAATGGGACGAAGACTGAGCTAAACCTCGAAAGCACACGAAGTTTGATGCCTTGTGAAGTGGTCCATATGGCATCACCCAATGCAAGCAACATAATGCATTCCAATTCTCCAGGTTGGATGGTGAAGAACTACATATCCCAGTCAATGGGATATATCTTAAACATTGTCACTAACCTTCTCTTGTTATGTACATAATTTCTGTATTTTTTTCTTCGTTTCCCCTAAGTGCTTTTATGCATGTTTTTAGTTTTTTAGCCTTGTGTGTGTTTTCTTTACCATTTGGGGTAAAATCTTCATTGGTTCTTAAGTTTCTCAAGGTTAATTCCAGCCTTTCAAGATGTACCCTGACTCCATGTCCAATGGACCTTTAAGCCCCCAGTCTTCTCAAGCATAGCAGGTATGCTTCCCTTGTGAATTGCCAAATGTGATGACCAATTTTGGTTCGACAGGCCAAAATTAGGCACCCCTATTTCCTTTTCCTTGCAGGGTCTTTTAGCCCAGGTTTTAACAAGTTCATCCCGTAGCTGCCTTGTGGGTTTTTCTTTGACAAGTCTCTTTCTGTGAAAAAACCAAGTGTTTCCCCCTGATTGCCAAGTGCTTTGGGTTCGGCAAGCAAAGGTTCGACTTGAAACCCATTGTAATCTTGAAAGCCTAACAGAGCAAGCAAGTTACATCGAAGGGCTATTTATCAGCAGAATAGACCAAGTTCAAAGGGCCAGGGGTCTTTCACAAAAAGTCCGAAGGGTAGGTACCCTTGTGGAGGGCACTTAGGTGCCAAATAGGACCTTTGCATTCTTTCGAAAAGTGACTTAGAGGCCGGGAAGACCTTGCAGGAGGCAGGAAATCAACAAAATGGACCTTTACAAAAGCTTGAAGGGCAACTTTGGGATTAAGGTGTCCTTGCGGAGGGTAGATGGTCGAAGCAAAAGGCCAAGGTAGAAAGCCCGAAAGGGAAGATTTCCTTCGGAAAAAGTCAGAAAAAGTGACAAGCCAAGAAATGGATTTCTTCGGACAAAATGTCCGAAGAAAGTCCATGAAGAAACTCAAGGAACGTATTTCTTCAGACAAAATGTCCGAAGAAATTCACCGAGTAAGGAAATTCAAGGAAAGACGCTAAAGGCACGAATTTTTTCAGAAAAAATGTCCGAAGGAATTCGACAAGACAAAAACCGAAAGGGTAGGTGCCCTTTCGGAGGACGCTTGGCTATCAAAAGAGGACCTTCCCATTTTTCCGAAGGGTCACTTTCCCTTAGGAAAAGTCCGTTCGCAAAAAAGCCGAAGGAATTGCTGGAGGGTAGTGATGGGCCCGCTAACGTCAAATTCAAGGTAGCGAAAGAGCCGTTAGTTTTCAAATGGTGACAGGCCTGTGGACGTCAATTTTATGGTGATAAGATAGTCGTTGATTTTCAAATGTTTAATGATGGGCCCATGAACGTCAAATTTAAGAAGATGGGTTAGCCGTCGGAGAAAGAGCAAAGAATAATTCTTTCGGACAAAATGTCTGAAAGAATTTCAGAGCACAGGCCCTAAGTGTCATCAAAGGCGGGTGTCAAAGTGGCGAGCATAATGAAAGGAATTCCTTCGGGCATTTTGCTCGAAGAAATCAGAAAGGCCAAGAAGCTTGAAGCAAGATTTAGCAAACCGTCGAGAAAGGAGCCCCAAACAGGAAAGATAGCCCCCAGGAGCCCGAATTGTCAGGAAAAAAACTAGCAAGAAAAGAGAAAAACAGAGCAGGTAATCCATAATGCGGTCACACACATATAAGACAAACACTCAGAACACTCTAAGTGCCATGGCAAGTCAAACACAGGGACAAACTAGACCAGGCCAGGTGGCATAGGAGGCGTCGGTCTAAGAAGTAAATGCTTGCAGATGGAATAGTATCCATAAACAACCATTAAGAGGGCTGCGCAAGCTTTCCAGGAGGCGGCTCGATTTTTCTTATGTTTGACATTAACAAATAGCCATTAAGGGAAGTTATGGGAGTATTCAAGGAAAAAGCATGGCCCAGAATGTGGTGAGAGGCGGCCTTGTTCAAGGAGCAAAGCGACCCATGCTTTAGCATGAGTGTTTAATGCAGCTTGGACAACAAAGTCAATATCTGGGACACCTACAACATGGCTTTTATAGGCGCATTTATGGGAAGATGACAACAGCATGGGCGAATTCTTCTTGCTGAGGTGTTTAATGCAGATGGGTCCCTTGATCTTGAGATCGACGGGGCAAAAACATTACAAGAATGCCAAAGAAAATGAGATCACGCCAACATGTCGAAGTTTAACGCTAAATACAAAGGATAAAGATCGAGCATATCGAGGATAATCTAAAGGAGTGGAAGCGAACCCATGGTATAGAAAGCAACGAGATGCAAAAAGGGAAGAAAAGGAGCTCGATGGTTAATGGCAAAGCAAACTCAGATGATCCTCTGAGAGCACATGGATTTGACAAGTGTCAAAAGTTCATAAGGATCCGATAAAGAAAAGAACGTGAACTTAGCGCGACAAAAGAATTTGAAAAAGCCCACAATCAATGTCTTCCATGTGTCTGTATAAGAACAACTGGAACTGGTGATGAACTTGATGTATCTTCACGGAGCCCGAGATATTTCAATCGAAGTGATCAAGGAAGCGACACAGTTAGGTAGAAGTGCAAATGTCAATGACAGTAAAAGCCTTTGAACGTTGTCGTTTGAAACATGTATCGAGACATGAAGTCAGAGTCACATTGAATGTAGACCAGAAGTGATTGAGGAAGCGACACAGTTAAGTCAAGTAGAAGTGCAGATGCCAAAGACATTAAAGAAAATTTTGAACGTTGTCGAGTGAAACATGAATCAAGACACAAAGTCAAAGTTGCATTGAATACAGATCAAAAGCTTAAACTGGTTAAGTTTAGTTGAAGTGTGAACACTTTACAGAGAGGCAACCCTAAGATGCATCTGTCTATATATGCTATGAATAGATCATTTGAATGGTGTTGTCTTTCTACTGCTGCTGCAATAATAGAGTGTTAACTCAAAATTGTCAAGAGAGGACATATGCAGACAACGTGAAAGGGGCAAAGAAAATAAGTTGTGTCAATGTAGAAGATATCTAGACGTAGAGATAAAGGCAGAGAAGTTGAGAAGACACAACTAAGGCGCAGTTACAAACTAGACTTGTAACAAAAAAGTGTACAAGATTCATGCTAAATCTCATGTAAAACTTAACTGTTGTAACATTGCTGTAGGTGTCCACTTGACTGTGCTTGATGCCCTTGAAGATCTACAAACATCTTTATCAATGCTTATGACCCTTTGATCATGTTTTGGCTCTTTAATTTATCATGTTGATCAGCTATATAGAGAATTTGATCGTTCTAGAGAAAGTTTTGAATAGTAGGGGTAGTGATTTGGCCTTGATAGGACAAATTACTAAAATTTTTGGCGACTCTCAGGGTTTGACCACCCTGCTGGTCACAAAACTCATAAATTTTGGTTATAACAAACTTGGACGTGACTGAAAATTGGAAAGCTGGAGACCAATACACAAAAAGAAAACTGACCCAACAACAACATGTGCACATGTGCTCTTAGAGGAAAGGACAACAACAAAACTGAAAGGAAAAAACAACTACTACGAAAGCATGTGTTGTGAAGCACTTAGAGAAATGAAACTACGACTATGTACAAATGAGTGACTCTCCTAATAGTAGTATTTAAGAAAGATCCCATTCATAGGAATGAGAAGTTCTTCTCCACTCAATTTGGATAATTGAAAAGCATTGTTCTTCTTGCAATCAATGATAATATAAGGTCCACTCCAATGGCTATCAAATTTGGAGTGCCTACCTGGGTTTGCACATTATTCATCCCATTTGAGAACTGTCTCTTTGCTGAAATGTTTTTGATGAAGCTCTCTTGGCAAAAGTCCATGATTATCATCAGCCCATTCATCAAGGAGAAGATCCGAAATGCCTTCAAGAGGCTTAGAAGGCTCTTGATCAATGGTGTTATCATCTTCTTCTGTAATACTGCAATTCACATTTGTTATATTTGGCATATATGGCTCAAGGTGAAATCTGAAAATAGGTTCTGATCTAATAGTTACTTTGGTTCCATACCTAGTTCTAAAAACCATGTACGACCAATCTAAAGAAAATTAACCTCCTATTTTGACAGTGAAATCTCTGGATAGGCATAGTGCAAAATATGGAGGTAGATCAACAACATGTTGCAAAATGGTGAAATTTGGACAGGTAGCAAGTATAATTTTCAGATCTTTCAAGACACCCACAGTCTTGGTAGGAGACCCATCTAATTGCAAGACACCTTTCTCATGGGGTTCATACTGCAAACCTAACTTATTAGCTATTGATTTGGGCATAATAGAAGTGCTAGCCCACTATCAATCATACAATTATGAATTAGACAATCCCCAATGACCACAGAAAGATAAAATGGAGGAGGTTTAGTCACCTTAAAAGGTTGAGAATCAACTGCTGATTGAGAAGTTAGGACAGCACTTATTCTTTCTTTTTTGGGTGATTTCTTAGAGATATTGAGCTTTGAAAGCTCTTCTTGCAAGTATTCCTTTTGTCTTGGAATTAGTAGAGTATCCCACATCGAAATTGAGACTGTAGTCTTCTTCATATGATCCACAATACTGAGTGGAGAAGTGGCTGTCTTTGACTATGAATTAGGAGTAGTAGAAGCTACCAAATTCTGTGTAAATTGAGGAAAATAAGGCCCTTTCACATTCTTATCTTTTAGATCTTGAACTTGCTGATTTGAACTTTTTTGAGGCAGCTCATGTGTGGTTGTCTTTTGTTGTGACTGAAAAGAAGGGGCTGCTCTTTCAGGGCGTGAACCTTCTCCAATTGCTCTTTTCTTGGTTGTACTATAGGTTACAATTGGATTATCAACAATACATAAATCTTAACTTTGATTTACAGCCAAGTGTTCAAAAGAATTCTCACTTTCCTGGAAATTGACAAATGTCGTTTTAGTAGGTGCTTTACCACTACCTTCTCGTTGTTGATTTGACACTTCTGCTCTAGTGAATGATGGAATGTCTCCATAGGTACAGAAGCTTCCTTATTCTGAGAAGGTGGCTGGTTTTCAAATGAAGGAAGAACTGAAGTTTGTTGCATGAAAGATTGATGAGAACTCTCCTCAGTTGGAGCCATTGCCATGTTGTTGGATTGATCCCATTGATTGTTCCATTGTCCTTCTTGAGCATAATTGCTTTGAGTTGGCACTAAAGCTCTTGAATTTCTTGGAGCATTAGGATTATATTATCTTGATTGAGAATTTTGCCCTTAACTTTGCTGATTGGATTGATAGGATGGCCGATTGCGCTGATAATTCTGATCAGTATTCTGATAAGGCCTATATGGTGGAGCTTGCTGCCTCTCCAATGCAACCAACTTGTTAGTTTGAGGCTTAGGAAGACTCTCTATCTTCCCCAATTTGTCAGTTTGATCACCTTTTGTTTGATGGAACTTTAATGACTTTGGAATTGGAGCAACAGTTGGTGCAGGAGGATGAATCTCTGGAAAAAGAGGCATTGGAGGCCTTGGAGATAACTTCCCTTCTTGTATAAGACAATTTTCAGCCTTTATTGCTACTTCAAAAGCTTCAGGTAAAGTATTACCTCCCATAGATTGCATCATTACAGCCGCATTTGAATTAAGAGCCTTCAAATAATACAACAAAGCATAATTGGGTGTAGGCTTGATCACTGTTGGAATTCTGTTCCAAGTCTTCTGGAATCTGTAATTGAAATCCACCGTGAACTCATGGTTGAACCTCTTAATCGTTGTAATCTGCTCCACAAGTGAAAGATGATCACTTTTGTCTTCGAAATGTTTGCACATAAGATCTCCAAATTCGTCTCAGTTGTTGATTGATGCAGGAGCCAAACTTCTGTACCATTGAAGTGTTTATCCTTTAAAAGAAGTTGCCAACAATCTCATTGCTACATTCCCCTGTGTCACATGATGCACTGAACAAAGATTAGCAATATCTGCGATATGTTCTATAGGAGTTGTTGAATTTCCTCCTGTATAATAAGGAAGGGCCTTCAGAGCTGAAACTGGAATATCATCCCGTGTAGTGATATTTAGAGGACTTCCACCATTGAATGCAACAAAACCCTATCTTCTGGGAACAACCATCTTGGGAATAGGATTTATAACAATATTTGGCTGAACAATATTGGTTTGAACAGGAGGATTTTGTGCAATAGCAGGGATAACAGAGGGTGTAGGATTTGGATTTGACTGAGGTCTCTTCTTTGGCTGATAAAACAACTCAAAAAAATCTGCTTCTATCCCTTTTACAGATGATCTTGTGACAGCGTTTGGGGGCATAAAAAATATACAGATCTGAACATGAAAATCTGGAAATGAATATAGTACTCATACACAACAATTCAAAAAGTATGAATCAATGTTTCCCACCAGGCATGCCAAAAACTATTATCACTCTGGAGTGCACCTTGCTTGAAGATGTGCAAAACACACCCTCACTCCAGCTGGTACAATTGGAACTTCTTAGAGCGTGGGTCACTCTGTGTTGAGAAGAACCTATAGAGAGCGCTGGTTCTCTTAAGATTTTTTTCAATAAATTTGACTATTGTGATTTTGTGATTTTTGGGGTGAAAAGGGAATATTATTAAAAGGGGGTAATACCCCTGAATTGTCAAAACTCTCTGAAGTCGCTGAAATCAATGCACACATATGATCAAATGAAATCTATAATTTTGTCTTTAAGCATAAATATTTCAGATGAAGGGTTGAAAACTTCTTCAAATGCCCTGCAAAAGGGTGAGAAAGGAAGAGATAGGTGAGGAAGGGACCTGCAAAAGGAGATAAATCTCACTTATACGTTGATGCACAATCAAATTACACACTATCTCCTGTCAAAACTTAGATTCAGAATAATAACTTCTTTATTGATGACTGGTCTAGCTTACAATTTCTTCTTTTCAAACTTTCAGGCCCCTTTCCTTGGCTTAATTCAGCCAATAAATAGACTTTCTTTAAAAATCTAAAAATAACATATGTGGAGCGTTAGTCTTGGTTAACTAACTCAAGACTTAACCTCTTTTTACAATATTCAGAATATTCAATAAAATCCTTTGTTTTACAAAAATGCATGCCTTTTCAAACATTGGTGTAGAAAATAAGTGGTAAGCCAAGCTTGAAAGATTAATATTAAAATAAACAATACACTAACCAAAATATTCAAACATGCATGACCAAGGCTGGCGTAGAGGTGTGGACGGTGGGCTTGTTGAAAGTCAACTTCTCCTTTGCATGGAAGATTACACCAAAATTTCTAAATAAATAACTCCAGGTAGATCTGTTTGAAAATTGAGCTGGAGGTTGAGCTGTTCTCATTTTCATGAAAAACAAGATGTGCAACAAATTTGTCCAGTCAACTCCACTTGGACTGCTAGATCATTGAGAGCCTCGTAACGTGAGAAGAACGCCAAAATTAGAAGTCAAGCTTGAGCTGAGCTAGAAGTTGAGCTGGAACATTTGGATGCATGTGGTTGACTAGTCAAACCATGGAGAAGCGTGACTTTAACAACCAGTGAATTGAAGATTTGACCAATCAGTGGAAAATAGCCTTTGCTTTGTATAAAATATTCCACGTTAACTTCGTCATTTGCATTTATTTCCTTGGACTTATCTGCTCTTGGTTCCCTTGTTATGTGCATACATTTCCCATGGATTTTATCAATTTATGGCTTTTAATTATGCAGACTTTATCTTTCCTTAAATGACCTTTCTGTGTATTTCCTTTCATTCTCTTCAAGTTCTTTTTTTGCGGACTTTAACTATTCTTTCAGATTATCTTGCTTTCAACTTCCCACGGACAAAAAGTCTACGGGAATTATCTAAGGCTTATCCTTTTGCACAGTCAGATTTCCCTTAGACTTTGCTTGGGATTATTTCCCTAAGCCTTTGTCTATTCCCTTTGCTTGTATTTTATTCCTTCAGGTTTATTGTCATTTCCCTTGGCTTTTATTCTTTCGGATATTCCGTTTTGTTCCTTGGTCTTTGCACAGTCAATTTCCCATGGGCAAAATGTTCGCAGGAATTGTCTCGGGACTTTGTCTATGTCAAGTCTTCATTTCTTTCGGATTATTTGTCTTTCCCGTTCTTTTGGTTTTTTTTCTTTGTCTATGTCTTTTGAAGGAATCCTTCAGACTTTTTGTGTGAAGGATATCCTTCCACAAAATAGCCCTTTGGAATTCTGTCATGGTCCTCCAACCCTTCAGATTTCTTATATTGGTCCTTTTCGAACTTGAAGTGTACCTTCCCAAAGGGCAGGTGCCCTTTGAGATTTTTTAAAATGTACCTTCCAATCTTGAAAAGAGCCTTTCCGAAGGGCAGGTGCCCTTTGAGATTTTTTAAAATGTACCTTCCAATCTTGAAAAGAGCCTTTCCGAAGGGCAGGTGCCCTTCGAAATTCTTGTGAACGACCCTTCCAAAGGGCACATGCCCTTCAGAATTTCTGTAAGGGTTCTTTTTGCCCTGTGGAGTGACCCTTTCTTTTCTTGAGATGTCTTTTCCGAAGGGCAACTCCGATGAAACTTGTAAAATGATCTTTTCTAAAGGGCAAGTGCCCTTCGGAAAAGTTGAAGAGTACTTTTTCTTTGAGAAACGCCCTTCAGACTTGTGCAAAATGTCCTTCAGATTGCCAGGTGGGCCCTTTGGGTTTTATGAAGAGGACTCTTCCGAAAGAAAGAGCCTTTCGATATTTTTGCAAGGTGTCCCTTTCTTCGGACTTTTCTTCTTTTTGTTGGGTCTTTTGTTCTGCACAATTTGTCTCCTATCTGCGGGAATTGTCCCTTGGAATAGTTTGCACATTGTCCCTTGGAATAGGTATCTTTAGCTGTAATTGCATCTCCTTAAGATTTTGTAAAGTGTCACACACTTAACCTGAAAGAAATCTTTTGACCCTACTGTAGGTACCTTGTCTTGGAATGAAATCGACTATGTAATATTGTTGTAGGTACTCTTTGTTCGTGCTTTTAGACCTCTACTCACCATGGCTGCATTTGATATTTTTACTATGCACATATCACCTTATTCATGCCTTTAGACTATAGATTGACCAGCTGAAAAGGGGATTAGACTGCTCTGGGACATCATGACCAAAACTTAACTATTCTCTTCCTCTTGAGTACCTTCCTCTACCTCTAGAGTTCATTTGTTGCCTTCTAGACAACATTTCCGCTACCATCAATAAATATTGAAAGGCTTTTTCCACCGACTTAACACTAAACAGTTCAAACTCATGTTGAATGGAAATACGAAGTTCAATTACATACCTTAATATCTTATCTTGATCATCTTCCATATGACTAGCTCAAATAGTTAATTTGTTGAACTCCTCTGTGTATTGTTTCACACTCAACTCCTTTTGTCTCAAGCTTTTCAACTTCTTGAAGAAATTTAGTTGATAATCCAAATGACTTTTTTTGATATTTTAGCTTTGTGACTATCCTCTTCCAAGTTTTGATTCTATCTTTGCCTCCTCTCTCTTTCTAGTTGCACATGCTCCCAACACAAAGACGCATGAGCTTTCAGCTTGGTACAAGAAAACTTGACCTTCTTGAGGTCCTCCATTGATTCTTAGTCAATGTATTTCTCCATCTCTGTGATTCAATCTATGACCTTCTTAGGGGCCGAGCTTCCTCAATAGCAAGGGGTGCTCAACTTTGGTTTGCTTCCCATCTTTGCAATAGCTCTACAAAATATACTTTGAATACCATCCACTATCTCCTGGACTTGAATCTCTTGAGTTTCTTCTCCTTCGTCATCACTTACATCCTCAACATTAGTTCCTCTTCTTTGTGTTGTCTTCATTGCATCCGACCTTACTTGGATTCCTCTCAATATTGATAAGAGGATGTCCTCTGTGTGCCATATCTTCACCACTATGCAAGCTTATTTTTCACAACCTGCAACTCGATTCAACAAGAGCCTCACACACACAACACAACAAGGAAAACCTTTCTTTGATACCAATTGATGCAAATGGTAATGAGGGGGCTAAGTAAATGTCTACTTTACTCCTCAATGAGTGTTACACTACACACTCTCAAGGACACAAATTTAGACAAAAGACTAAGAATTGAAAACCAAAATGCTTTCTTTATTGATGTTCAACTATGTTACAGAGATTCACACACATATACACACACTCCCTATCCCCTATGACTATGAAGAAAGCTATTCTTAGTCCAATGACTAGGTTACATGAATATAAGTCTATCTAGAAGGCTCTTGGCTCTGCTTGTCTCACTCTTTGAGTTTCACTCAACTCTCTCTTTCTTAGCTCTCCTCTCTCGGAGTTGTGAACTTCTCTCCTTTGGTTGCTCTCTTTCAATCTTGATTGAATTTCCCCTCCACATGCCTCCAACTCTCCTTCAAAAAATCTTTGAATCTTGCATACTTGATATTGACATCTGACAGGGTCTTTCAAGCTTTCTTTGTCCTGGAAAACGGTCCACATGTCATTTTTTTTTATTTGGGCATTTACTTTAATTGTTTGCTCAATGCAGATGAAACTACAAGTTGTTGTAGAATGGCAGTTACGTAACCGTTGCATGCATTAAGCGATGGTTTCAAAATTGCTAGCTGCATTAAGCAGCAGGTTCATCATGCTTCCAAAAAATGGTCATTTTGACTATTGGTAGATCACTGAAACCATCATTCCTTCACTTCCTTGCCCTATGGGACTCCTGATGCTATTCTTTGGCTTGATGTCGATCTTCCTCTATGAGCACAACATTGTTGCAAGAAACTACAAGTCACACAACACAAAAAAAGTGCACAATTGTGCACAATAATCTAAACCCATGTTTTTGGATGGATGCAAGATTGTTTTTGAACCCACATGCTCTTGCATCACAAAGTAATGTTAATCACATGTTGGCCAAAGTCTAATTTTTGTTAGTGCAGTAATATTAGTCTCATGCTCACAAAAGTTTGAGTTGTGCTAGTGTAATAATATTAGTCATATGTTGACAAAAGTCTAAGTTGTGTTAGTGTACAACCATCATTAATTTTTGTTACCATAAGCTGTTACGTGGGTTGCAATCATCGCATTCATCAGCCTTCAATGCACTTATGGTCATGACATAGACTTGAATGGGGAGCAGTCGTGTGCAATCTCGTCTTTTATTTTTGATGTACCTTGTTATTGATAGTACAATCATGGATGGCATAACTAGCGAGTAACTGCCGATTGGTCGGTTTCTTACCAAGAAAACCACCAGGGGAATAAATGCCACTCTAAACCGCAAAAACTAAAAAACTGCAATTTTTTTAAATTGGCGAGTACTCTCCGGTTAATTGTCGGTTACATTTAGATAACTAGACAATATATAAATAAAATGAACATTTAAGTATAAGTTTACATTTAGATAGGTTTGTCTAGTTTCTTAAGTTTTATTTATATACTTTCAAGATGTTTGAAATGAAATGAAATGAAATGAGTTTTAATAACGTCCACGAGACCAAATAGTCTATTGGACCAAGTGTCAAGATCATTAGAGATTCTTCATATTCTTTTCGAGGTCATCTCGCCTCCTATGAATCTTTACCAACAACCAGGCTGTGTTGTGTAGCCTCTCCTCAAATAATTCACTGAAACTGCCCACATTCCGCTGTTATCCTGCTGCATACGGATATCCTTGTACGCATCGCACTCCCTAATGAAGTGTCGTTCAGTTTCAACCACACTATCACTGCAAAAAATACAAGTCCTATCTTCCCATCTTTCCTTGGGAACCGTCCATCTTCTAGTTTCACACTTAAGATGGTGTGAACCGGTCCTTAATTGGTGCCATTAGGATCCTAGCATTACCTTTAAGTTCGGCACTTAGGTATGCTTTATCCCCGTGCTCCCAAGTGGGATTGAACTCTTTGATATGCATTTTTTTTACGTCCAATCTGATTTGTCCACATGGCAGTCCTGAATTTTTCTAACACAAACTTTTTTATTTCCTCTTTGGAGTTAGGGCACTCATGTAATTTAATGTCCCATTTTCTCAGCCACTTAATGTTTTGCTTCATCCACATCTTCTTCCTCCGATCTAGCACCTCGTTCACCACCATTTTGGGTCACCGGTGATTCCCCATGTTTTCAACCTTTTTTATGTAGCTTAGTACCCTTGAGATCGCCGCAGCTTCCATTGGGAAAGTACCAGCTTCCGCCAAGAGGATCTCATATGGAACAGTTGCTTTAACTTTAAGACTACTAGTGATAAGATGTTTCTGAATTCTTTCCAACTGTCTCCATCTGTGATTTGCCATGCTGCTTCCCCAGACCTCACAACCGTAGAGGACAACCGGTGTGACCAGCAAACCAAAAAGAGTTTTCTTGGTTTTCCAGTCCCAAAGTTCCGCTTTCCTGCATCTGTTCTAGAGAAGGTAAGAAGCTCTCCAACCTCCTTGAATCCTTTTTGCCTTGCAAGTTTCCCAACTGAGCCTGTTATAAAAAACAATGCCAAGATACTTGTATTCTTCGACGATTTCCAACGGGCTACCTTCGAACATAAAATTAGTTTGCTGTTGTTTCCTTTTTAGAGAGATCATGACTTTAGTCTTGCTAATGTTCACTTGCATCTCGACATCTTGGCAAAATAGCTTTAGAGCCTTCAAATGATCCCTCAAACCATGGGCAGTTTTTGCTATAAGAATAAGATCATCTGCATATAAAAGTAGCTTTACTACAAGACTGGCCAACTGAATGCCACCTCCTTCAGTTTTATTTATCCATTCCTCAAGTTTGTCAATGTAAAGACCAAACAAAGTGGGGGAGAGTGGGCACCCCTGCTTAACCCCGATGTTGCAAGCGAAGCATTCAGACATGCCTTCTCTAGTTCTAATTTTGGCTCTAACACGCTCATAGAGTTTGTGGACAGTTGCTGTAAACTCATCGGGAACCCCTAGTTCTTCCATCCTTTTCCAGAGTTTGTCTCTGGGAATTGTGTCAAAAGCTTTTTTAAAATCCACAAACAACAGTAAGCTTCCCTACCTTGGGTGTTCCAAGTTTTTTCAATCAAATGCCTAAGAGTAATACAGTGATCAATGGTAGAGTGCTTTGGTCTAAAATCAGCTTGTTCCGTTGCTCTTTTCCCTTCTTTTTTTGCCCAATTGCTGATTCTACGTTCAATCAAGCTCCCAAATAACTTTCCAAGAAGAGGGTTGACCATGATAGTATGATAGTTAGAGGGATTATTGATATCCCCACTCTTGAAGAGAGGGATAACGACGCTAGTCGTCCACTCCACTGGAAATCCCCATTGCGTGACTTCATTAAAAATTCTTTTGATGTGCGGAGCAACGTGTTCAATGCCCCACTTTAAGAATTCAGCTTCCAGCCTGTCAATGTCTTGTGCTTTACCATTTGCTAATTTCTTTATACCCTGTTTGATCTCCTCATCCGAGAAGAGCTTGATTGACGTGCTAACACTGGGAGGGAGAGGTTCCTCATGTTCACGCTCATAAAGCAGCTTTGCATACTCTAACCATTGAGATTCTATGATATTATTTTCTGTATGTTTCTTCTCTTGTTGTATCTCCCTCCAAAAACCTTTGGGATTGTGCTTACCTAACTCTATTAGCTCCTTCCTTCTTAGTATAACAATTTTTTCTTTCTTGGCTTTTAACAATTTCGCATATTTTTTCTTGTTTTCATTGTTTGGCTCGCTCTCTTTGTATGATCTTTTTGCTGCTTTGAACTCTTTATCATACCAGGGGTTAGCCGGGAACATGTTAGAGACTCATTTCCGAGGTTTGGATTTCTTGCAAACATTTAGAGCCTTGTGGATCAAAGGGACCAACAAACCGCTGTCAATGTGTTTCCTCATGATATTGTTTTCGTTAAGCCCAACTTTGTTTTTGGTCATCTTAATGTGCTGCCCAAGGGCAGCAGTAAAGAGTCCCTGGTTTTTTTAATTCAAAATGATTTTACCATGCGGATTAGCTGTCCTAACCTTGTGTTGAGCTTTCCTTTCACTTTGCTTGTTTGTGAGAAAGCCAAACTCAACCAAGAGGGGCATATGGTCAGATTTCATCTCCATAGGGCATTCCCCTATAACAAACTCCAGCAACCTAGCAGTCAAATTTTTAGAGCAGATGACATAATCAACCACACTTTGACCATTGTAGGTTTTGCATGTAATACCTCTAGATCTTGGCCAAGCTCTTGTCCCGTTACATATAACCATGTCATACAAACTACAAAGTCCCAAAAGTTCGGCACCGAAGTGTGTCACACTGCCTTTTCCATCTTGTGACATTCTTTTCCAAAGTTGGTCCCCACCCTCTTTTAGCCATAAGGGATTGCTATCCTCTGTATCTTCTCCTTCCATTTGAAGAAATTGATTCTTGGCCGTTCTTGCATTGAAGTCTCCTATTAAAACAATTTCTCCTGATGTGCTAAAAGCAGAGATATCTTTCTTTAACGCTGCATACGGGTCTTCCCTGTCCAAGTTTCTCTTTTTGTAGAATGTTGACCCTTTCGAGGCAAAGTAACAAGCAGCCAACTTGATTATGTCCTTATTGTCTGTTATTTTCAGCCACATGTATTGTTTATTGGGATCCTCTTTCTCTATTTTCACTGTTTCAGTCCACACTTCTTTTATTAGCACGGTGACCCCCCCATGACCCTTTCCTGTCTCCATCCTTTCGTTCCATACTGAGATTTTCGTGTACCCTACAAAGTCTGGGACTTTGCATCCATCATGCTCATGTGTTTCGGTTAAAATAATATCTTTCCCTTCTACTATGGGCCCCAACCCCGGTCCTCTTCTCCAAGGGTATCCTTTGCAATTCCAACTTATCATATGCAAAGATTCTTGTGGGGCCGCAAATTCCTATTTTTTGTGGAAAGAACGCTCGTTGATTTGAGCTTTTCCATTTTTCAGCCATGCCCATTTTCCATCCTCTCTTGCTTTTTTCACTTTTTCCCACTCCTTTCTTCGTTCTTCTTGTTGTGCAAATGTTAAGTCCTCATCAAAGAAAATGTGAGTGCCTCTGAGTAGCCCCCGATTCTTTAGGATTGTGCTCTTATCCTCTATGCTTCTCAAGATAACTCTTATGTACCTATTTCTTCTTTCCTCTGTTTTCTTTCCAATCTTGTTTCTCTGCTTGATAACACCCGTCCATTTCAATTCTTTTTTTAGAAAGTCTCTTGCTAAGATGTCAGTTCTTTCTTTCTCGCCAAAATCCCTCAAACCTTTGATGATAATATTAACCTCCTTGTCCTGTTTGTCTTTTTCTTCTTTTATGTGTCTCTTGATTTGTTTCTCGATTGTTTCTTTTTGCTCATGAATTGGTTCTCTAACAACCTGAGCCCAGGATTTTGCTTCTTCAAATTGATCTCTTAGCTTATTTTCTTTTAGTTCCATGCTTGCCAGAGCTGTTTGGATCTTTTCTAGCTGTGAAATGTCACTTTTTATCACTGTTTCTGATATACTTTTTTTGGATTTTGTTTTTTCTAACTCCAGTTTTAGATAGACCAGCTCCTGTTGACCTCTTATCATGTTGCTTTGCAGAGTTAAAATTTGCTCTTTGAGCAACTTGTTTTCTCTTTCAAGGTTCGAGCTGGTTTCCAAAATTTCTTTAATTTTAGTGCTTTCATGTTGCCCTTTCTCTTCTATCTTCTCTAGCCGTTGTTTGAAGTTCATAAGCTCATTAACGTACAGTTCTGATGACCACATCAGCGGTGTAGTCGTAAGGGCTGTACGGTCCTGCATGGTCTTGTGATCCATCTTCCCTTCCGTATTTGCTTATTAGAACAGTTTCTATTTTACCTCAGTTTGCTTCCAGTTCTTTGTGGCGCAGATGATTCTCAATCTCTTTCCTACTTTCTTCACTTATCCCTGTAGGTTCTCCTTCCGAGTGATTTATTTTGATCACGGTGTTCGCATTGTTTCCATCTATCTTGGGTAAAATCTTAATAAGTTTTTTACTATGTTTTTGCCACTGTTTACGGATTTGTCTGCGTCTTGTTATCCCCTTGTATTGCTTTGCATTCACAAATATTAATTTTTCTTCCATTTTGATAGCGTTATCATGAGGGTGTAATAATGAGAAAGGGTCTTCTGTTTCCTTTATACTCTGACCATGAGTGCTTGGATCATTAGGTCCGTTTGTTAATTGGAGAGTTTGGTTCCAAGGAGTGCTTAACCTTCCTTGGTAAAGTACCTTAACCACAGACCCAATTAACTGCTCTTGGGGGCCACTTGAATCCTCTGTAAGAAATGTGGGAAGTTTCAATGGTCCAAGAGTTTGCAAATTTTTGACACTTGATGAAAACCGTGTTTCCTCCGCCATGACCCTGTGTGACCAGGTGAGGGTTATCTTTTAACTGTTTCCTTTTGTTTACCATAGTTTGCTTTGATTTGTGATACCCGATGAGAGGTTAAAAAAAAAAAAAAACCGGATTGAGAAGAAATTAAAAAAGGGGCTTTGGGAGCGGTGGACGGAAAAGAAAAAGGGAACAAAGGAGAAATTAAACAACCACAACAACAAAAAAAAAAGAGGCGGACAGAGAAGAAATTAAAAAAAGGCTTTGGGAGTGGAGGACAGAGAACCGGAAAAAAAAAAAAAAAAAAAAAAAAAAAAAACCCGGACGGAGAAGAAATTAAAAAAGAGGCTTTGGGAGTGGTGGATGGAAAAGAAAAAGTGGACGGAGGAGAAATTAAACAACCACAACAACAACAAAAAAAAAAATTTGCTCGAGCGGCTAAATTCGCCGCTGCTGCATACCAGGGGTGGCAAACAATGCCGACAAAGCAGGTAGGAGAATGAAAAAAAAATAAAAATTAAAAGCTAAGCTCGAGCGGCTAAATTTGTTGCCGTTGCATACCCGAGGCGGCAAAAAGTGCCAACAAACCCCAAAAAATAAAATAAAAAATTGCTCGAGCGGCTAAATTCGCTGCCGTTGCATATCAGGGGCGGAAAAAAATGCCGACGGAGCATAAAACAATAGCGATTTCCTCTCCGTGATTTCAATTCTTTTGAAAGTTTTTTCAGTTTATTTTTGCTGCATACTTGTGTTGCCTTGGAGTGCTGTGACTGTTGCGGTGAACTGCTACCTTGGCTGCTGCTGTGACTACGGCACCCACACCCACTCTGATGCTCCGCCAATGCGTTTTTACCGCCCGCAGTTACTGGAAGCGGCTACCTTAAAGAACTCGGAAAACCTCGTTAAATTCTTTCCTGCTTTATTGCCGTGGTTAGACGATGATGCACTGGCTGTTGTCCGTCAATGTATCAGCAGCGGAACTGTTTTGTTTCGCAAGGCCGTAGATCTTCAATTCAAATAGTCAAAATCGTTGTCCGTCAATGTATGAGCAGCGGAACTATTTTCGAGCGGCGGTGCAGGTTTTCAAGCGGCAGTAGATGATCAAGCAGAGACTGCCTCGGCTGCTCTACCAACATCAGAAATAACTCCTTCCTTACTCATTGGAAACTTGCTGAAAGCTGGAATACTGAAAACAACCTGGAATACTGGAATACTGGAACCTGAATAATGCAAACTTAACTTATAGTTCATAAAGTGTGCAAAAGTGTTAACAAGATTGTAATCATTTACCAATACATGAAGCAAAATATCAATACATGAATGCTCCTATCATATTTCAGACTTAGTCAAATTCCAAGGTTTCAGGGTTTCAGACTTAGCCATATTTTAGGGTTTCAAAATTTCAAGGAGACATCATAGGAGAGATGAAGGTTGCATGAAGGGATGTAGGTATGATAGAATAGTATAAGAACATCTCTTGCAAATTGCCACAAGTCAACCCCACGTCATTCCCTATGCATAGATTAACACTGATACAATGATACTTATCCAATAATCTACAAGTACAAATTGCAAGAATCTATATTTTTCTCTTCCCAACTCTCTGGAAAACTAAGGCAGGTTGAGAAAGTCTAGTAATCTATGCACAAGGAATGGGGTGGGATCAACATGTGGCACTTTGCGAGAGATGTTCTCATACCATTCTATCATACCTACATCCTTTCATGCAACCTTCATCCCTCCTATGATGTCTCCTTGAAATTTTGAAACCTTGAAAATGGGCTAAGTTTGAAACCCTGAAACTCTGGAATTTAAGTAAGTTGTTGGAAATATTGTCATTGATGTCAAAGGTCTAGCATTATTGGTGATAAAGGCCCAATTGCATTTAATGGTGCTTTTAATATTCATATCTTGGCTAATGTGTGTTAATATTTATTTAATATTAATGAATATATTTTTGGTTGCATATAAGTCAAAAGAGGGCCCATGGAGAAGTCAAAGAGTCATGGGGTAAAAGACAAAAGAGGAATGGGACACATTTTCTCATGAAGAGTCATCTTGAGGACTTCCAAGAGTTACCATATGAAGACAAAAGAGGGTATGGCACATTTTTCCATGAAGGGACACTTTGAGGAATACGAAAAGTCACCAAGATAAAGACAAAAGAGGAAATGACGCATTTGCTTATTAAAGGTCACCATATGACTTTTCAAATACAAGGATATGAAGGGTCTTGCAAGTTTGACGCTATTTTCCATGAGGATTGAAGAGTCACAAAGGGTGAATGCCAAAGGTCATTTGGAAAGCTATAAACAAAGGCTTGAGAAGCCATTTGTAATATGTAAGAGAGTGCATGGTTTGTATTTGTTTTCGAAGAGAGAAAAGTAGGAGATATTGTAGAGTAAGCAACATGGAGAGATAGTTGTGTTTTATACACAAGAGGGGTTGGTGCTCCTGTGGGTTGGTGTTCACAAATAGTTGTTGTGTTGTTGTGTTGAGTTGGTGCTCATTCATATACTTGAGATTGTTCTCCGTGGTTTTTCCCACTTTGGGTTTTCACGTAAAAATATGGTCTCTCTCTCTCTCTCTTGTGTGGTGCATATTATTGTTTCAGTTTTATTGCATATTTTGAATGTGTGACTAAGTGGTTAAAGAAAAGAAATCAGATTAAGTAAAAAATATATAATATACTGATTCACTCCCAACCCGCACCCCTCCTCTCCCCTAGCCCGCCCCTTTCAGTATATTTCGTGCTTAACATAAGTCTGAAACATGATAGGATCCTCCAAAACCTAGAATTTGCATTATAGCTCTTAGAGGTTCGAAACCAATCTCAAACATCTTGAAAGTATATAAATAAAATATAATTTAAAGTATAAGAAACTAGACATCCCTATCTAAATGTTTATTTATATACTGTCTGCTTTGGGTGAATTTCAAGTATTTTTGGCCTTGGTTAGTTATTCCCAGTTATTCAACCAACCCTGTCGAATAAACTCCGGTTACCCAAAATCCCCCCTTGGTGAGTACTCGCCAGTTACAGTTATGTGAACTATGAGTACAATCATTGTTGCTTAAACTTGTGTTTCCCTCTATTTTGCTTACATTCTTTATATTTTTGCTTATAGTACAATTATTTTACTATATATTTTAGAATAGGACACCTACCTACAATAGAGATCAATTGTTGACACAATATAGGCTAAAAACAATTCTTCAATCCCCTAACACTACTAAATCATATTTATTTATAGACTCGTGGAGAGAAACTAATTCACTAAAACAATCTTAAAGGGAATGGGAGTTGAAAATATGTTACAGATTCACCGATGACCTTTCATTTCCTCTCCCCATAATTTCATTTCACTTTCCAGATCAAGTGACAAAACCACAATTTTGTAGGAAAAATCTTCAATTTGTAGGAAAAGCCACCACTTTTGTGTCAAAATTGCTACCAGCAATTTCGTCATCTTTACAAGGAAGAAACAAGTTTCTAGGTGGGTCTGGGAGGATAAATCAAGCGATGAAAAGGTTAACAACAATATCTAATGTGTTGGATGTAGAGAAACAAACCATGGATATAGACAAATGAACATTTAGAATGAATCAATAGAAAAGGCCGATGAAATAATCCAAAATCAGTAGTCAAAGAGTAACTTGTTAAAATTTGACAACATGCTAATACAAGACAATTGAAAATAGACAAAAAACATAAAAAAGGGAAGCTAAGGCAATGAAACATGATTGTAATTAGAGGTGTGTGATAATCAATGGACATGAATGGCTTCCAAAAGTAAATTCTGTGTGTAAACGTACTATCTTCTTTTCATGCGAGTGGGTCATTGCCATTACACCTTCTAAATTGACCATGTTGACATTTGATCCTCCTTGCTTTGGGCAGCTCATGTCATCATGTTACCTGAACTACACCTTTTGTACAATTTTTTCTCATTGTTATGGTTGGTCGGGTACTTCCTTGTAAAGTGGTGCTTGCACTTGTTTCATTGTATTATACGTTGGTCTATTAGGTAAATTGGATTATCTCATCACCACCATTTTTTTTTTTTAGAAAAAAGAAAAACTATATTATAAAATAAAGCTAAAATGTACAAATTTTGTTATGCCAAGCCCAAGCATTAGAGAGGGTTTTGAGAATATAATCAACTAACATCATCAAAAATTAATTCAAATCTAAAGAGTGAATTTGACTAAGTTCTTGAATTCTTGACGGCCACCACCTCGGAGGAAAACCATAACAGATTAGATTAGTATTGTCCAAGGCCCAATTTGCTAAAGCATCTGCTACTTTGTTTTGCTCCCAAGGAATGTGTCGAATTTGGATCCCCTGAAAATTGTGCTTTATAATTTGAATTCTATCCATCTCCCTGTAAATTTACCAGTTTGTAGCAGTGGTCGTAGATAAGATGGATAAATGTTTGATTATTTGTAGGGAATTTAACTCCACCTAAACTCCTTCCCATCCTAATTTCACTGCTTCTTGAAGACCTTTGAATATTGCCTTAATTTCAGCCAAATTATTGGTTGCAAAACCCAATTTTTCTGAAAAAAGAAAAGTGACATAACCATCAGAGTATCTACCTATTCCTCCCATACTTGCATTTCCAGGATTCCCTCGAGATGAACCTTCTGTATTCAGCTTTCCAAATCTAGTCGGAGGGAATATCCACTTACCTTTCACATGAGCTTTTCTCCTGACTGAAAAAGCATTAGCAGCAGCGTTGGTCACATCAAGTTTCAACCTATTTAATAGATTCAGCCATTTTGGGGAACAACTTTTTGGTGGTTGTAACTTATGTTTAACTGATTTCGCTGTATTACCCATTGTCTTTTCCCAAGTGGTCTTTTTGCAAGTGAAGGAAGCATCCCTGCATTTCTGCTGAAAGATCCTTCTATTTCTTTCTTTCCAACTATTCCATCCATTGGTGTTATCGTTCCAAGTCTGCATAGAAGGATCTTCTACTAGGACAATAGAGATTGTGTTGTCTTATTCTTTGTGCTGAATGGACAATCTCATAATATGTGATGCGCCACTTGGCATTTCCTATAAGTCATTCTTTGGACAATTAGTGTTTGTATGGCCTTCCATTGAACAGTTGGTTTGTAAGCTTATTTCTTTTTAGTCTAGTTTGGTGTCTTCAATTCTTTCATCCTTTGCATCATGTCTTTTCTCATCATTCAATTAGTGCAGACTCACCTCTATTTTCTTCTTCCAAGTCACTATAATCATCGATGTACAAGACGTCTTCTACTGGGTTCCCAAATTCATTACTATGTCTTATGCTCTCTAGTATGTCATTGGAGGGACTAGTTTCATATTTTGTCGCAAATTTGGTAGGATGCTTTCTATAAACCCCTGTATCTTGAGGCCATCTGCTTGCCCATTAACTCCTTGAGTTGCTGGTTGTATGTATGAGCAACTTGAGTCTTTCTTTGTATGCTGATATGGATTTATGTGGCAATATCATTGTTGTTGTGCAACAAACTGAACTCCTTAAACTATATCATGAGTTTTCTGATTCTCTATTTGGAAAACCAGATGGCTAGCACTTCAAAGTGTTCCATGTACTAGTCTATGGCAAAACTCCCTAGGATAGATGGAAATGACGTCATCCAATCATCTTCATCATTTTTTGGTTGAATTTTTAGATGATGATGCATGTCCTATGATGCCAAATATCATCCTTTCCATCCTTGTTCTTCTTGTTTGGTCTTGATTCTAGTTCTAGAAATCCTTGGTTGTGGGATTGATTGAACTCTATTCATTGACTATTCAAGTAAGACTCCTTGTCTCTTCACTGCTTCGATTTCAACCACAAAATTCTTCTTCTTTGGAATACTAGGAATGGTTTCTCTTGTCCTTGGCACCACCACAAGCATTTTGTTCCTCATTTTGGGCTTTGATGTCTACACCTTCATCCCTTTCTTCATAGTCAACTTCTTGAGTTCCTCGGTTGTTACCACCCCATGGCTTCATCATCCAGAAAGTAGAAGTAATAGGTTTAAGGCACTTGATGAACAAGGTGATTGAAAGACTTCCTCATCTTCTTCGCTTGTGCACATCTACTTTTTTTTACTACTAATGAGCAATTTCTCAATGGCTCAAATATTTTCTCTAAAGGGAAATCTCTCATTCGGAAAGGGGTTTGATCACTCATTTTCCACAATAGGACTTAATTGGTACAAATGGTGCTTTTAAATCTTTGTATACTCCGTCATCTATGATACTTGGTCAGTGGGGTCCGCACTTCCACTTGAAGAGTTGAATTATTGGCCAACACTAAAAGCTTAGGTCACTGTGCACTTGGCAACATAGTATTAGGCACCATACTACTCACCTCCATAGATGACTTTCTCCTAACATAATCATCTTGAGATTGTGATCACCTCTTATTTCTTATTCTTCTATTTTCCAGATGTGCAGATCTTCGTACAATTGTCCTTTCCCTCTTAGGATTTTATTGTTTGTCCTTGGATTCTTGTGCATGTACCACCCTACTCCCTTCTCTGTTGGATGATCTATCGACGATGTTACTTGTTCCTCTTGGAAAAGAGTACCTTTGTATTTCTAGAGGATTTGTCCATGATTGTTCTCTTTCCTTCACTCCACATGCAGACCTTCCAAGATCACACAATGGCGGGTCATGAGCCTGGGCATGTTTGTTATTAGTCTGTTTGATAGTTTGTTGAAGCCAAAACTATCAAAATATTAGCATAGTGAATCAATTAAAGGAATTAACTCTGTCAAAAACAATGAACAACATTTACTATTAATGAGAAACATTAACTATGTACAAAACAACATTATAAGACTGTTCAAGTAAACATAACAAAGTTGCAAATGAAAAACATTATTAAAATGATACATGGTGAAATATAGTATCTCTTAAGATAAATGGGAAATGTTGTATGTGAAGAATCAAAAGGATGTCTCCCTCAATTGATAAAATCTTATATACAACCACTGACAAGCTCAAAATTACAATTATTGACATCTACATTAACCACTAATTGTTATCATGAAATATAATGCCACATGTAGTATTTATTTATTTAAATCAGCAGAGAAAAAAATGTAGATCTCATACGTAAAAGTAGGGCATCTTTCTTAAATTGTTGAGGATAGTATGGTGTTTTGTTCTTTAGGGCACCTCCTATTTTTTACAATATCAAGAGAAAACTTCTATAAGCATAAACAATCTTAATTGGACTATGGACTCTATTCATCAATTCCCCATGAGTCTATGAGACTTATATATTCTTTTGGTAGCATGTAAATGACTAAGTTCATGGGATATAGAACTAAGTACGCACAAAAATATGGATGCAAATTTGAGTGAATTTGTTTTTCTCAATTTTTTGTACATGGAGATGAATTTCATAAAAGCAAATGTTGATGGTTTCTCTCAGTGAGCACCATTATATCTTATTTAGTAATATTATAAATATTTACATAGTAAATAATTATTGTATTTAATATCCTCATAAATAGTCATTTTGTTTAACAACTTTACTTTCAAAATTCTCATGCTCTAGTACTTAAACTGTTAGTTTGCACTTCCCACCTCTTAGTTTTTTTATAATTTTAAAATTATAGTCCATTGCGGCTTATGAATTTTTGAAATTTTTTCTCTCATATTCATGAAGTTTGAATACCAACCTTATTACCAATAATTCTTTATATACTTGAAAATTTCCTCAAGAACATGCTTATAGGCGCCACATAATGCTAGTCAAAATTAGTAATACTCATGCTAAATGAGGATATTGCATATATAAATGTCAAAACCAACAGAAAAGGAAAAAGAATATCATATTTAAGTGAGAATTAGTGGGAGAACTTAAAAACATTTTTCGTCCTCGTGGGCATTGGTATCATGCACCTCTAACAATTGCTACCTTCTTGTGACATTTGTTGAAATAAGTTTTGCCTCAAGAAAAAATTCATAATATCTCTAAAAAACAAAACGTTATTCATAATTTGTGAAATAATTATGAATTTTATTTTTTTATATGGTGGATGATATGCATTTTTTCCTTATCCCTGACTGTTGCAAGTTAGATGTTGAAGAGTGATAATATATATGCATTTGGTCCTTTTTTGGGCAGCTGACACATGATATTTGTGCAGGATTAATTGATTCAATAAGGGAAGACATCTCTCTCCTTATTCTTCTTTCAGAATCTTTATGTCTCTTGGACATGATTGTAAATTCTTTTGCCCATATGATTTCAAGTAAACCTATTGACCACTACACGCGACCTGAGTTCACTGGTACACACGTCTACAAATTGTTTGAGGGCAAGTTATTAACCATATATGAACTGATAGTAATGTTTTCTGATGTTGTTTGAGGGCATAAGAAAATGGCTTAATGGCAATAGAGGCAGGAAGGCACCCTATTATCGAATGCATTCGCCCTGAAGGATTTGTTGTAAGTCCTAAAGCTCATTTTATTATTTATTTTACTAGTTTGATTTTAACAAGAAGACTTCAAACTTTGTATCCACTTTTTCTGATTATTGATGAGATTAGAACATAAATTAATTTCTGACTTCTTCCAAAAGTTGAGTTAGTAGTGTGAATGTTAAAGTAAAAACATGGTTTTATTGCAGGCAAACAATACTTTCCTCTCAGAAGCTTCCAACATGGTTATTGTCATGGGACCAAACATGTATGTAGACCATATTACTATTTTCCATTTTCTATTTATTCAGTTCTATTTTGTAGTATAAAAATGCCTTCGTGGTGGGAAATTGTAACATTTTTTCAGTGGAGTAGCAAAATTGCAATAAAGTCTCAACCATAGAAGTTGATCACTAATAACACTGAAGAAATATTCATTAATGATATTACTGATTTTCAGGAGTGGGAAGAGCACTTATCTTTTGCAAGTTTGTCTTATAGTAATCCTTGCTCAAATTGGTTGCTATGTTCCTGCTCATTTTGCTTCGTTTCGAATCGTGGACCGTTTGTTTACACGTATAGGAACTGGAGATAATATAGAATCTAATTCTGGCACGGTGAGGTTCAGGTTTCTGTTGCTATTTCATTTTCTTATTTCTATTTTAATTCAAAGACTGTTGTAGGCAGCTATTTGTTACTTCTTGCATTTTGTAGATTCAATATTGAAGACCCTATAATATGTTTTTGAATTAAAGTATGAACTGCTGATTATGAAGACCAGAGTGTTAAAATTATTTGCTTCAAAAATAGAATAATGATTGCAAAACAAAGCAGTAATTCACATGATCTAGATAGTGAATTTAATCGATAGACACTCCAAAAACTGCCTTTGGGAAAAAATAATTAGTAGGCTGTGTGACCTAAAAGAGAGAGAAGATGAATGTAATGTCCCCTTTTTGATCTAGACTTGTGTATGGGTTGAGCCAGAACCTTGGAGGCTTGGAAACTAGAAAGTTGGCTCAACACTTTATTTTAATTGTATTTTTGGCTAATGGTATTTTATAAAGCCAAAAATAATGTTATTTTCAGTCAAGGCAAATTGAAGGATGGATAGAATATAAGTTGGATAACTCAAAGATTGGAATTGGGAATATTGGAGGAGTCTATAAGATTTAATATTATATTTATTTTCCCAATGAAAAGGGACGTCAAGGAGAAAAAAAGAAGAAAAATAAAACATAATATTCTATTGTGTTTTATTTAATAATGCCCAGGGACAAATTGACGCCAGCATGGAGAGAGGAAAAAAATAAATAAAAAATATTATTTTCCAAGGGAAAATGAGTGCCTAGGGAGAAGAGGCAAAAATAATAAAATAATATTATTTTATTATTTCAAGGATGGGCGTCCAAGGTGGATGAGGAGAAATCATTTAATAAAAGTCAAATTAAAGATTTGATTTTGGTGGTGTATTTGAAAATTGTTTATATTTTGTCTAATTGGGTCTTCCTTGGAGAAAAGTATAAAAACAGGTCCATGGCATCATTTTAGACATCTTTTTGACATATGGTAAACTTTGCATTTAGCATATCACTCTTGGCTGAAAGTGATTTCAGTGGATTCAAAGTGGTGTTCCCTTGATATTTTGTGGTTTGGAGATGATCCCAATCCACCATGTGAGGTGAATTCATATGGATTTCATCATTGGGTTTAATTGGTGATTTTTGAAGGTGTTTTTGCTTCATTCAAGCTAGGGTTGGACAGGGATCTCTAATTTCAGCTAGCAATGGAGTTTGGCATTCATGTTTGGCTTTGATATTGGTACATTTTCATCTGTAAGCTGATTATAGAGGGTTTCTAATTGGATCGTTTGGCAAAGAGAGGTGTTTGTGTTGATTTCTATCACTTTTTCAAGGTCTGAAATTCATGACAGTGGACTGTAATTTCATATCAGCATCAGATCTGAGTCACTAGGGTTTATGACATCAACATACAGAAGTCTGAAATTTATATCAGACTTAGCTGATTGTACTTTCCAGCCCTCTTCATTTGTAATCAGATTTCAAATCAATAAAGAAGATAATCTATCATTGTTGGGTATGCTCATCTATGTTTATGTGACTTGTTTGGTTGCCTAATATCTATGTTTCATGTTCATTTCTTGTTATTTGGATCTATGTTTGGAACCTTTCAATCTACATGATATTACAAACCCTTTAAGTACTTTGCAATCAAAACAAATCAGAATTTTTAGTTAGAACAAGTCAGGGTTCTTACAATGAAGCACACTTCCTTCTAACATGCCTATTATGTAATGATATTAGACATGACTACGAAGATGTTTGCAATTGTATCATGGTTTATGAAATCATAAATCAGGACAACAAAATAAATCTTAGAGATTTCATTTTGAAGCTACACAACATTGAAAAAACCATCTAAATAAGTTAAACACGTGACCTTGATTAACCATGTTTGGTCTAATAATATGTTAAGAATTCCTTTTTCTCTAAATTTTGACTTATTTTTAGGTTTACGTATAAATTATTTATTATTTTGTTTATGTTTCATTACTCAACATGGAGTTCAATGATAAGAAGATATTGATAGTTGATGTCAACAATTCGAATGTCAAATTTTGTTGCAAGGATTTACATATTCTGATAGGTCCTATATACCAATCTCATTGAAAGGATGTTAAAAGTCAATTTCATTATCATCATCATATAATATCAACCAATCATCGCTTCCATGTGTTCATTCCTCTTGTCATGTATCTTTTTGTTCAACATGTGTTATGTGATGGATTATTCTGAACTCTATTCTCTATGTCATTGAAGAACACTTTAGACCCTATGCATGTTTACAATTATATGCTAAAGATTTTTTGTGGAAAGGAGTTACCAAAAATATTGTCTTCTTTACGTTCTCTTGTGAAAAATTGATATATGAAGCAACCTTAGTATAAATCTTCAATGAGTCAAAACTTGATATTGATTATTTCTTGGTAAGTGATCTAGTAAAGCCAATATGAATCCATTTGGTGTTTTCCTTCATCATTAATTAATATCTAACCCCATCACTAAACGGTCCCTTTTGGAACAATGATTGTACAAGCAATTGTGGGAAGTGAAAATTCCATCATATGACTTATTTTAGACGTATATATGGCAATCGGGTAATCCTTTAATTAAGCATCTCCCAAAATGTCACCATTTATGCATTATTTGTTCTCTAGAAGAGAGCCCTATGAATAATAATCAAGGCATGTCAAATATTATCCCATATAGTCAAGCATTTGGGCAGGTTTAGGGTTGTGAAACTGAATTTTTTTTGTTCTTCATTGTCCAAATATTTATTGTGCATTAAACTCCTCTGATTCAATTAGGTACTTTATACAATATCCAAGATAGCTTTGTGCTTAGGGCCAGGTTGGCCATTTCACTTTTCTCGATTCATGATCCTTCTAATTCTCTTAGAAGACATCGTCTACCAAACAACTAGAGAAAATTTATTTTGTTCTCTCGTTCCTTACCAAAAAATAGGTGCATGATCCTATCCAGTTTTTGAAAAATATTTGACCCTTCTTGTAGAATAGAGAAGTAATAAACTGACACTGATTGAAGGACCGGCAGTAAGGAAGTCAGAAAACCTGCAACAATAGGCCATTTCCTTTTCCATCCGTTCAACTCTTTGTCTTCCCCTTAAACAAAGGTTTATCTAGATAGGTATTTGGGAATGAATATTTTTCACAAACCAAAATCTTGCAAGGTATTGTTGTTCATGGACTTTGACATCCATGGAGAACACTTTAAATTTCCTCCTATTAGTCATTTGATCTAAAGCCACTTCGTACTTGCAAGAACCTTTTTGATAAAATTGTTCTCCCTCATTGTTAATAAGCATCGACTCATATACAAATTGCCTGTAACTAATTGCATTTTCATGTGCTGACATCTTAATCCCTTTTAAATGCCGACTTCTATATTCATTGTTTAGAGTCTGCCCAAAGACTTTCAGTAAGATAATTTAGAGATGGGGGATAGTGGACCCCTTGTCACATGCCCCTAGAAGATTTAAAGTTTGAACAATATTTTGGGGGAGCCATGTACAGGACTTGAAAACATAGGAGTTACATAGCATTCTTTCGCCCAATCTTGCCATTCATGGGAGAACCCAAATAGATTAAGAGTTAAGTATATCTTGTGGATGAAAGAGAACTTGTTCAAACACAAGCCATCTCCCTTCATGGTCAAACTCTTTGGAAGAGGCTGTCCGACTCTAATTCATCACTGATCCTTGCATAATTTTAAATTTCCACTTCCAACAATTTTCTTGGGTGTGCAGATAAGCCTTCCTTTAAACTATCTCACTATCTAGAAGACATACTTTTTCCATTGTTGATGTGGAAGGGATACAATTGAATCCAAATAGAAGCCTTTGATGGCAATTTATTAGTGGTGTTAAAGCTAATGTGTGAGTACTTCATAAGTAGCCCTTTATTGTGATAAAACTAAGGCTCTCCTTGGAAAATCCTCTATCGATCTGCTACATTGGTGTAGACAACTGTTAAATATCCGTGCAGGGAAGATCTTATTTGATAGTCTTCCTACATTTTCCAGTTATAGCTCATTCAGGCAACTCTTCCACCAAGAGTTGCATGCTCAAAAACCAACAAATCAGCCTTCTAGTGGCCAACCTATGATGTTCCCTTGCAACCTCTCCATATACTGTTCCAAAACTCAACTATCTTCTCTGGCTTCCAAGCCATTCTGGGGATATTAGATTGGTGTCACATGCTATTTGGTTGCTCCAATTGCTGCTTCTGTCTCCTATGCCAAGCCTGAACTGCCTCTTGGTATTTCCTCCTGAAAGTAGGATCATGGGGGACAGAATTCTCCCTTCCAATTTTGCATTGCCTACAAATATTTCCTACAAAGCTTCAGCAAGCATGCTTGAAACCTTAGCAGACCTCTTAGCACATTGAATATTTTTCTCCCTCCGTACACAGTTATTACCATTTTTATTTCCTATTTTCATCATCTTCTATACATAAGTGGAAAGGTATCATCGAATACCTCCCATCTTCCATAGTATATGTGTTTTATTTTTCCTTTATGATATTGCTCTTTTACTTTGTGTTTCTTAGATGGATGTTGTTAGCATAAACGAATGAATAAAGAGAAATAGTTTTGTGTTCTTGCTCCATTCTGAGTCACTCAAATCTGGTTGCGTGAGCGTAAAATACCCTGCATGACATACAAGGTTTTAATTCAATGTTATAGTCTTCCCCTATAATATATGTTTACTTATAGATTGCAGCAAGTAGTGCACAATAAATTCTTATAATTTCTTTTCTTTGGAAAAAAAAAAGTACAAACCTTGATCGGACCTTGACGAGAATCAAATAAATCGGGAAGTTCTGATAAAACTTTAATGGCATGTTTTGGATGGAGAGTTAGACAAGGAGTTTCCATTTGTCAAGAACTTTTAGAGATGGAATTTGGAAACTTCTCTCATATATTCAGAAGGACGATAACATATAGGGATCATATACATCTCTATTCAAAGTTAAAGCTTCAGCCAATATTTTATAAAGAGTGGAAAGCCAAGAAAGAACCAATCTCTGTGCCTCATGCTATTTAGGATAAGTCACTTGTTTATTCAAACAACGTAGCATTCTCCAAGAGTCAACAAGAAATGTGAGGTTGTTAATGTTTTGTTGGCTGTCAATCCATAATTACGTTCAATGCATATTAGGCAATGCAAATTTAAAATATGTACATAAATGGATAATGTTTGGTAGGCTTAGTTGTAGATTACAACTATTGGTTTTAAAAGCTTGCGAGTTTTTTCTTAGTGGTGATGTAAAATAGAATGGTCCAAGGTTTTGTTAGTGTAGAGTTACACTGTTGTGATGTTGATAGATGATACATTTTTCTATTCTTTTGCTATTATTTTTGAAAACATCAATAATTATATAAGTGTTTGATTTCCTTTTAATTATTGCCAGTATTATAAATATTTTTCAATGTAGGAATCTCAGATATGAAATGTTCTGTGTTGCAGTTTATGACAGAGATGAAAGAAACTGCTTTCCTCTTGCAAAATGTTTCTCCTCGGTATATTAAGATTCAAAGCTCTATTTGAGTTTACTTGGGATCTATTACTCAAAACTATCGAGCACAAATGAGTTTACCTATATTTTATGTTCGCAGGAGCCTAATTGTGATTGATGAACTTGGTCGAGCCACTTCTTCATCAGATGGACTAGCCATTGCATGGAGTAGTTGTGAATATCTACTGTCACTTCAAGCGTAATTCATTAGCCCCTTTTATTTATGAAATGAAAGAACATGAAACAATTATATTTAAGAAGAAAGTAACCTGAGTTTTTTTAATTTATATTTTTAGGCTTGCAGATAATGTCTTTTATCTAAAATAGGGAGAATATATCTATATAGCGATTACCAAAGTGACTGAACTGCATCTAATAAGAGAGCTGAAAGTTAGAATTCCAAGACCACTACTTAAAATATTGAATAATAAGTAAATGTATGCAATAAAAAAAACAAGTTACAGTAAAACACACACCATGAAAATTTTGAGACAAATGTGGTAAGATTATGAAAACCCTTTCAAGCTAAAAAAACCTTGTGAATTTTTGAATGGTTTGTCAAAGACACTTTTTGGCATAAAGAGGACACAAACACTCCAAAATTATTAAGTTCTTTTAATTATTTTTAAAGATTTATTTGTTAATTGTTTTTTAGATTTGTTTGGGCCACCCAGTGAGAGACAGCACTATGATTTACCAAGTTTACAAAATTTTCTCAGAACTAGTAGTAGAAAAGTTTCTAGATTTCTTAGATAGCATAAGTAAATGCATTTAGAATAATATGAAGAGGAAGACTAATAAAGATATAGAAGGGCCATCATAAAAAAATGTGTGGAGAACTGTCTTTGGGCGTTACCGAAGTTACTCCCACACCCACATTCATTCAACTGGAATATCAGAAGTTACAGATTTGGAACTCCAATATATTCTTTAAATGTGGAATGCAACGTAAAGGGAACTACATGTAACTTCTATATTACTTGATAAGGAATGATCCCACAAGGGGACAAAAGAGTTGGAGTCAACTCAATACTAATTCCCCTGTAATTTGGAATGAAAATAAATAATATCCACATATTTTAGGGATAAAGGCACATGAAATAAAAGAACTAGAACACCAAAGTCCTAACATTAAACCAAAATAAAAGATGACTTCCTAACAAGAGCTTATTTTTAAAAATTTCAGGTTGCTAGCTTAATTAACTTGCTCTCTATATAATTCTATTAGACACAATTAGACAAGTAGTTGCAATTAAATTTTCAGGTTGCCAGCTTAATTAATTTGCTCTCTATATAATTCTATTAGGCACAATTAGACAAGTATTTGCAATCATAACCAAGTACACGAAATCTTAAATCTTGACAATCAAACAAAGCCAAAAGAATTTATTTTAGAAGTTCTAGATATTCATAGAAACAATCTTCTAAACAAGTAGATACACTTTCAATTGGTTCCACAAACCATTTGGCATAAACAATGTTAAAGATATCTCATCTCAATTTAAAATTACTGTTCTTGTCTAAGCAACACAATTCATCAAATTTGTTTCAGATTGGTTTTAGAAAACACAAATAATAGGTTTTCCTCACCTCCTTGAAATGAAAAGGTGAACTCTATTAGCAACTAAATTATTTCTTATATTTGCAATAGATTTTTCAGATAAGATTGCGTTGACATTTCTATTTACTCTAAGGTTGGTGTTCCACCTTCATGACTCTTCATCGGGATGAATAGTGATTGAATTGCAGAATAGTGACACAATATATGAATATATACTTTTTTATAACAATGATGCATCCTTGGCCAACCTTTCAAAAACCAAAATATTTTTCCTTAACGAATAAAGGAAAATATGACATGGTAGATAACTAGAAGAATAAGGGGATGAAAGTTGTGAAAATCCATTTGGGATTCATCTTTGGGTGAAGACATAGAGACCTATTCCCAAGGAGGAGGTCATGCCTAGATTTTAAGATCAGCCTAATATACATAAGGTGGGAGCACCATTGAGGCCAATAGTTTTTGCTATTGATTCCCCTTCTTATGAAGTGATGAATTTTATAGAAGATAAAATCAACCCCTCTTTTGGTAATACTACGTCCTACATTCAATACTACTCATTTTGTCCAGAACCAAAGATACAAATTAGATGAAAATAATATCTTGGTGATTTTCTATGCTGAGTTTCTATTCACAAAGATACCCATAGAGGAAGCCATTGGTATTTGAAAGAGAGATTGTAGGCATCCATTTTGATATAAACATAATAAGTCTTTATACTGTAATGACTTGGCAAGACTTAATAAAATAAATGTGTTAGCTTACTCATATGTTACAATGTAATGTATGACTAGTCTATGATGTGTAATGTTCTGACATCAATTTCTTTCAGTTTGCTGAGGTCAATGCATCCTTATGGTTGTCAACGCTTGTACAGTGGTTGCACCCCTTAGCTTAATGCTATAGTTTTATATTGTTGAGTCCAAGGATGTGTCGATGAGCTCTCCTAGTTATCATCCTCAGTGATATCATTGTCTATGTTTTTGGATAATATATTTAGTACAGTTCAAATTTTTGTATATGAATTAGGGCCAAGTTCAATTACTAATTTATGTGAGTTGTTCCATGTATATCTTTTCTTGTCCAATTTCCTATACTCATTTTTAGCATCGTTGTTGCTGTAAATTTGGGTTAAACCAAGCATCCATTGGTTGTCAGCAAGAAGTTTGTCCACTAATGAATTGGTCTTAGAATTTGTCATGGGCAGAGAATTTGATTGAACAAAGTCCAATCAGAATAGAGAAGACAAATTGACATAGGACTAAATTGTTTTGTGGAACATTGCACTCTGAAATACATCCAACAAGAGGCTGCCTTCACGATGTCATGAACAATAAATTTAGTGAAACAAATATGTTTCTTAGTTGATGGTTAGTCTAGCCAAACTCTTGGTCCCCATTATTTGATCTTGTAAAAACTGCATGTCAAAATGGAATAAAACATCAAGCGAATAAGAATCCACCAAAGATACGAGGCCATACTTTGACAATAACAACAAAAGATGTTTGAGGAGCCTTGTTGACACAACATTTTCTAACCAAGAATCCGAAGAGAATGAAGCGATGACAACATATTTAGGGAGTAGCACATGAATTGAAAAGGTGCACATAAATGTGAGAGCAGTGAGCTAGAAAAGAGATGTATTCAAAGGTAGTAGCCAAGAAAAAAGCACCTTCATGTGAGGAAGTATGGGTGCCACCTCTAGGAAATTAGTAAAAAATTGAGAATGAGGGAAGAGAAGTCGCTGGAATTTTTCAGAAATATTTGTCTTGTAAATGAAGTGTAGACCCTGCCAACTAGGTTGAGTTTGAAGTGGCTATTGATGATGAAGATATTGTGTTGCCTTGGAATGAGAGAAGATCTCTTTAAAGAAGCAAGTGCTTTGAACCCTTCTCAAATCAGGAGGGAACTAATTACAGATAAAAAATCAAAGGAATTAAATATTTGTTGATTAGTGAAGAGGTGATTCATATATCTCCTTTTGCATCTCTGGACCCTAGTGTCGTTGAAGGTGATTGTGGAGGTGATTCAGGACTACAACTCTTAAGGCAATTGACATTGAGTTTTAGGCTGCAAGAAATTTGTAGGTACTAGTAGAAGGTGGAGGTCTAGACATATTTGATGGGGCTTTGGAGGGGACTACGATGTGAGTGTGAGACTTGGTTGTATGGGTGGAGATTGTTGATAATAGAAGAAGATTGTTGAAGGTACAAGGGGAGTAATGAACAATCACCATATGGAAATCTATCATACAAATTGGAATGGTCAAATAGTGAGAAGACCCAAAAGCACGATGGCAAGTCCACCTCCTTCAAATCGGGAAAATATGCCTAAGTTTTACGGTGACTGGAAATATTACCTTGTTAGAAATTGCAAAACTTGTGGCGCTATCTTGACAATAAATTATTTGTCAAATCGATATTATTGGATTTGGTCATTCCTAACTACTCTCAAAGTGATAGTGATCAAAGAGTATATGGACTAGACCACAAACTATTTTTACTCAGTGGAAACCTTTGAGGAAATATTTTGAGAATGCATTCAAACATTAGGTATTGTTGTCACAAATCCTAACCTTTGACACCTTATCCAACAAGTTCAATTTAATGGAAAAAAATCTTCTAGGATGGAATTAGAGAGTTCTCTATCCTCAAGAATAGATATCGATTCTAGAGGTTCATCTTGTTTATGGATTCTACGCATATGCACCATGATCGATCCTTCGTAGAACAAGAATGAGAGACAATAAAAAAGATGACACAATTGATTAGATGATACCTACATCAAGGATTTCTTGCACTAGTTGCTTAATTGCCCTTATTAGGAAACAATGTATCAGGAATCATTTATTTGCTTCTTTTGTTCAATGATAAGCTATTGCACTAATAACTCTGCTTCTTCCTCCTTCTTAACCTTAGCCCTTAACCATGTGAAGAACTCAAGATAATTTTTGGGACTGATTAGTCTCCACTTTAATAGCTGATAACATGAAGATCACCTTGACTTGATACTCAATCACCGAAGTAGAATATGTTTTACCGTCCATTATTTAGTTTTTTTGTAGTCTTCTTAAGAAGATGGTATTTTGGTCCCATGGGAACAAGATACCCATCGCCAATTCACATACATTTGATTGAACAACGTTGCACTCAATAACGTGAAGTTCTTCACTATTGAAAAATTGAACTCATAGTTCTAGGCAGCCTACAATTCAACATATTGATTAATCGATCTCAAGGCATATGGGTGTGGATCTTTAATCGATAGTTGAGTGAAAGGATCAATTTGTCCTTTGCTACGAGTTGTGTTCTTCACCTTCTCTCCATTCTTATAATACTTTCTATGATGGAAAGAATCTTGCAATGATGTCAAACCTCTGCTAGAATCAATATTTTGATGCCCCAAACTATAATCATGAAGATAATCAAACTGCTTACCCTTAGTTATTGAATTTGTGAACTCAACACCTACCTCTACTAAAATTCCCTTTTCAAGTGCATGCTTAGTAGTAGAATCATTCTGAAAGTCAATCTGATATTTATCTTGGATCGGAACATTCCTTTCATAATCTGAACTGACATCATAGGAATGGTTCAAGTGCTTATCTTCTTCTATTGATGCCTCTAATAAATTTGCATCAATTCCATCATTCAGATAGCTTTAGGAATTTGGGTTTTACCAATTTTTTTTTTTTCACTTTTATCTTTATAGCTATCTTGAAAATCACCTTCATATGGCATGAACTCAATCTTTGTGAGATTGATCGGTGCTTCTTGAACAGGAACATTTTTTTCAAATTCCTCTTGTATGGTGGATTTCTCCACGGGATGCTTCCTTTCAATTTCTTGTAGCTCTGATTGTTCTTTGTTCTTTAGCTCATGCTCTACCACTACTCTTTGACTAGTTCTAGTAGTTTTGGCTCAAGTGTATCCATCACAATTTCCGGTTCCACCATCTTTAATTATTTTGGTCTTTGTTCCTTGGTGACTTTTTGTGGTTTTGGTTCAACTTTTTCTTCTTTCTTCTTCAGCCTTTCACTTTTATTTTCTTTGAATATTTCCAAGAATTCATCAAAGGTGATATAAGATTTGTAAATGTCAAATTTCTTATCATATTCATCAAAGGCAAGAAGTTTGCATTCATCTCTGTCACACTGCTTTTTTAACCACACCTCGTGAATAGGATCTTTCTTTCATGTTCTTCCAAATGAAGCTAAAGCTTTGAAGCGAATAAAATGTTGGCAATTTGAGTCATTGATGTCTATAATATTGTCATTGATGTCAAAGGATGAATGTGCTATCGTGCATTAATGCCAAAGGATGAGTTGAATAGACTTGTAGAATAAATCGGGTTTGTGAAGAGCTTCTACTTATAAAATAAGTAAAGCAACCTTGAGAATCCGAATGGGTCTTGTAGTGCAAATCGGGATTCCAGAACAACTTTACTTCTCTCAACTTCATATGTTAAGTTTTCTCGAGAACTCGAATGGGTCTAGTAGTGTTAATTGGGTTTATGCAACGACTTTACTTGTCTCATTTTTATAAGTCAAGTTGTCTCAAGAACCCGAAAGGGTCTATAAGAGTTGATCGGGGTTTTGAAAGCACTTTACTTCTTTCATGTTTATAAGATAAGCAATGTGGAAAACCCGAATGGGTCAAGGAAGAGATAATCGGGATTTAGGAGTGACTTTGTTTCTCTCATGTTTATGAGTTAAGCAATGTGAAAAACCCGAATGGGCCTAGGTGAGTTGATCAGAGTTTTGCAACAACTTTACTTAGTTCATTCTAATAAGTTAAGCAAAGTTGAAAACCTAACTGGAACTGGTAGAGTTGATCGGGTTTCTAAGATGACTTTACTTCTTCCAAGTCTATAAGTCATGCTGAATGAAGAACCCGAAATGGTCTTGAAGAATTCTTTCAAAAAAATTGGCAAAGACAATTCTTTCGGAAAAACTGGCAAGGACAAATCTTTCAGACAAAAAGCTCGTGGAAATTGTTCCGAAGGGCAGTGGATCGCTTAGAAAAGCCGAAGGGTACATTCAAGAAAATCCAAAGGGTATGTGGACCCTTTCAGAAAAGCCAAAGGGTATGTGGACCCTTTCAAAAAAGCCAAAGGGCACTTCTCAAAAAGTCCGAAGGGCAAGTGGACCATTCAAGAAAGTCGAAGGGCACTTCTCAAGAAGTCTGAAGGGTAAGTGGACCGCTTCAAAAAGTCCAAAGGGTATGAGGACCATTCAAGACTTCCGAAGGGACTGTTACAAAAAAGCTGAAGGGTATGTGGACCTTCACAGAAAAGCAGAAGGGTACATTTACAAAGCCCCGAAGGGTATGTGTCCTAAACAAAAGTGCCGAAAGGGGACCTAGACAAAAAGTTCGCGAAAATTGTCCCGAAGGGGACATGTTAAAGTTCAAGCAAGTCTGAAGAGATCGACGAAGGGGAAGCATCTCAAAGACGTCGAAAGAAGTGAGATGAAGTCAACATATTGAAGGTTAATGATCTAATCAACATAAAGAGCAAGCATCTTTGATGATCCAATGACACACGCAAGTCAGGACTAAGAAGATCCAATAGAGCAAGTGGATCCAAAGCCTTAAATGTGCTTGAAGGTTAATGCACAGTGGCGAAGTTAAAGACCAAGCAAGTCCGGTAAGATCTATCAGAGCAAAAGCTCACATGAATGCCGTGACAAGCGAGATATAGTCAAATCTTCCGAAGATTAACGTCTAACTAAAGTTATGGATCGAGCATATTAGAATAAATCGAAAGGAGCGAAAGCGAACCAATCATATAGAAAATATCGAGATGCAGGAAAGAGCTCAATGGTTAATGCAAGAGAGATCGACGGTTTTGTTTTACAATGGAAATATCTGACGGTTCAAGACAGACAATGATTGGCGCCAAAGACAAGATGAATAATCCTAGATTAAAGACATGACCTAACAGACGGTGAACTTGAGTTGATACGGAGCTCAAGATCAATCCTCAATTAAAGAAGCGACGCAATTATGACTAGAATCCAACAGTTGCCAAAAATAGAAAAGAGAACTGACCATTGCAATGTGATGCATGAACCGAGACACAGGAAAGAGCATAAGTCAAAATCGCTTTTAATGAGAACTGGTTAATTGCAGTTGAAGTATGAACACATTTGGAGATAGAAAACCCTAAGCTACATTGTCTATACATATACGACATCTTGAACATTGAAAAATGCTTTTTGCCGCTGATGCTATTGCCGTTGCAATTTGAAAAGAAAGAGGAATAGAGGCAAGAAGAACATTGATGTGTCAAACAAAGAATATATAAAAGACACAAAGGAAGAGAGGCCAAAGCAGTTGGTGTAAATGGACTGTGTCAAACAAAAGATATAACGACTAGAACTAGTAAGGCAGAGAGGAAAAAAAAATATTGTCGATGATAGGCATATACAGATAAAGTAAAAGGCAGTTTGGAAAGGGAATGAAGTGTGTCCAACTAGAATATATCCAGACACAAAGTGAGGCAGAGAGGAAGAAAAAGCACATAGAGAATGAGTAGAAAGTGAGGCAGAGAGAAAGAAAGGGCACACAGTGGATATGCAGAGAATGAGCAGAGAAGAAGAATAGGCATACACAAAATAAGCCAAGAGTGAGCAGTTACAGACTGGACTTGTAACAAAGAAACTGAATTGGATTCATTTGTGAATCTATCTTGTATGCTGGAGTTGTAGCTCTATAGTTCTAATTGGTTGGTGCCATCAGACAAACTGAGTTGGTGCTCACTTAGGGGATTGGAGTCTCCTTAGGGTTGGTGCCCTTAAATCTTGTAACCAATAAGGTTAAACTGAGTTGCTGCTCAGTTAGGGGATTGGTGTCTCCTAAGGATAGGTGTCCTTGAATGTAACCAGTGTGGTTTTGCCAGTGAGGTGATTTAACTATGACGCTGAATTAGAACAGTAGATTCTAGCAGCTATTCTCACTGTGGTTTTTCCCTTTGGGTTTTCCACGTATAAATCTGGTGTACTGTACTTTTATGTGTGTGCATGCTCTCTACATTTGTTCTTTGATATTCATATGTTTTGTATCTTCATTAAAAAGTTAAAGAACTAGTTTTAGCTGATCTACTGATTCACTGGCCCCTCTCAGTAGATAGTTGTGTTCAACATAGAAAACTACTCCAATAGTTGATCCATGAAACTTGGGTTCTTCATGCGTGCTTCTTATCTTTTCAAGAATGTTGCTCGGAAAGTTTTGGAAGGGGGGTTGACTAAGATCCTCTCATTAGTTGAAGAGCTTCCTTCCCCTGGATTCACCTTTTTCTAATTAATACCCTACAAGGCTAGGACTAAACCTTGACATGGATTCTTTCACTCTCCTCTAGATTGTTCTTTCCAAATCTCTTTGATCTCGGCTGATCGTTTTTTAGTAAAAAACTTATCTTATCTGTAGGAACCCTCTTTTCTCTATTCACCATTATTTTTCATCTGATCCATAGGCTGGCAAGAACAATGCTTTGATACCATTGTAATATTCATTAATAGGTAATTTTCTGAATTCTAGAATTTACTGTGATTCCGTTTCAACTGAATATCAAACAAATACCACATCAACCAACATACAATACTTATATTGAAAATCCAATTGAAATCTTTATTGAATCTGAGTTATATGCAAACAAAATTTTGGTTTTTAAGTATAAATTGAATAACAATGGTATTACAACAAAACCCTTATTGGTAAATTGAACAACAATTGTAATATATCAAAACAACCTTACTAATGTTAACCCTCAATATAACGATGATGTTTAGTAGCTAGAAACATGTGTTATGGCCACCTCCTAGTTGGGGATTACTGGCAACTATGCACAACTTTCACCAAAGTCCACGATATAGAACATGTGTTGGAACATGTATGTAAATGTCCACGACAACAGATAAAGATCACGATCTGTAATTTGAAGATGTAACTCTGCTATTTGAAGATGAATCCCTGTTGTTTGAAGATGAATCCCTATTGTTTGAAGGCAGAGCTTTTGTAGATAATTCCCAAATCAGTTTATAATATCAAATTGATGTGTTGAAGACCCAAAGAGGGTTAAAATAGCCATAAATACAGCTAACGATAGGGTACATTTCACAGGGTACATTTCACTGTAGTGGTGGTACGGATCACTGTAGTAGATTGGTTATGTCATTGTATATAAAACGCGTGTACCCTCCGAGTACCTACGGGAAAACTTGATTTTTTTTGTAGAAAGGGTAGATGGCTAGGTAACCATTGGCCAGTTACTAGGCCAAAAATTGTAGTTTTTTGAGAGCGGTTACCCATTGAAAACTATGGTTTTTGGCCTGGTAATCGGCAACCTAAATAATTTAACAAAAGGGAAAACAAATTGTGATTCATTCTCTATCGTCATTTTTTCTCCTGATGTGTGTTGCGTTGTGCGTCAAAAATAGGCCAGGCCCTAGGGTTGAAGGAAATCATTGTGCTACGCTGTCTTGTGTTGTGCCTCCATTGAGTCGACTCCATTCACAATTTCACAATGTAAACTCAGAAGTTTTACTTTTAGTATTTGATTTTAGCATCTAACAATCACAAAATTATTAAATAGAAAGAAGGTGACTCAAGTGCAGCATATTGGCGGTGGATTTTTTTGTCTCCTACATGTAAATGGTGATGCATTTGTTTTTTAATTTGTAGCATATGCAAAATATGATCTTTTGCTTGTAATATGTATGCAAAAGTTCTCTATGTCCATGGTCCACCATTTTGTAGTAATGTGACCTTCCATTGTGTTTTTATCGCAAATATAGCTCTTTGTTGCCTCTGCCTTAACCCAAACCCTTTTCCATTGATCCTAGAAAACTTTAAAAGTTTAAATGCTAAGCATAACTCTAATAACATTGAATGTGAAGTATTTGCCGAGGGAAAACTAACACAAGTGCGGTTCTCTTTTTGTTTCAAATAGAGCATTTGACATTCACATTGTACTCTTAGTTGCTTAAAAACTAATATCAAATATGTTTGACTCTGAGTTATGTGTTCTCTGAATCTCTACATTCATTTCATTTTCTTATGTATTTTAATGTATTTTATGAATTTCTATATTTTCAAAGTAGTTATAAAAGTGTCGAGTAATTGCCGGGTATGAGTCACAATTTTTGGCTGTTGAGTAACTGCGGTTCTTGATTTTTTATATTATGGGTTGTGTAATAAATGTCAATTTTTTGGCACAATTATGATCCCTGGATGGAATCACCTTGAAGGATAACAGGGTTTTCATCCTTGGATCTTATACACCAGAGGGTTTTCGTCCTTAGATGGATAAGTTGAACATAGAAGTTCAAATTCTGGAATAGGATTTTGATTTCAATAATAATGAATACTTTTGAGCCCAACCCTCCTTTTTTAAGTTCCCTTTTTCCAGTTGCCCTAACCCTAAAAGCATTTAAAACACTTTTAGATAAAGATTAATTTTTGGCACACTTTATAATAATAATACATTTCATTTTTCCATTTTATGAAATAAAGTGACTTAGGACAACTTAAAATATTATTATTAAATTATTTTTTTAACTTTATCCCTTAGCCTATAGGGAATAAGGAAATAGGCTATGGGTCTTCTAACTGGTTTAATTTTGAAAAGGGGACATGACAAACCATGCCTTCACATAAGCAAGCACAAGCATAGATAAAATAAGAAATTGATAAGTGTCAAGATCTCCCTTGCTCTAGGGGAAAGGCAAAAGTAAACTCGGGAAACACTGCTCTGTGAACAAATAACAAGAGGGAATACAATGGTGACAAGTGTTGAAATCTCATTCACTCTAAGGGAAATCCTAGGGACAGAGTGAAGTGCATCTCTAGATATCGATAGAGAATAGACACAATGAGATATTTCCCACTGGAAGCATCTCGTTCATTTAAAAATTGAGACCACTTGGAAAGGCACAATAAACTTTATAGGCATCGTATGGAGTGAGAAATTTCCAAGTGTTAAATTGTCAATTACTCTAATGTTGATAAGAAAGGCAATCCTCGGGTAAATACAAGAAGCTCCAAGTGGGAGTGGAATGGTAAGTTGACAGGTATTTGATTCTTGTTTACTTTGAGAGGAGTGCTTAGAGAAATGTTAAGAGTAAAGACCAAAAACACTCAAGAATAAGCCACAAGTGGCAAATTCTCATTAACTATGGTGGTTAAAAAAGGATAATGCCCTAAACCATAAAGAATAAAATTGAAATCAGATAAGAAACAACAATAATTAGGAAGGCTTTGAAAATCCAAGGAAATAGAGAATAAGAAAAATGTTAAGAATTAAATTTGAAGCTCAAGCATGACGACTATTCACCATTCCTATCTCAAACATGAAAAAAAAAATCCAAAATAGTGAATGGAAAAATTTAGTAGGAACTTAATAGAATGCACAAGTAAATGCTATTAAAATGCTCCATTTCAAAAATTTAAAGGGGTGGCCCCAAATTTTCAGAATTTGTGTGTGTTGGTGACAAAAAAGGGAAACTTTCTAAAGATAATATCTTGCGTATAGTTTCCTTAAAAATATAAAGAGAGGTTATTAAAAATCAATCTAGTCAGATAAGTATGAACCTCTCCATTAATCCTTTATATACCTATAAATTAACCCTTTCTGTATTGAAAACTTATCTCAACAAGGGTTAAGTGTGTGCATAAAAATATAAGAGTTCATTGACCAACATTTATGGGGTTTTATTGAAGTCCAATAGGTTCACAAGCTTGTTTGAGTTTACGATACAAGTCTCTCAATCCTACATAGGTCTGCAACCAAGAAAGCATTTATGGCTTCGACAGACATATTACTTACCCATGTGGGCATAGCTCCATAGCCAACGAGACATCTATAGTCCCGATGGAGATACCTCTGTATCACATCTAGGCATAGTTGTACTGCCGTAAACCATCTATAACTCTAGTAGAAATGATCTAAACTATGCATCAATAAAGATTTGGTTTATAGTATTTGATCAATAAATATCAAGCAAGGGTTCAAAACCACTTTTTGTAAGAAGAGGATTGAGAAGTTTAATATTTTCTCTGCAAGCTATCCCCTTTGTGTGCTTATTATCCCCTCGGTGCTTTTAGTGTGTTTAATCTTTGTGAAGGATAACTCCCTTTCAAGTAAGAACTTTCTAATGACAGTTGCAAGGGAGAAAGCATATATGAATTAAACAAGATAGAACCTATAATAAATCATATGGTTAAAGATAAATTTACCTGAATCAGGATTCCGGGAGTACCAAGAAGTCGACCTTGCTCAGCATATATTTCCTCCCTCCAAAACACCTAACTTCATGCTTTTGTCTTTTCTTATTTTTTGTTTCAATTTGATCAAATCTATGCAAACAAAATAACCAAAGAAAACAAAACCAAAACCAACAGAAAAGAAAACTATTCTCAGCAAAAGAAAAATAAAACCAGAAAATGAAAAGAAACAAACCAATAAACAAAAAATGAAACCTAACCTAGCTGACCCAATTTTTCATTGGACTCTGCGAAGGGAAGGCTTTAAATACTGCCCCTTTTCTTCATGAAATTAATTCTATGACAGGACTGCATCTTTCTTCATGGCAGAGACTGTTGCAATGAATAATTTGCTTAGATGGAACACTTTGTTTGCCTTTATGCACCATTGACCTTTCGCACCTTGTGTCAACATGGAATTCAAGTGGCTTACAATCTTCGCCAAATCAAGAATATATTTTTCTAATAAAGTCAAAAAATTCAGTAAATGACCTTGATTCTTTCTTATTGTTTGGTTTGGGATTTAAAAAATGAAACCCTATTATATCAGTGTTGACTGCTATACCTTCATTTGAAATCTCATATCCTAACAACTTACCTCTCGAGGCATTATTAGTTTTTATATTTATAATACCTTCCTTTTCATATTCTCCAAGGACGGTTTATGTCTCCTCTCATCAATGATTTGATTTTCGAAAACCTCAACATTGCCCATGGACTTCAAGTTTTGTGCTTTGTAGTATGGGCCAAGGATGATTGGATAGTTGAAAAAAACACTAAAATAAGGCAGCCAAAAAATTGAACACAACAATTATGTTAAAGGCGACAAAGTATATGATGAAACCCCAAATTCCATTCTTACTAAAAAAATTGTATTGGGATTGATTTTCTACTTTTACACAAAGCCACGAGTTACCTTTCATCTTTATTTATTTGATGCTCAACAAAAAATTACAATTCTAACAATATCATGAAATTTCTTATCTTGAGGGTGAATTTTTATTTTAGTAGATTTAAAACAATGGCCTTTCAACCCTTCTTCTAGTGCCAATTTTGTTGAAAAATGTTTGGACACTTGGATAGTAATGGGTTTTAAGAACCCTCCCATTTTAATGCCTTGTCCATTGGGAAGTGGTTACCTACATCCACCGAGGACTTACTAACAAACTAGGAATGAAATATTATTTGGAGGGGCTTTGAAAATAAATATAAATGATTTAGAAGCAACTTTGTTTTTTGAGACAAAACGTGAATTTGAATTACTAGCACCAAGGAGCTAATGAAAACATTTTCCAGAACAGTCCATAACAAAAATAACAGAGTTTCAAATTTATTATGATTCTGTGCCAAATTAAAATTGAATAACATAGCACCCCGAATAGCAGAGGCCCAATCAAAAAAACTTCACTAACCAAGGAGATTGAATCACATTAATTCCTCACAAATATCAAAGGATCAAATGTAAAGAAGGAAAGGACCCACAAAGTGAAAAAATTAAATGCAATTCTTAATTTTGGAAACACATAAGTAGAAAAGGGCTAAATTGTATAATAATAATAAAAAAATAACACAAATGATCAAAGGAATGTGATATATTTTACTTACTAAACAGAAATAACAAAGGCTTGAGTCTATGTAAATAAGCAAGAGATATATAAAAAATTTATTGTTGATGATTGCAGAGTGGTGAAGCTCCTTTCCATTAAAATATGAATCCACTTTGGTCTCTTTCCACAAAACATTCTCCTGTTACAAATTAGCCACAAACACTTCTCTCAAAACCAAGTTTTTGCTTACTCGACAACACTATTCCCTTCTTCCACGAGAATATCTTCCTTTAGACAAAATAGATCATGCTAAATTCCTCCACAAATTTCAATGTTAAATTTGCATCGTTGGGAACCTTAAACCAAAGACAAAAACCCAATGGATTAAATAAAACAATTCATGGTAACACTAGACACTGGTACATACAAAAAAATACTTCAACACATGGGCCTTAAATCAAAACTCAGAATTTGAATGATTAAAATATCTCCATACACAATTTGGGTAATAGGATTATTGAAAATCCATTGAGTGAAATCATCGAGAAAAACCTGTAATCAACACTAAATGCAGAATAAAACCCAAAACACATTGAGCCACACTCATAACATAAGAAAATTGCGACAAATGTCACGATCTCATTTTCTCTGGATGAATTGAAAGCATAGAGGAACCAAGACTTCTCATAAACAATTTTGAACAAAGATAAGGCACGAAATTGACAAGTGTTACAATCTTGCTTGCTCTGGGGGAAAGATAAAAAAGCAAACTTAGTAAACACCGCTCAATGATTAAATAGTGAGAGGGAACATGGTGACTAGTGTCACAATCTCATTCACTCTTAAGTGTAAGCCCAAGCACGAAGTGAAGTGCATCCCTAAATACTGACTAAGCATAGACCCAACAAGATATTTCCAAATGGCAGCATCTCGTTTATTTACAAAATGAGACCACTCAGAAAGGCAAAGTAACCTTTATAGGCATGGGATAGAGTGAGAAATTTGCAATTGGTAAATTGTCGGTTACCATAAGGGTAATAAGAAAGGGAATCCTTGAGTAAATACAAGAAGCTTCGAGCGGGAATGGAATGAGGAGTCAAAGAGATGTTCAATTTTCATTTACTTTGAGAGTAGGGCTCAAAGTATTGCTAAGGCTAAAGACCAAAAGAACTCCTAGTAAAAGGGGAATGAAAAAGCCACAAGTGGCAAATTCTCATTGCCTATGGGGTTAAAAATTAATGATAAATGCCCTAAACCAGTTTGAATAAAATTGGTCTCAGAGAAGAAACAATAGTAATTAGAAAGACATTGAAAATCCAAGGAATTAGAGAACAAGAAAAATGTAACAAAATAAATCTAAAGCTCAAACACAACCACTGTTCACCATCGCATCTCAAACATTGCAAAAAAATTCAAATAACTATTAATGGAAATCATTAACATGAAATTAATAGAAGGCACAAGCAAATGCTATTAAAATTCTCCAATTTAAAAGTTTAAAGGATTGGCCCCAAATTTGTAGAATTTGTGTTGGTGAAAATATGTTGTGCAGCCAAAACTCTTAGATGTTCAATCCCAAGTTGGTTGGGCATCACCTATTTGAATGTACTGGATTTATTCAACCTCCTTCATGTACTCTCTGGTGTTAAGTACAAGCTTATACTGAGGGGGGGTGAATCAGTATAAGATATTTTTTCGCTTTCGATGATATATCTTAAATCAAAACCTCAAATTACTTCGTAATTAATATATTCAAAGATATCAAAGAATACAATGCAAACCAACATAACGCAAATAGACACAGATCTGGGTGGAAACCCTTTCGGGAGAAAACCACGAAGAAATTCTCTTAATATAAATATTCGTAGGCACCAACCTACTAGGGCACCAACACCAAAAACCATTTTGTAGGCACCAACCTATGGGAGCACCAACCCCTTTCACCGAGCACCAACTCAACAAGAGACACCAATCTCTTCAAAACGAAGGCACCAACCTTCTCAGAAAAAAATCACTCTTCTATCTGAAATTTGTTGTCAAAACAACGGATGATAGAACACTTGCTTTATCTCCTTTAGATTTGATCTACACTTGAGTGTTATCGCTGCTATACTCTTCGTTATACTTGCTGATTTTTTTCTTTTTAATATTCTAAAAAAAAATTGCCTTTACAAATTCTGCTCTTCTTTTATATATCTTCCACTTTCGAATCTACACTTTTGCCATTCGTTATGCACTTATTTATAACCCACGGAAAGCCACAAACTAAGGTCGTGACTCTTCAAGTGAAAAGGTCATTTCGAACGGTCACAACTCCTCCCAATAGGTCGGCCAAGGTTGACAATTCTGTCGACATTTCCGTTCACTTCCGTCGACATTTCCGTTCACTTCCGGCAACAATTCCGTTAACTTCCGTCGACATTTCCGTTCACTTACGTCAACAATTCCGTTCATTTTCGGCAACAATTCCGTTCACTTCCGTCAACAATTCCATTCATTTTCAGCAACAATTCCGTTCACTTCCGTCGACATTTCCGTTCACTTCTGGTAATCAATTCCGTTTGCTTCTGGCAATAGTTCCATTTGACATCAATGAGAATATTCCAACAATCTCCCCCTTTGTCATTGATGGCAACCACAAACTGAAACTGGTCCCCCTTGTTGCACTGTCTCTTATGTCTGAATCCTTCTTTCCTGTAGCTCCCCCTTTCTGTGACATCCTCTTTCTGTACTTCTCCCCCTTTGACATCAATGGCAAAGGGTCTATCCAAGAGCTAGTGCATATCTCCCCCTCAGTTGATGCTTCCCTTCAGTGGCAAGAAGCAAAAGAAATTACTCCCAACTTCTATCGTAGGTACTCAAATGTTTCCTTTGGAAGTGGCTTAGTGAAGATATCTGCCATCTGTTCGGAAGTAGAAACATATTCCAATTTTACTTGTTGTTCTGTCACCTGTTCTCTCAAGTAATGATACTGTATAGGGATATGCTTGGTTCTGGAATGCATAACTGGATTCTTTGAAATACTTATCGCACTAGTATTATCGTAGATTATGGAGATTGGATGATTATACTCTACTTTGATATCTTTCAAGGTTTGTTTCATCCATAGAACTTGTGTACAACATAGCACTGCCGCTATGTACTTTGCTTCTGCTGTGGATAAAGATACAGAATTCTGCTTCTTACTCAACCAAGATACTAGGCTATCTCTAAGAAAGAATGCTCCTCCACTTGTACTTTTTCTATCATCTACACAAGCTGGCCAATCTGAATCTGTGTACGCTACCAATGTGAAGTATTTACCTCTTGGGTACTACAACCCATAATCCAAGGTTCTCTTTAAATATCTAAATATATGTTTTACGGCTTGCACATGTGTTTCTTTTGGAGTTGCTTGAAATCGTGCAACCATGCCTAATGCTTGCATGATATCTGGCCTAGATGCCGTCACATATAGGAAACTCCCAATCATTGATCTGTAAAGAGTTTGATCAGTATTCGGAGATTCATCATCTTTGCTCAACTTCGTACCTGTAGCCATAGGTGTGCTAACAGGGGCACACTCCTCCATATGGAATTTCTTCAACATCTCCTTCACATACTTGCTTTGGGATATGAATATTCCTTTGTTAGATTGAGAGATTTGTAAACCAAGGAAAAATGACAACTCACCTAACATGGACATCTCAAATTCCTTTTGCATAGCTTCGACAAATATCTTAGACATTTCCTTATTGTCTTCTCCAAAGATTATATCATCTACATACACCACAACAATTAACTGGTGATCTCCTTCAGTTTTGATGTAAAGATTACTATCAGCATATCTTCTCTTGAATCCTTGGTCTTGTCGGTATTTATCAAGCCTAGCATACCATGCTCTAGGAGCTTGTTTCAATCCGTATAAAGCCTTCTTCAACTTACACACATAATCCTTGTTTTTTGATAAGAGGAATCCTTCTGGCTGTTCTATGTAAACTTCCTCTTCTAGATTGCCATTTGGAAATGCTGATTTAACATCTATTTGATGAACTTTGAAATTTTTGAATACTGCAAATGCAAGAAATATTCAAATTGCTTCTAATCTAGCAACAGGAGCAAATGTTTCTTCAAAATCTACACCTTCTACTTGAGCATACCCTTTACATACCAACCTTGCTTTGTTTCGAGTGACTTGGCCATTTTCATTCAATTTGTTTCAAAAAACCCACTTAGTGCCAATTACATTCTAATCCATTGGCCTGGGCACAAGTTCCCAAGTCTCATTCTTCTAAATTTGATCTAACTCTTCTTCCATTGCTTTTACCCAATGTTTATCATGACTAGCTTCAGAAAAATTCTTAGGGTCTACTTTGAATAACAAAGAGAAATTTACATGCTCAGGTATACTTACAATTCTTCTTCTGGTTTGCACCCCAGCATCAATGTTGCCAATGATCTGACTTTCAGCATGATTCTTCTAGACAAAGCAAGATGGTGCTTTGGTGTCTTGCCTTTTAGATTCACTCAATTTTTCTACATTTTCTTCTTCCCCTTCTTCTACAAGATTGGGTATTTCTAGAGGCTCTTCAGAAGGTTCTTTTGCCTTTTGATGCATGATCTCATCTATTCTAACATTAACACTTTCTACGATAGTTTGTAGCCTTTTGTTATAACATCTATAGGCTTTGCTTTTGATGGAGTAACCAAGAAAAATTCCTTTGTCAGCTCTTGAATCAAATTTGCCCAAGTTTTCTTCATACCTGTTGATAAAACATCTACTTCCAAACACTTTGAAATGTTTGACTAAAGTTGGTTTTCCTTTCCACATTTCGTAAGGAGTTTTGTCATTATTAACTCTTATTTGCCCTCTATTCAAGATATATACCGCTGTATTAACTGCTTCTCTCCAGAATCTATCTGATAGCTTAGATTCATTCAACATAGTTCTAGCCATCTCTTGAACAGTTTGATTTTTCCTTTCCATCACTCCATTTTTTTGTGGAGTCCTTGCAACTGAGTATCGTCTCTTAATTCCATGATCTTCGTAAAACTCAATGAATTCATTTGAAATAAACTCACCTCGATTTGACCTTAGACATTTTATTTTCAGCTCTTTTTCATTTTCTACTAATGCTTTGAAAGCTTTAAACTTTTCAAATGCTTCTGATTTTTCTTTTAGAAAGGCTACCCATGTCATTCTAGTATAATCATCAATGAGCAACATAAAATAGCTCTCACCTTGTAGTCTTTCAGTTTTGGTAGGACCACAAAGATCCATATGAATCAGCACTTTAAACTTTTCAAATACTTTTGATTTTTCTTTTAGAAAGGCTACCCATGTCATTCTAGTATAATCATCAATGAGCAATATAAAATAGCTCTCACCTTGCAGTCTTTCAGTTCTGGTAGGACCACAAAGATCTGTATGAATCAACGCTAGTGGTTTGGTGGTCGAATATTTGTTTGTTCTGAGCCTTGTTCTGGTTTGCTTCCCGTTTTGGCATTGCTTGCATAGAGTGGTTGAAGGTTTTGTTATCTTGGGCATATGTCGCACAGCCTGTTTGTTGCTGATTTTCACAAGATTATCAAAACTTATGTGCCCTAACCTTCTATCCCATAGCCAACTTTCTTCAACTTGACTCAGACAACATTTCTCTCCTCTCATTTCGTAGGTCGTAAGAATTCCATGGAGCTCGTCCATTTTCATTGTGTCTAAATCCTTCATTTCTTGAATGGCGGATACCTTCACATCAAATCTCAATGGTAGGGATCTTAGGATTTTCTGAACGATCACAGATTCTTCAATTTTGTCTCCGAGTCCTCGAATGACATTAACAATCTCATCGACAGGAAGAAGATACCCAGCAATGTTTTCATCATTCTTCATTTTTAAACTTTCAAACTGCCTTCGGTGGGTTTGGAGTTTTGCTTTTCTAACCTTACTATCACCTTCATAAATAGTGTTGAGTCTATCCCAAATCTCTTTTGCAGATTCACAATGCATAACCTTAACAAACTCATTTTTTGAAAGCCCGCATAAGATTGCATTCATAGCTTTCGCATTGTTCTCATTGGCCTTTTTTCCGATGGCATCTGTTGGTGCAATTTGTGGCATTGTGTATTCTATCACCACTGCTTGCAAAATATCGAAACCTAGGGCCATCAAGTAAGTCTTCATTCTTATGCTCCAAAATGCGTAATTCGTTCCATCGAACAAAGTAGCCTTGTTAGTGGAGAAACCATCTAGCATTTGAGATCCTGCCATATGTGCTTTCCAAGATCTACCTTCTAGCAGTTGTGCTAACACTTAAGGAACCGGCTCTGATACCAATTGTTAAGCACAAGCTTATACTGAGAGGGGGGGTGAATCAGTATAAGATATTTTTTCGCTTTCAACTATTAATCTTAAATCAAAACCTCAAATTACTTTGCAATTAATATATTCAAAGCAATCAAAGAATACAATGCAAAAGCACACAATGCAAATAGACACAGATTTGCGTGGAAACCCTTTCGGGAGAAAACCACGGAGAAATTCTCTTAATATAAATATTCATAGGCACCAACCTACTCTGGCACCAACCCCAAAAACAATTTTGTAGCCACCAACCTATAGGAGCACCAACCCCTTTCACCGAGCACCAACTCAACAAGAGACACCAATCTCTTCAAAACTAAGGCACCAACCTTCTCAGAAAAAAATCACTCTTCTATCTCAAATTTGTTGTCAAAATAACAGATGATAGAACACTTGCTTTATCTCCTTTAGATTCGATCTACACTTGAGTGTTTTCGCTGCTATACTCTTCCTTATACTTGCTGATTTTTTCTTTTTAATATTCTCACAAAAATTTGCCTTTAAAAATTCTGCTCTTCTTTTATATATCTTCCACTTTCGAATCTACACTTTTGCCATTCGTTATGCACTTATTTATAACCCACGGAAAGCCACAAATTAAGGTCATGACTCTTCAAGTGAAAAGGTCCTTTCGAACGGTCACAACTCCTCCCAATAGGTAGTTCAAGGTTGACAATTCCGTCGACATTTCCGTTCACTTTCGTCGACATTTCCGTTCACTTCCGGCAACAATTCCATTCACTTCCGTCGACATTTCCATTCACTTCCGTCAACAATTCCGTTCATTTTTGGCAACAATTCTGTTCACTTCCGTCAACAATTCGTTCATTTTCGGCAACAATTCCGTTCACTTCCGTCGACATTTCCGTTCACTTCCGTCGACATTTCCGTTCACTTTTGGCAATCAATTCTGTTCGCTTCCGACAATAGTTCCATTTGAGATCAATGACAATATTCCAACATCTGGATGCACATTGACCCTTGTTCCAGAATTCACCACACTTTTGTGAGTGTCCAACCGAGAATATCCATATGCACGAGAATGGGGTAGATTGCTTTATCATTAGTGTTATAGGATTTAGGAATTTGACTTGTTCCTTATGCATCTCCATCCCCATTGCCTTTGTATCTAGAATAACATGCAATGATGTTATGGTACATAGTAATTCCTTCACCTTCACTTGTATGGTTGTCTCTACTATCTTCCTATAAATTGTTAGAGTGGAAGGATGACCCATCCTTGGATGTGGACTTGATACTTCCTTACAAGATCCTTCATTGTGAACTACTCGATTTGTTCTCTCACATCTTTAAGCCTTTCCTTAGAGACCATAGGGTACAAATATTGAGTTTTTTGAGCCTATGCCCTTATCATTAGCACATTACTCCATGGTTTTATCTTGTTTATGTTGGTCGAGGCATGGTGTTTAAGACAATTTCTATGCATATAATCTCATGTTTGCACGATATGCACATTCATGATGAGTTCCCTTGGGTCTTATTTAGATAAAATGTTACCTTTTGTTTGCATGCTTGCCACTGGACTTCCATTTGCATCCCTCTCAATGCATCGATCTCCTTGATTCCAAGTCTGTTCACCACCTCCTTATCGAGGTTTGTGTTCCCACCACTCATGGTTTCCTTAGAGGTTGATGCTTTTGTGGGAACACCTATTGTTTTTGCCTTCTTGACATTGTATGGGAAGTTCTTGGCTGAGTGCCCTATCATTATAGAAATGCCACATACCCAGATTTTTAGACAATTTCTATTTGTATGTCCAATCCAACATGTTGTGCAATAGACCTTTCTTTTCTTTTTTTTCCTTGGGATTCAACAACTTGAACACCCTCATGTCCTTTTCTAGGGTTGTTATTGTGCGAGACTAAAAATTATATTTGTCCTCAGAGTCAGTAGTCATATTTGTCCTTGCATTTGCTTTCTAGTCATTTTCTAGCTTCATCGGCCTGTCATCCACATTATTGTACATTGTAGGATGCACAATCTTCAACATAGTTATAAACTTCGATCTAAGAGTCTCAACTTGCTATGCCCTTAACCTATAACGTTTTTTGGGATATGTGTGGCCATGTTGCGGCGTATTGTAAGGTTGTGGAGGTTTCCCCCTCGAAGTGGCTCATCATTTATTCAAATATCTTGCTCTTATTTCAATCATATTGTAATCTATTGTTGTAATTCTACTCTAGTGGAAAAGTAATTTCATTACAAGTGGTATTAGAGCTTCGACTTTTGCCAAATGTGTGGATGAAACCCTAATTTTTGAGAATTGCCTATATCTTGCAAACCATCGCAAATCTTTATTGCTTTTTTTATTGAAGTTGGAGATTAATTAAAGGAAGCTATAGTCCAATTTTTAGTTTTCAGTGATCATTTTGGAGTGAGTTATAGTGATTTTAGGTATTTTCATAAATTCTCTCTAGAGGTTGCAATTTTCAGAATTATTTTTCTTTCTTACATTTTTCAAAAATCTCACAAAAATCTAGAGGGGGTCTATTCTTTGTAGTTTTGGATTTGAGGTTAACTGAAGTTTGAAACATTTGGTCAAAGTTTAGTCAAAGGTGAAAATCAAATTTTGCAAGATCAAGCCTTAGCATGACAAGGCCGCAAACTAGAAGCTAAGGTAAGAATTCATATACATCATGGTTTTGACCACACCTTCAGAGTTGAAATCAGATGGGATTTATAATATGATGTTTTCTTCGTTGGCTGAAAAAGTGCACGATCTAGATGAGAATATGCACAACATACATTTTGAATTGAAAGGAGATATCGCTACCATCAATACACAATTGGCTTCTCTTGCGACTTCCATCAATAAGTTGTTAGTCTCAAAACTAACTCAAAGTGGATCTAAGGGACAGCCCAATTCTGATCCAAGTTTGCACAACCTCATCCCATTGCTAGCAATAATTTTGGGCCTCAAAACCTACTACTAAAGGTCGACATGCATAAGTTCAGTGGAAAGGACTTGCTCAATTGGATCAATGAAATGGATAATTTTTTTGATCTATATCAAATCCCATGTGGAAGGTTATTGTTGTCAATCAGACCTTGCACCCTTGTGAAGGTAGTTTTAAGCCTTCACGGTCTGCTGGAACATGGAAACAATCTGAGGTTGTGGGTGACTTGCTAAGTGGATTGAGTCTCTAGATTATGAGGGCTAGCTCTTTTAGGTGTATCAATAAGGATCTCTACTCTGTGTTGCGGACTACCATGGAAAAGGAAGAAAGAAACTTGAAGGGAAAATCCTACCTAATGACAGTGATACATCAGAATGTTGATCCACCCTACATGGAACATTGAACACTGAACAAACAAGGGAAAAAGAAGACCTTTGATTTCAATTGATCACTATGGATAAGTATTTCATGAGAAGGTTCGATCCAATGATAAAAATGTGAGGGGAAACGATGGAGAAAACTCTGATACAAGACACTATGCAGCCACCTAATATTCACTTACAGCTTCAGCAAAAGACATATAACACTAAACATGACCTGCATAACATGATAAGCTAGCAACTAGGTACGAATTAGAATTTGGAAGGGAGAGAAATCTACCACGTTTGCAAATTGCTGAATGAATGTACACTAGGCCAACACTTTAAATCTGAAAGTACAGTCCTTCTATTGATTAAAGAGGTTACACAACTCACCAATGGCAGAGTCTCGTCTTACCAAGAGGGATGGATTTTACAAGGTTAAAAAGTCATTAATATAGAAAATTACAAAAGGCCAAGAGATTGGCGTTGGAAAATAGAGAGGGAGTAAACTCAAACCAACTCAGCCTTTACAAAAGTCTATTTTGTTTTGCATGAAAATTCCTTGCATTGAAAAAGAAGAAGACGACAAGCTTTGGATGCATGAAATCTACGAATAGATGTCTTAACTTGAAAACCAGTCAACTCCAAAACAAGAGTATTCAAATCCCCTCGAACTGTTGGACCGTTTGAAAGTCTTCTCTTTGCATGAAATCAATGCAAATGCCAAATTAAGAATTACGTTTGAACCACTAGAACGTTTCAAGCTTTGAGGAAAATGAGAGTGCGTGCATGGAATTTTTGGTTGTTTGAAACATTCAACACTTTGCCCGTTCATTATGCAAGACAACTCTATTTTCATAACTAAAGCATGCTTGTTTTCTTAAACGTGTTCACTTCATTGGAGTCACTCACATTAGTTTGTGCATGATCTTTGTTCATCTTGCCTTTGTCTTTATTCTGTGTTTGTTTTATTCACTGTTCATGCTTATGTCCATGTTCAGTTCTGCTTCAGTCTTTGCTCATGCCTCTATTTATCATGCTCAGTTCACTTCGTGTTTTCTTTGGCTTTTTTCGTGTTCTACTTTAATTCGGGATTCAGGGTTTATTTTGGTCAGGTCTCTGTGTTTATATATTCCTGTGCTTGGCATTTTCTTTTCCTCTTTTTTGGCCTTTGCTTACACTTTAGCCTTCGAGCTTTTGGTTCTTTGCTTGTGGCCTTGTCTTTTCTATCGGGCTTTTTATCCCTCCGGAATTCCTTTGGCTATCTTTTCCCGAAGGGCATGTGCCCTTCAGGAACTTTGTTTTTGTTCTTCACTTTATGAAGGTGCCCTCCGCAAGGGCTTATGCTTCCCAAAAATGCCCTTTGGGCTTCTTGATTTGGTCCTTTTAGTCGCCTAGGTGCCTTCCGCAAGGGTAAGGTTCTTCCAGAAGTGCCCCTTCGGAAGAATGGAAAAGGTCCACTTCACTGCATAGTGCCCTCCGCAAGGGCTATTCGTCCTCAAAAGTGCCTTTCAGAATTTTTGAAAGGGACCTGTCACCGATCAAGTGCCCTCCACAAGGGCACTTCTCCTTCGAAAAAATTGATTTTATTCTTCGAAACTTTTTCCAAGGTCTTCTTCATGCTTGAAGTGTCCCTTGCAAGGGCACATACCCTTCGGGCAAATTGTAAACATCCCTACGCAATGCCCAGATGCCCTTCATAAAGTCACTTCTCCTTAAAACATACATTTCAAAAGAATTGTAAAGGCCATTCGCTGCATAAGTGCCCCCTGCAAGGGCAGTTACCATTCGGGCTTTTTGTAAATAACCCTTTGGAACTTTTGTAAAGTTCACCTTGCCAATGAAAAATCCCTCCGAAAGAAATCACCTGCCCTTCAAAATGCCCAAGACCTTTTTGGGCTTTACAAGTGCCATTACTTATAGAAACTTTATAAGATAAGTCGATGCACAAACTCGCTTCCCTTTGTAGAACAACTAGGGCCCTTGGATTGATTTTATTTATAAAAGTAAATAAGTAAGACACCCCCGTAAACCCAATAAGCATTGTAGACCCATTCGAGTTCTTCGACTGCTTCAGCTTATAAAAGCTAATAAGACATGGACCCTTTTAAACCCGGACTGCTCTGTAAGTGCTAGAAATGATCATTCCCTGATGAGAAAACCCCTTTACCTACACAAAAGTGACTTATCCTCGATTTCTCAAGGGTTAAGACCTGGTTTTCAAGGCAAATGGTCATGACGAACGAAGTTTAAAATGGTAATGGTGACAATTTGACCTGTGGAGGCAAATTTGTCAACAATTACCATGGCATCTTTGTGTTTGGAACCTAAACAATTCATTTTGAATCGATGGTTGTGTGCTCAAAAGAAGGCTCTCAGTGTCATTTGGTCAGTTTTTACGAAGGGCTTGCAGACTCACTATAGTAGTAGTGTGATAGAGAATTACTTCAGTTAATTAGAAAATCTACGGCAAACAAGGTCAATCAAGGCTTATATTCATCAATTCCAGAACTTGTCCTTGGGAGTAGAGACTATTACAAATGAGAATTTGAATGACTTGTTTCTTTGCAATCTCAAGGACCACATCCCAAGTGAGGTATACATGTTAAATTTTTTTAATTTCCTTGATTCTATTACTGTTGACAATTTTGACCCTACAGGTCAAAATTGCAACCTCTACCATTCGAAATTTTGCAGTTCGTCTTGTGAATCAGTTTTGGGTCCTGAATAGTCCGAAATTGTTCAAGTCTACATGGTCTCTTTCTTTCGGGAGAATTGTCCAAATAGAAATCCCGAGGGGCATCTTTAAAAACAAGGGCAATTTGGAAAGATTTCCTTCGGACTTTTTGTCCGAAAGAAATGAACAAAGACAAAAGGTGCTTTCAATTTTTTCTGAAGGTCTATTGCATTTTCTCAAGGGTTCTTTTCAGTTTTGCCGAAGGGTAATGATCTCTTCGGAAAAGACCATTGACAAAATTTCCAAAGGTCTATTGCATTTTATTGAGGGTTCTTTTCAGTTTTGCCGAAGGGTAATGATCCCTTTTGAAAAGATCATCGGCAAAATTCTCAAAGGGTAGAAGAATCCTTTCGAGAAAGTTCTCTTTAAGAAAGTCCGAGGGACATTTGGAAAAGTCCGAAGGGCAACTTGAAAAGTTTCGAAAGGTTCAAATCCTTCGGACATTTTGTTTGAAGGTAAGGAAACGGTCCATTTGGAAACTCCTGAAAGGTCACTTTCTCTTCGGGAAAGTTTATTTGCAGAAATTTTGAAGGGTATGTGCCCTACGGAAAAAGGCAAGCCAAAAGGAACGAATTCGTTCAGACTTTTTGTCTGAAGGAAGTCACTTGGAAAAGCCTAAAGGGACATTTCACAAAGTTTCGAAGGGCAGGTGGACTTTACAACAATGAAGAAATGGTCAATTTGCAAAGTTTCGAGGGGTTCTTTTCTTTTGAAAGGGTGTGTTCAAATAAGCCAAAGGACCATTGCAAAAATCCGAAGGGTTGATTACTGAAGAAAGATCCATACACAAAAGTCCGAGAGAAAAACCCAGAGAAAAGTCCGAAGGAGATAGACAAGTCCGCAAGAATTCTTTCGGACAAATTGTCCGAAAGAATTATTCTAGAAGATTTACCAGCGGAAATAAACAAGGAAATGAATGAAAGAAAACTCCTTTGCAGAAATCTGAAGGGTTCTTTCTAAAGCCCGAAGGGCATTTACAAGTTGTTGAAGGGTATTTTCGAAAAGGATGACCATTGCAAGAAACTCGAAGGGCAGTTCCAAAAAGCCAAAGTGTCGCTTTGCAAAAGCCAAAGGGTCAATTTTGTTGCAAAGTGCCCTAAGCCAAACCCTGAAGATATGATTCCTTCGGACTTTTTGTCCAAGGGAGTTGTTCAAACCAAAGGAAAGAAATAAGTCTGAAGGAAAAGACAGAAGAAATGAACAAAGGAAAACTACATAGGGCAAAAAGACTTATAAAATGGACAAAGGAACACATGCAGAAAAGCCAAAAACAAAAGGCGAAGGATTTCAATAGACAATAAACAGATTAACACGTTCTATAGTCTATATGTAGAGCATGCAACGTGGCCCAAAGCAGGATTAGACACGTCCAAAATGTGTAACCGTTTCAAACACGACTCTTTCAGTTCTAAAAACGGAGACTCGAATGCATGGACTCAAGGAGTTTAACATTGGAGAGCTTAACACAAAATTTCGTACATGCACTCTTGTTTGTCTCATTCATCCGAGGCTTTCAAACATTTCCAGCAGTTCAAATGGAGTTCTAAATTCAGATGTGGCATAGCTTTTCATGCAGGTGGAGATCATTGAAGGTTGACTAGTCTTGAGTTTTAGTTGATTGGTTATCAAGTGCTACATCCACTCATGCTTTCCACGCAATAGAGAACATTCTCACGTTCCAACTCAGCTTCAAATCGGTTCGAACTTAAGTCAATACATCCAAAGTTGGTGTAGATTTCATGCATGAAAAAGAATAGCCCAAGATAGGCCCACCATCTATTTTCAACGCCAAAGAGTTTTTCATGCAAGACATAAAACAATAAATATTTTTAGAAGGCTTTGTTCTCTTGGCGTAGCTAAAATTGGCCTTGGACTGAAGTGGAGTTGATCTCCTCTTCTATTTTCAGCGCCAACCTCTTGGTTGTATTCTTATCTATATAAGTTGGCTTTTCAGCTTTGAATTGTATTTTCTTTTTGCCAAGATCATATTCTGTCAAAATTTATGCTATGTAACCTTTTTAGATTAATATAAGGACAATTTTTAGACTCCAAAGTGTTGGTATAATGTATTTATGTCATTGATTTGCATATGTGATAGAATTTTCTTCCTTATCAAGTCTTGATTCTTAATTAGTTACTAGCTGATCAGATTATGTAGGTAATGTTTTATGTTTAACATCTCTTAACTGAAGTTACAGTGGATATAAGTGGCTGGTTAGTGCCTTGAATCAGGGCTATTCTTTCATTTCCCTCAAGCTTTGATCACCAGATAGAACTTTTTCATGAAATACTGATGCGTAGGGGTCATTTGGAGTTAAAAACTTCAGTGTTTTTACTGTCTGATCAGTGTTTTAGGAGCCCAAATTGAGTGGATCAAGTAAAATTTAGGTGTATCACCATCATTAGATAGGATTTTCCTTCAAGTTTTTTTTCCCTTTTCCCCAGTAGTTTGTAGCGAAAAGTAAAGGTTTTAATTGATACATCAAAGGGAGCTACCCCTTACAATCTAGAGATTCAATCCGCTGATTAGGTTACCCAAAACTAAGGATTGTCTCCATGTTTCAACAGACTGTGAAGCCCTGAAACTACCTTCACAAGGGTGTGTGTCTGATTGACAACAATTACCATGGCGCATAGGGCAAAGGAAATATTCTTGGCTTTCATGTCCCCTTTTTTAAATATTTAATTATGAAAGTAATTTAATAATAATATTTTTAAATTGTCTTAAAGTTACATTTTTTTGTAATATGGAAATATGACACTTTTTTGTATTATTATTATAAAGGGGGGCCAAAAAGTAATATTCATTAAATGGGCCAAAAAGTAATATTTATCTAAAAATGTTTTAAATGCTTTTAAGGTTGGATGAACTGGAAAATGGAAAATTATAAAAGAGGAGTTGGGCTCAAAAAGATTATTCATTTCTTATTATTTGTTATCAAATACTATTTCGGAGCTTGAGCATTTATTGTTCAATTTCTTCTCCCAAGATGAAAACCCTTATAGTGCAAAGATTTAGAGAACAAAAACCCTCTTGGCTTCCATTGTTGGATTGAAGGACGAAAACCCTCTTGTCCATGTGATGCGATTTCATCTGAGAATCACATTTATGCCAAAAATTGTGATCATTTGACATATCCATTTTAGGTTAGATTAATCTCCCCTTTTTGGGCTTAATGAAGTTGGAGCCCTTGGCCGACTCTCTTGTTTCCCATTGGCTAAGAGAAGGCTTTTAAAAAGGGCAACTATGTTTTCTTTTTTCAAGTTGCTTAGAAGGTGATATTGTCGGCAACTTTGGTTATTTGAATTTTAAATAAAGAAGATGAACTTTTTATTTTATTTTAAGTCATCCCTTATTTATCTTTTCTAAAGCGGGGTGCTTTTTGAATATTGTTTTTCCCTCCCTTTGTGGGGCGCCACCCTTGGGGAAAGTTTGAAGGGAAAAGGAGGGTATATAAGGAAGGGGTGATTGATTATTTTGGGGGCAATCAATAATCTATTTTTTTCTCCAAATGTTGAGTGTTTGTTTGCATTATCAGTCTATAAGGACAGAAACCCTCATTAGCTTCTAGAATTGGGGACGGAAACCCTTATTTCCCTTGGTGACTTCATTTAGAGGTCACAGTTGGGTGGGCTATCAGATTTTCAACTTCAAGGGTTGCTTGGAAGGTGGGCAAACCAGTTTGGGGACTTTGCAGGGTTGGAAGCAGCAATAGATCAGCCTTTTGGGGTCAGCGAGGCCATTTCCAGCCACTTGGAGTGTGACAACTTGCTTGGGAGACTTGGACAGTTGTTTTTGCTTTGTTGGATGAGTGGAAAATTCAGTTTTCACTTTCATTGGTTTGGTGATATTTTTTATAATTTTCAAGTTTGAAATTAATTTCAAAATCAGACTCTAGATTTCCATAAATATTTTGAATATTCTGCAATTTTATGAGGGTTAATTTGATGTTTTAGAAATTCATTTTAGTGCCTAACTAATTGTTTCTAAATTCTTGAATTTTTAGTTAGGGTTTCAATAAATAAAAGTCAAAATTTATATTTCCATTTGTAGGGTTTGTTGGAAAATCCAAATTGTTTTAAATCTGCCCTAAAAGGGACATTTTAGTGGTATCAGAGTCATCTCTTGCTAGTTGTGGGATTTGAGTTGTCTACAATGGATTGGTGACCTAAGTTCTTACCAAAGGAAGAATACATAGATTTTATCCACAAGATGTGGATGTGAATATAGAAAGAGCATACAAAAAGCCAAGATATGATGAATCAGATTTTGAGGCAGTTTTCTATCAACTATAAACCCCTTGAGTCATTTAGAAGAATACAGAAGAATGATCCTATTCAGGAGCATGGTTAGAAGAACAGTGTAATAGAGATGAGGTCAAACTTTTTGATTTTGATGAATATGATAAGAAGGTTGATATATACATGTCTTATAATACTTTTAAAAAATTCTTGGAGGTATACACCGAAAATAGAAATAGAAGGTTGAAGAAAGAAGATGGAAAGTCAAACCCTCAAAAGAATTCCAAGGAAGAAATTAGGAAGCAAGAAAATTCAGATTTGAAAGAAGTTAGTGACCAACCCATAAAGGAATCCACCATGCAAGTGGAAGGTGCAAGATCTTCAACAGAAACATGTATGGCTTTTGATAAAAAGAATGGTTTATATTAAAAATGTTAAGGAAGAACATGCATTACATGTTGAATGCCAAGTATCCAAGATTGGAGTTATTCTAACCCAAGAAACATTACATGTTGAATGCCGAATATTCATAATGGAAGATGTTTCAGCCCTAGAAGCATCTATCAATCTTCCAAGCATTGCAAAAATTGAGTCATTACTGTGTGAGAATGATTTTAAGAATAACTACAGTGATAAGTGTTGACGTTGTGGATTGCACCCTTGAAAGAAAGCTCGGCTTCTTTCTTTCACGCGGCACAATGGAGACTTCCCTCTTGTTGTGGGCTTGGCAATACTGAGGAAAGAGTCTTTAGATAAGGGCTAGCTCACTTTGATGCATCTTTGAGGTTTTTTAACTACTACTGCTAATAATGGGGGGGGGGGTGAAAAGAGAGAAGGATATGACAAAACAGAAACTATCTAAACGGTGATGCACCAAATGATTTTGATCTACTCAGCTATATCAACACTTTAGACCAAAAGGGCGAATAGACACTTAATCTGAACAAAAGACCAGACTGTAGGGTGCTTTAACAGGGGGCTTCATGAAGATACAAAGAAAAAGAACTTACCATAGGCGCTGCAGAAGCACACTATCAGATAACTGCTCTTCTGTCCCTATGCACCAACTTGGGCACTTCCTGTTAACCTGTAGAAATGGTCTTGGCTATATTAGATACGTTGGTGTCAATCTATGAAAGTATCAAACTGAAATGACTAAACACAGAGTTGATACACAGACATATTCAGAAGCATAACTAGTCAGATAGAGGTAAAATGCATTCTATTGATTCAAAGGTAAAATTTGGCAGGGCTTAGCCTTACACAAGTGAGAGATACCGTTTCTCAGCTGAGAGGTTACAATATATAGCATGAAGAGAAAGACTTTTGGTGCCTTCCAGAACAAGCGGCCCATACTGTATTGAACACCTGGGGAAGAGGAATTTGCCTACGCTGGTGTCTCTTTCTACAAACGGCCTGAAAGAACCATGCTATAGATGTCGCAGGCATTGACTTTGCAGCGTAAACCATCTTAAATGTTTCTGCAAAAAGCATGGGTTGCTTTGTTGTTTGAATGACAAGGCCGCCTCTTTATGAAACTTACGCAACTATCTGCTCATTAATGCTTAAACAAAGAAAAATGGGCCACTCTCTTGAATGCTTGCGCTCCCCTTGATGACCACTTGGTGGAGACTATTTCATCAGCAACAATAACTCTTTTTGTCGACGTTTTCTGTGCCACCTAGACTGTTCTATCCGCTCCTGCACTTGGCTTTTATCTTTTCCTGGCTCTTCGGCCTTCAGGGCTATCTTTCGTCTTTCCCTGACTCTTCGGGCTCCTTTCTTGGCGGGTCGTTGAGTTTCCTTTTGGCCTTAAGCCCATTTGAATTCCCTTTAGCTCGTGCTCATGATTTCTTTCGGGCACTTATCATGAGTTCTTTTAGGGAAAATGCCCGAAAGAAATATTTTGGCCGCTTGTTCGAAGGAATTGTCTCGTTGGCTTCTCTTCAACGACCGACACATCCCATAAAAATTGACATCTGCAGGCTTGTTGCTATTTGAAAACCAATGGCTATTTTACTATCGTAAAATTGACGTTCGCAGGCTTGTCACCGTTTGAAAACCAACGGCTATTTTGCTGCCTTGAATTTGACGTTTGCGCGCATGTCATTGGACGTTTGAACCTCCAATGGCTAGTTCACCATGTTAAAGTTGACATGGTTAGGCCCGTCATCACTTTGGTAATTCCTTCGGCCTTCTGCAAAACGGAACCTCCCCAAAGGGAAGGTGACCTTTCGAAAAAGAAGATAGGGTCCTTTCTTTGGCAGCCGAGAGCCCTCCGCAAGGGCATTGCGCTTTGGGCTTCTTCGTCTTCTCAATTCCTTCGGACAAAATGTCCGAAGGAATTTCTTCGGACATTTTGCCCAAAGGAAATCTTTCCTTCAAAGTCTCCGCCTTTTCTTTGTAAACTCCTTCGGACATTTGTCTGAAGGAATTTGCCTTGGTTTCTTTGTGAATTTCTTTGGACAATATGTCTGAAGGAATTCCTTCGGGCACTTTGTCCGAAGGAATCCACACTTTGGTTTTATATGGATTTTCTTCGGACAAAAGTCTGAAGAAATCCTTTGTCCCTTTTTGGCTAGTCATTTTTTTCAAAGGAAAAATCCCCCTTCGGGCCCTTTGCCTTGCTCTCTTCTTAATGTGCTCTCTGCTCTCTGCAAGGGCACTTGTCCTTCCGAGCCTTGTGAAAGACTTGTATTCCTTTGAAACTGGCCCATTACCTTTGCCGAAAGGCTTGTGCAAGCTAACTCCCCAAAGCGAAATAAGCCTCCGGATCAACCCGAAACATCTACAAGACTCAAGTCACTTGGCTCTTTATAGAAACAGGGCTATCACAAAGGGAAAATGCATGATTGCAGTAAGGTGAATACATCAAACGCTGACTGCTCAGGCAGCAGGGAAGGAAGGGAGACCGATTTTTTGGCCTGCAGGACCAAAAATGGTCAACAATAAGCATGCAAGCAAGGGGAATGTTTCAATTGCTGCCACTGATTCTAAAATTCTAAATTACATGGATGGTTGCGTCAAGGCATATCTCTTAGAGGCTCCTACTAAATCAGAAAAAAGAGGTAAACAATTGGATTCCAGCTCAAGTTATAAAAAAGAAAGTCATATATCAAGTTTGTTGTTTCATACTATGCCATTTCAGATTTATTGTCATCATGGTAAGCACTCTTATAATGTCAATTCACAATATGGGAATGAGAGCACAACTCTATTTCAATTCCGACATCATTCCAAGCATGGTGAAAGAATAAAGATAGAGCCTTTGACGCAAAATGCTTTTTGCATATAGGTATGGAATCTAGATGACATTTTGAGATCTATGAAGGATAGAATTTCTAATTTCAATATCATTGTTTTTGATAATTTTATTAACCCATTTAAATAGATAAGGAAAAAACTAGATTTATAACAATATCGTCATTGCTGGATTTAGATTTGATGGTTTGATAAGAGTGCAATTGCTTGAACAATAGTCATATTTGCAAATGAATGTATCATAATAAGGGACATGGTGATTGGGTCCCATAGTGATTGGTAATAAGTTGGCAAATGGTTGTCTCCTATGCAAGGTCCATGGTATGCTAGACAAGGCAACAACACTTCTCTATTCTTATAGAGGGTTTGATTCAGTTGCTAATATGCCATTCAACACTAGCATGACATTCTCCATATATAATGAGCTGTATTTATATAATTGGTTGTGTTTGCATCATCATGATCTGGCAATGGTAGTCAAAGATCAAGAAGATAAATCACAAAGCTGCCTACTTATCCTAATATGGAGTTTCATAGATATTTCTAGATATGGACTAGGTAAACATCATGTTGATATTCAGATTTTTCAGAATAAGTGTATCTTGATGCTTAGACATTATGTTGGCATATGGGACTCGAACAAAATTCTGAATGAGGAAGCGAATAGAAGCTTTGAATCTACTTTGGCATTCTTCATCTTTGGCAATTGGTTAGAAAGGGAGTTCATGAGGAGTCATGTAAGATACATAGTGTATTCTAACAAAGTTGTTAAGGATCAATCCATAGATTGTTCCTTAGATCTGAGTTCCACATTTGAAGATGAGATCATAGGTGTTGACAAAATGGAGATAGTTCTCCAAAACACTTGATGAGGAAAGGTGGTTAGCCAAACATATGTAATTTTGAAAATCAAGATGATATGAATCAGCAGGCCATGGTTGGATGGGTCTCAAACTACATTCAGGATTGTCATTCTTGGAGGAATGGGGAATGTGAAGTTGTTACAAGATGTTTTCCAGCCACCACCATTCTGATTTTTAGTAAGGGAATGCAACACTTCAATCATACTTTGGGCGTGCATGGGATATATGTATTTGATAAGGCACAAAAGCTTGTTAGTAATTGGGGTAGACACAAGGTATGCAATAATTCCTATACCATGGGTCTAGATGAGGTAACTTATGATAATGTTTGGGCTATTGTGGGTGTGCTCAACATAACTTTTCTAAGGTGGCCACTTGATGAGATATTGGTAATGTCATTCCCCAGACTAAGAATATCTTTTTTGATGTGGTGTGTAGGAGGTCTCACATATTGAGATCATTAATTGCAAACATTTCAATATCTTCAGTGCTGATTGGGGAGAAAGACAGAGCCATGTATGACTGTTACAACCACCAATCAGCTAGCATACATTCTGATCTGATCTGTTTTTCGAATGGTAGTACCCAAGACATCATGATAAGAACTTTTGGAGTCCAAGGTAATAAGTGTAACAACAATCTAGAAGAGGTGAGCATAAGTGTTGGCATGCATTGGTCATATATATTTGATGAAAGGAAACTCAAGGATGAAGAGTTTGTGCTCACATGGTGGAGGAGTTTCTTGCTCATTACCCTTCTTGAAGTATTTTTACATTGTACAGGGCAGTTTCCAATCTTTACATCTTTGATTTTTGGAAGGAAATATCAATTTAACAGTTGTACCATTGTCACATTGTTGATTTCGATGATTCCAAAATCATGCTCTGTTATTATTAGTCATGAATAGCTATGGATTTTTGTATTTTAAGAGAGTTTTTTTGCATGATGTTAATAAAAGATGTCGACTATTAGGGGCAAACAACCTAGCCATCATAATGCTGATGGGGATGAGATGCAAGGAGGTTTGTGTCTATTATGGACTGTTTCCGACCTACATGCAAACTGTTTTGTGCCATGAAGTGAAGGGTACAGCCCACAGTAGCATTAAGGGAGTCATTGGAGCACAAGGCTACAACCATGAAGCAAGTGTTTAGGATTACAAATCCTAGAAGTTGATTTGGGATCTAGTTAGTGGAAAACAACATTGTTTGATGACAAACAATTTCGAGAGGGGAGGATTGTAATGTCCCTTTGGGCTTAATGGGGTTGTGTCATGTCCCCTTCTCAGTGACATCTCTCGGAGCACAGGATTAGCCTATCATACGACCCTCGTAGGCTAATAGACTGGATAGAGGGTCGCATAGGAGCTTGGCTCAGCTTCAGTTGACAGAGTTTGATTAGTTGGTTTTCGTTTGGGCTCGATCGGAGACTTCTGGCAGAAGTTACTATTTTTAGCAGTTCTTGGTGGTCCAAGTGGGACCCTTGCTATTTTTAGCAATATGGGTTGGCAGCATTCGGAATCACTTCAGTATATGACCGCTTCAGACGGTTCAGTCATTGGGTGAGTAACGAGGGAAATATTAATATTTAATTGTATTAATTAAATATTAATTATGCGAGACTTATATTAAGTTATAATTAAAAATTATAACTTAAGTGATTTTAATGCTAAGGGGGCGCCCATCATCAGGAAGGGGACAAATTTAAGATTATTTTATTATAAATTTGGCCTAAACTATGGAAAGATTAAAATATTAAAGAAGTGCAAATTTTTAATTAAAAGCCCTATTATGGAGGAAATCACACCTCTTTGGTTACTTATGCATTTGCCTTGGGAATCGAGCCATTATGTCATTTTTGAGAATTGAAAATTGATCAACTTTGGTCTGAGCAAGAAGCTTCAGGGTTTCAAGTTCGAATTCCTTGGGGAACGTGCCATCTCCATTGGAAGCAATTCAGAGGGTGTGAAATAACCCCTGATTTATTGTAGCAGGGGTTTCTTCATTCAGGAGAAATCATTGATCTTCAGAGGGTATTCATTTACAGGTTTTCAGCAGAATTATTCATTCAGCAGGCAGGGTTTTACCTAGGCGCCTATTTTTGGAGATTTGGAGAGTTACAAGGCAGGCTGTACAACATCCTTAATTGCTGGTTTTGACACAGCCATACATGTACCTGTCATTACTATTAACCAGCAGGCCGTACCTTCTTGTCATTGGGAAATACGCCTTTCTTCTGGTCTTGTTCTTCATCATTTTGGAGCCCAGTGGTATTGGGGGCAAGCAAAGATCACTAGTTTCAAGAAAGAATGTCAAACATATGCAGCCGTACCATCTCCAGCAGGGCATTTAATGCTGTACCAAAATTACCAAGTTTTTAATATATTATTGCTTTTTTACCTTATATGCATCTGGTTTTCATTGTAATCGATTCAGGAAGATTTTATATTAAAGGAAGCTTGGAGTTTGCAGTATAGTATTCAATTTACAAAGTTAGATATTTTTATAGAATTTATTTATCATTTTATGCAAAAATCGCATTTCCTTCAAATACTGGCAAAAACCCCAAAAAACATCAGAAAAATTCAAAAACTTCAGAAAAAACCAAATAAACAGTTAGTTGTCAGAATCAGAGGGAACTTGGGGTTCTTACAGTGGTATTAGAGCTAAATCCTGCCATCCTACGGGTTTAGCTATCTTATGCAGCCAGATCAGATTGGGTCACCCAGGTATTACACGCGCAGGCGAGCCCTGATTGACATGCAACAGAGTTTGAGCAGGCAGCCAGGAAATATGGCTGACAGAACAGATATACCTAGGACATGACAGAATGACAGAGATCAGGAGGGTGCAGAGTTCATGCATAGACTCAAAGATCTTCGTGCAGAGCAATGACGGTCCGATGATGTATTACAGCAGGTGGCAGCGGCACTGCAGAGGTTGGGTACTTCGAGGAGACCGTCACCTAACCGTGACGATGACAGGAGTGATGCAGGGTCACGGAGGGCTACTAGGACAGCGCCACGGACAGCAGATAGGCCTACTAGGCCCACTTTCACGAGACAGGAGCCCGGCGAGGCTATACCAGATGAGGAGCATGATGAGTTATTCGCTGATACCCTTATGGCAGCTCATGAAGAATGGGAGTTGGTACCCCCTGTGGTCAAAGAGATGATCACTTTTGACCGTTTTATTACACAGAGGCGAGAGCACAACAGATATCGACAGGATAGGAGACCTCGTCAGCAGAATAATGATCTAAAACAAGCTACGAACCGGCTCACATTGGCGACGTTCGATGGTAGTGGTAAGATGACAGCCCAAGCTTGGATTAGCAAGCTTGATACTTTCCTTACACTGCGCCCGATGGCTGAGAGTGACGCCATTAGATATGCTACATTGCATCTTGAGGGAGTGGCCTACGACTGGTGGCACCACGTTATGGTGACTTTACAGCACGACAAGATCACTACATACCAGGAGTTTGTGGACAAGTTGGTTGAGCGCTTTGACAGGAAGGATCCAGAAACCTACTTCCGAGACTTAGCACAGTTGAGGCAAAGTGGCAGTGTAGAGACCTATATAGGTGACTTCCAGAAGTTATCCGTTATGGCCCCTAACATCTAAGAGAGGCGCTTGGTAGTACTCTTCATGGAGGGGTTGTCGGAACCATTGCGAGGTTGGATCAAAGCTTTTGATCCTCCTTCGTTACAGGAGGCGATGAAGAAAGCACGAAACATGGAGTTAGCAGCACCATCGAGTAAATTCAGCTTCAGAGGTTCTTCATCATTCAGGGATAACAAGGGCTTTAACAGGAATAAGGATAAGTCTGATTTTAACAAAGAAAAATCAAACTCTAGAAATGATCCAAAAGGTAAATCAGCAGCCCCACCTTTGGATCATGAGGCCCTTAATGACCTACGCAGGAAGAAGCTTTGCTTCTACTGCAACGGACCATATGACGCCAATCACGATTGTCCTCTAAGACCTAAGGGCAAGGCAAATCGTATAATGTGGGCGTTCTATGAGGACTCGGAATCAGAGGATTCCGAACAGCGGGAGAGTTTCGAGGATTTAGAGCCAGAGGCTCCAGAGCCTAGAGTTGAGACAGAGCCCGAGCTTCAGGAACAGGAGGCCCGTTTATCTAGTATCCAGCAAGAGGGGTCTTTCAGGATTCGTGGTGTGTTGGCAGGACAGAGGGTCATTACCCTACTTGATACAGGAGCCACGCATAATTTCATAGATGCTAGATTTGTTGAGAAACGTGGACTCATCATTGAGGAATTTGAGGGCATAAGTGTCAAAGTGGCCGATGGGTACACTTTGAAATGTGAACGCATGATTAAGGATCTCCCTTTACGCTTGAACAATTATGAGTTCAAGGCAGATTACTATGTTGTTAATATGGGGGACATTGATTTGGTCTTGGGGATGAAGTGGTTACATTCATTGGATGAGGTCACACTTCGTCTCAAGGACATGGAGATCCGTTTTGATGTTGACGGGAAGACACACATACTTAAGGCAATTCGGGACAGCAACATCAAAACAATTTCTTTCCGGCGGATGGAGCGGCTTATGCGTCACGACATGGTAGAGTGGGCGGCCGAGTGTCATTTAGCACCTATATAGTAGGGACAGCAAAAGATAGAATATCATCCGGATATACAGGAGTTGAGAGTCAAGCATGACAAGGTGTTCAGTGATATTCCGCCAGGTAGACCCCCAGACAAGGGCATAGAGCACATCATTGAGCTCGAGGAGGGTGCGAAACCCGTTATGATAACTCCTTACAGGCATCCAAAAAGATTGAAGGATGAGATAGAAAAGACAATAAAGGAGTTACTTGCTATGGGTCACATTCGGCCTAGCAAGTCACCATTTGCTTCTTCGGTTGTGTTGGTGAAGAAGGATGGAACATTACGCATGTGCATTGATTACAGGGTCTTGAATAAGAGGACAATTAAGAATAGATACCCGATACCAAGGATTGACGAGCTTATTGATGAGCTCCATGGGTCATGTTACTTTACTAAGATTGATTTACGGTCGGGATATCATCAGATCAGGGTCCGAGAGCAGGACATAGAGAAGACTGCCTTCCGATGCCATTGTGGGCACTTCGAGTTCATAGTGATGCCATTTGGACTCACTAACGCACCAGCCACTTTTCAGTCTACGATGAACAGGGTTTTTCATTCATTGCTGATGAGGTTTGTGTTGGTCTTTTTCGATGACATCCTTATATATAGCAGGACTTGGCAGGAGCACTTAGCTCATTTGGAGACAGTATTGAGTATCTTGGAGAGGGAGTCCTTGTACGCCAAGGAATCCAAGTGCGACATAGGGATGACCGAATTGCTATATCTTGGTCACATCATTAGTGCAGATGGAGTGCGCATGGATCCTGAAAAGATCCGCGCCATTGTTGACTGGCCAACACCGGCAAACCTAACACAGTTGAGAGGGTTTCTCGGTTTATGTGGGTTCTACCGCAGATTCGTGAATGGGTATTCACGACATGCAGCCCCGATGACAGATTTATTGAAGAAGGGGGCCTTTGTTTGGACTTCAGAGGCACAGGAGTGTTTTATGAAGTTCAAGGAGTTGATGACCACATGCCCTGTTTTAGCACTACCCGACTTTACGAAGCCGTTCGAGCTTCAATGCGATGCATCAGGTGAGGGCATTGGTGCGGTGCTTATGTAGGACAAGCACCCGATTGTGTATGAGAGCCGCAAGCTCAGAGGACCAGAGAGGCTGTATAGTATATATGATAAGGAGATGCTTGCGATTATGCATGCCTTAGCAAAATTTCGACAGTATCTTGTCGGCAGCAAATTTTGCATTAAAACGGATCATAACAGTTTGAGACACTTCTTAGGGCAACGAGATCTCAATGATAGGCAGTAAAAGTGGGTCAGTAAGTTGCAGGCTTATGACTTTTATATCTCATATATCAAAGGTACACAGAACGTAGTGGCTGATGCACTTTCACGTAAGCCGTTTTTGAGCACTATGGTTCATATCTCAGAGGATTGGAGGCATATGATAGTGACAGAGTATGCCAAGGACAGTTGGGCCTCCAACATTGTTGAGGGATCAGCAGTTGACACCAGGTATACACTTGTGAATGATTTGATCATTTACAAGCACATGATATATTTGATCCCAGGGTCAGAAGTGAAGAACATTGTTATGCGAGCCTTTCATGACACGCCTACAATAGGACATCCTGGATACTTCAAAACATACAGGCAGATTCGGGAGAGATTCACTTGGAAAGGACTCAAGGCAGATGTTCTTCAGTACGTATGTGAGTGCCCTGTTTGTCAGCAGAACAAACAGGAGAACACGTACCTGGCAGGTTTGTTGCAGCCACTTCCGATTCCTGACAGGAAGTGGGAATGCCTGTCGATGGATTTTATCACGGGCTTGCCTAAAGCCCAAGGGCGTGATTGCATTTATGTAGTTGTGGATCGGCTTACGAAGTATGCCCACTTCTTTCCGATCACCACGACTTACACAGCTACACAGGTAGCAGAGGTTTTCTTTCGTGAGGTATTCAGACTTCATGGGTTGCCTCGGACCATCGTGAGCGACAGAGATAGTCGGTTCCTGAGTAACTTCTGGCAGGAGGTTTTCAGACTTTGTGGGACTGAGCTCACTTCGAGCATTAGCTACCACCCGCAGACTGATGGACAGACGGAGATTGTTAATAAGTGGGTGGAAGGTTACCTCCGAAACTATATAGCAGGGCAGCAGAAGGCGTGGGTCAAATGGATACATTTGTGTGAGTATTGCTATAACTCGACATTCCATATGACCATTCAGATGTCACCCTTCATGGCGTTGTACAGGTATGAGGCGCCGAGTTTCCTTGATTTGCTGTTGAGCGACAGTAGAGTGCCGAGTGCAGGAGGTTGGTTGCAGGAGAGTCAGGACACTATGAGGGCTCTCAAGGAAAATATAGCTAAGGCACAACACCAGCAGAGGCAGTATGCGGATCAGAAGAGGACGGAGAGGCATTTCGAGGTGGGTGACATGGTTTACCTCATGCTGCAGCCCTACCGTCAGTCCACTCTTAGGAAGAGTGGGTCAGAGAAGCTTAAGCCACGCTATTACGGACCTTTCAGGATCCTGAGGAGAGTTGGCGAGGTGGCTTACGAGCTTGAGCTTGCAGCAGAAAGCAGGGTACACAACGTTTTTCATGTATCACGCCTCAAGAAGGCGTTGGGTCATCGTGTGGTACCGTCTGCGGTTCTACCTCCCTTAGATGATGAGGGAAAGCTGATTTTGGTACCTGAGTCCATCCTGGAGTATAAGGAGAGACAGTTGCGTAGGAGGACTATCAGGGAGTATCTGGTGAAATGGAGAGATTTGCTTGTTGAGGATGCGACTTGGGAGAGCGAGGATATTCTACAGCATCCGGCATTGAGATTGCTTGAGGACAAGCAATTTCAGGAGGGGCGGACTGTCATGTCCCCTTCTCAGTGACATCTCTCGGAGCACAGGATTAGCCTATCATACGACCCTCGTAGGCTAATAGACTGGATAGAGGGTCGCATAGGAGCTTGGCTCAGCTTCAGTTGGCAGAGTTTGATCAGTTGGTTTTCGTTTGGGCTCGATCGGAGACTTCTGGCAGAAGTTACTATTTTTAGCAGTTCTTGGTGGTCCAAGTGGGACCCTTGCTATTTTTAGCAATATGGGTTGGCAGCATTCGGAATCACTTTAGTATATGACCGCTTCAGACGGTTCAGTCATCAGGTGAGTAACGAGGGAAATATTAATATTTAATTGTATTAATTAAATATTAATTATGCGAGACTATTATATTAAGTTATAATTAAAAATTATAACTTAAGTGATTTTAATGCTGAGGGGGCGCCCATCATCAGGAAGGGGCCAAATTTAAGATTATTTTATTATAAATTTGGCCTAAACTATGGAAAGATTAAAATATTAAAGAAGTGCGAATTTTTATTTAAAAGCCCTATTATGGAGGAAATCGCACCTCTTTGGTTACTTATGCATTTGCCTTGGGAATCGAGCCATTATGTCATTTTTGAGAATTGAAAATTGATCAACTTTGGTCTGAGCAAGAAGCTTCAGGGTTTCAAGTTCGAATTCCTTGGGGAACGTGCCATCTCTATTGGAAGCAATTCAGAGGGTGTGAAATAACCCCTGATTTATTGCAGCAGGGGTTTCTTCATTCAGGAGAAATCATTGATCTTCAGAGGGTATTCATTTACAGGTTTTCAGCAGAATTATTCATTCAGCAGGCAGGGTTTTACCTAGGCGCCTATTTTTGGAGATCTGGAGAGTTACAAGGTAGGCCGTACAACATCCTTAATTGCTGGTTTTGACACAGCGATACCTGTACCTGCTCGTACTATTAACCAGCAGGCCGTACCTTCTTGGCATTGGGAAATACGCCTTTCTTTTGGTCTTGTTCTTCATCATTTTGGAGCGCAGTTGTATTGGGGGCAAGCAAAGATCACCAGTTTCAAGAAAGAATGTCAAACATATGCAGCCGTACCATCTCCAGCAGGGCATTTAATGCTGTACCAGAATTACCAGGTTTTTAATATATTATTGCTTTTTTATCTTATATGCATCTGGTTTTCATTGTAATCGATTTAGGAAGATTTTATATTAAAGGAAGCTTGGAGTTTGCAGTATAGTATTCAATTTACAAAGTTAGATATTTTTATAGAATTTATTTATCATTTTATGTAAAAATCGCATTTCCTTCAAATACTGGCAAAAACCCCAAAAAACATCAAAAAAATTCAAAAACTTCAGAAAAAACCAAATAAACAGTTAGTTGTCAGAATCAGAGGGAACTTGGGGTTCCTACAGGTTGAAACCCTTGGCCGACTCTTTTGTTTCCCATTGGCTGAGAGAAGGGTTCTAAAAAGGAAAACTATGTTTCTTTTTTCAAGTTGCTAAGAAGGTGATATTGTCGACAACTTCGATTATTTGAATTTTAAATAAGGGGACTTTTTGTTTTAATTAAAGTCAGCCCTTATTGATCTTTTCTAAAGGGGGTGCTTTTTGAATATTGTTTTTCCCTCCCTTTTTGGGGTGCCACCCTTGGGGATAGTTTGGAGGGAAAAGGAGGGTATTTAAGGAATAGATGATTGCTAATTTAGGAGGACGATCAATAATCTAATTTTTTCTCTAAATGTTAAGCGCGTTTGCTTGCATTATCAACCTATGAGGATTAAAACCCTCATTTCTCTTGGTGACTTCATTCAAAGGTCATAGTTGGACGGAATATCAGATTTTCAGCTTCAAGGGTTGCTTGGGAGGTGGGAGAACCAGTTTGGGGACTTTGTAGGGTTGGAAGCAACAGTGAATCAGTTTTTTTGGGTCAATGAGGTCATTTCCAACCATTTGGAGTGTGGCGACTTGCTTGAGAGACTTGGACAATTGTTTTTACATTGTTGGATGAGCAAAAAATTTAGTTTCCACTTTCATTGGTTTGGTGATATTTTTTATAACTTTCAGGTCTAAAATTAATATCCAAATCAGACTTTGGGTTCGTATAAATATTTTGAATATTCTGCGATTTTATGAGGGTTATTTGATGTTGGATAAATTCATTTAAGTGCCTAAATAATCATTTTCATAATTCTGAAGTTTTTAGTTAGGGTTTCAATAAACAAAAGTCAAAATTTATATTTCCATTCATAGGGTTTGTTGGAAAATCCAAATTGTTTTAAATCTACCCTAAAAGGGACATTTCAAATTTTATTGAAACCTTAATGTGAAAGTACAAAATTATGAAAATGATCCATAAAACATTATAAGAAAAAATACAATCCACATAGAAACCCTTGGACAATAAAAAAACTCAAATTTTTTCCAGAGTAGAATCCTTGCAACTTCAAATCTGATCTTTTATAAAATATTTTTAGGCTATAAATTAATTAATTCACAACGGATCATACCAATGCAATTTCAACCATAAAAGACCAACCAATTGAAAAATTGATGTTGTATCAAGCACAAAACAGTCTTGGGTAAGCCGAAGATGAAACCACCTGCTCAACAACCCTCAAAACCATCTCCCTAGGGGGTGACGTCAGCCCTCGAAAGGATGATGTCAACATGTCAAAGAGCCGTCCAACAAGTCATCAGCCCTAAACAACCCTCTAACTAATGCACCAACCAAACCCTAATGGTCTAGCCTATGTGGAATGACTTTTTCGCTCAATTGTGACCTTTGAATAAAGCCACCAACAAAAGTTGAGGGTTTTTATCTCCAAGATCTGATTGCCGAAGAGGGTTTTTGTCCTCGATGGCTGAAAGTAAAAACAAAATTGCTCATCTCACAAAATCAAGTGATAGATGAATTATAGATGCCACAAATGAACCCTTCCATCTTTTATACCTTTTCCCCAACTCCATCTCCAAAGTGGGGCGCTCCAAGTAGGGGGGTTATTTATTATAATTCATAAAGTGACTTTTTAATTTCTAATTAAGTGTTGACTTACTCCAATTAAAAAAGTCCCCTTTATTTTAAGTTTAAACATAAGTTAATTTTTGGCTAATTTAGCTCACCAAAACCACGTTTCCCTTCTCCTCAGCCCTTTAGCCTACGAGAAACCATAGAATAGGGTAAGGGTCTTCATATGACACTAATCCTGAGAAGGGGACATTATAGTCCTCTCTCGAAATTGCTTCTCCCCAAGCAATTGCAAGCTAGGATACTGCAAAATAGCTACCTCTTTGCCCCACTATGTTTGAGGGAAGACTGCCTATAATGCTGCAACCTCAAAAAAAATGTCTCCCACCTCAAAAGTCCTCTCCAATCGGTGATGGTCTGCATACAACTTCTGTTGATTTTGGGCACGTTGCAAGTTCTCCTTGAGCACCCACAATATATCTTGACTTTGCTAGATTAAATCCTTGGCATTAAGCACTCTACTATCTCTCAAAACCAAATCCACGAAATAAAGTGCATCATACCCATACAACGTTATAAAGGGAGACATACCAATGGACATATGGTATGATGTATTGTATCAATACACACCCATGTACAACCACTTGATCCAAGCTGATTGTTGCCCTGCCACATAGTTCATGTTGTCAACCTGGAGCTGCGCCCTGATTCGAGGACATGCGCGAAACTGCCAGTCCTCTATCCGGCTGAAACAATGGGATCTTCTCACGAGGGTGGATGCCTCAATAGTGAGAAGAACCTCCAGTGAAGGCTGGTTCCTGTATGATGTATCAATGAAGATTCCTACTCTATGTTGTTGACTACCATGGAAAAGGGAGAAAGAAAACTTAAAGGGGAAATCCTACCTAAAAGGGGTGATACGCCAAGATTTTGATCCACTCAATTTGGAACCTTGAACACTGAATGAACAAGGGAGAAGGAAGACCTTAGACTTCAAATTAATCACTTATGCATAAGTATTTCATGCATAGGTTCGATCCAATAACTAAAACCTGAGGGAAAACGATGGAGAGAGGTCCGATACAAGACACTTTGCAGCCACCTAACATCCACTTACAATTTCAGCAAAAGACAATAAGGAACACTTTAACGTGCCCTGCACAAGGATAATATAGCAACTAGGTATGAAACAAAATTTGGGAAGGGAGAGAACTCTACCACTTATGCAAATTGCTAAAGAAATATACACTATGCCAACGCTTGAAATCTGAAAGTACAGTCATTCTATTGATCGAAGAGGTTACACAACTCACCAATGGCAGAGTCTGGTCTAACCAAGAGAGATTGGATGATTTTTAATCAAGGCTGAAAGCCATTATATAGAGAAAATTTACAAAAAGTCAAAAATTGGATAGAACTTGAAGAGAAAGATTTACTTTTGTTAACTCCAAGCTTTACTTGGCCTTTCAATAAAATCTATTTTACTTTTTGTCCTTGCATGAAGCTTCTTCGCTTGATGAAGCGAACTTATCTTTGTCATGAGGTGCCACCTCTTTTTTGCATGAAAATCCACGCAGATGTCAATTATAGAACTCCATGTGAGTTGCTTGATTGCCGAGTTGTAGTGTTTGAAAGCTGAGTTAAACGAAGAGATCATGCTGAGTTGGACGAAGAGATCATGCTGAGTTGGACTTTCGGATGCATGAGTTGGCTGGAGACGAACAGGTCTTCAGCAACCAGTCAACTAAAGCTTTGACCGTAGTTTGAAAATAGCCCTTGCTTGCATGCATTTTGTCCAATTTTGATCTTCTGTTCTTGTCTATTACTGGCGGGATTCTATATTCGGATGTATTAGTCTAATTATACCCGGTTCATATTTTCTTGCGGAATTTTGGCTTTATCCTGCTCCAAGGATTACTTCCCGCAGGCAAAATTTGATGCCCTGCGGGATGTCACCTTTGGTCATTTTCTCCATTTGGACTTCTCTGTATATATTTCTTGCTTCCTTCGGACTTTATTTCCCGCATTTCTCTTCGGACTTTTGTCTCGCCTTAGTCTTGTTTTTCGCTTTTCTTCGGACTTTGCTTTGTGGCCTTCAGAATTTCCTCGGACTATTTGTCCGAAGGAATTCCTTCGGACAAAAAGTCCGAAAGAATTCATTTCCTTCGTTTTTGCCTTTGTCTTTTGTCTTAGGACTTGTTTTTCTTCGGATTTATGTCTGCTCCAAGCCTTTCCGAATTTCTTCGGACAAAAAGTCCGAAAGAATTCATTTTCTCCTGACTTAGCTTTTTCTTGTCTTTTCTCATCGGCTTTGTCTTTGGACTTGTCTCCTGTCCCTTCTGAATTTCTTTGGACTTTTTGTTCGAAGGAATTCCTTTGGACAAAAAGTCCGAAGGATATTTCTCTGTCTTTGCTCTTATTTGTGCCCTTCGGGATTTAAAACATGCCCTTTCGCTGACCAAGTGCCCTTCGGCACCGACCAAGTGTCCTTCGCCAGTGCCCTTCGAAAAAATTGGAGGGCACTCGGGCTTTCTGCAAGGTCCTTGAATTTGGTCTTCCTCCTGCTCAAAGGGTAGGTGCCCTTCGGGAATATTGAAAGTGTCCCTTCCGAAGGGTACCTTGTCCTTCGGAATTCTTGAAATGGGCTTTTCCTTGCTTTTTACAACTTTTCCGAATTTTTTCGGACTTTGTCATCGGCTCTTTCTGTCTTTTCTACCCTCTGCAAGGGCTGTTTGACTGCTAAAAATTGCCTAAGTGTCGGGAGAGTCTGTAGAAATTCTGATTGAGTCCGTAGAAATTCCCTGATTGAGTCCGTAGAAAATTTTCTGCTTGAGTCCGTAGAAAATTTTTTGGTGGCAAGAGAAAATCTAATTTGTGGAAGATTTGTCAACATTCCGGCGACTCAACTGGGGAGCATGCTTGCTATGCTTGAGAACCCAGGGCATGTATAAATGCTATTTGAATTCCCTGATGGTGAATTCAATTTCTGATCTAAAAATCTGCTCTAATCATTGCTGTAGTAACCTCCTTCAAAATAAGAACAGACACACACGAAAGCGGAAAACTAACTAAAGCAAATGTGCAAACAAGCACTTATTGAACAAAATTGAAGCAAACTACTGTGCTTTTACAACACTTGGAGGAAAGCAAAAACAACTAAAATAACCTAGTTAATCATGATAAGGCATGATCTGCCTGGATCAAATGGAAAATTCTTGAACTCGCTCCTTTCGAGAGATGGTACAATTTGCAAAGCAGGTTGTTTCTTAGTCATAACCTTAGATGAGGCATTTGTTTGTCGACCAAATGTATTAGCATCTTCTCAAATGGGTCATCAATAGCAAACCAGTCACCAACAAAGACAAACTCACCAAGTATTTCCTGATCGTTTTCAGAGTGCTTGTCATCTATTACCATGTCAAGTGATACCCCATCTATGCATGCCTTTTGAGTGACCACGTCTTTATTGACTGCTGTAAATTCATCCAGTTCTTCAAGGAGCTTTGAATATGCAACCCAATCTGTACTGGGATCTTGAAGAGGTGATTTTTGATCAAATTTCTCATAAACATGCTCTGTAATAGCCACCATATCCATACAAAGATCTTCAATCTCTTGTAGAGATTCAAGGTACAGCTGCCAATCATCTCTTTGTTCCTCATTTTGATATATTTGAACTGAATCCGCTATAACGCTATTTGGATCCTTCTCAATAGGAGATACCTGTAACTCATGTATGACTTCGATTTGTACTAGCTCCTCTTGAAGTTCTTCTACATCAAGATCAGTCTTCTCACTCTCAGCTATAACTGGATGCTCAATTACAACCTCAAGTAAAGTATCAATGGGAAATTCTTCTTCAGATACTTCTGAAGCATCCTCTATACATTCTGCAAGAACTTGTCCTATAGCTATAACCTCCTCAATACTCCACAGAACAGGATCCTCCTGAGAAAGGGGGATGGTGGGAGGGTGATAAAATTCATTTGTTTGAGAGGGAATATGAAGCATGGGAGGTTGATCATGATCAGATTTTGGAATCTTGAGGGAAAATGAATGATCTAGGGAGTTTCGGAGGGGAGGGAAAGAGACTCTTAAAGACCTCTATATTCTGTTCCTTCCATTTGGCCATTACCTCATCAAAGTCTGGAACCTTCTTGTTCTCTTGGACAACCTGAGCTTGAGAGATGATTGGTGAGGTAATGGGACTATAGGAAGGTATAGTCTCATGAATAGTCACTTGAATAGGCTTTTGATTAGGCTCTTGACTCCAACTAGGAAGCTCCCTTGGCACACATTGGGCATGGTTAAGAACTTCATAAGAATAAGGAGCGCAATAGCCCTTTGTAGACAATTGGTTTAACTCGATTTTCTGCCTTTCCCAAGCCTCCATCTTTTCCAATGCAAGAATACATAGTCCATTTATCCCTTCTGGATCATTGGACACATTTCGAAATAGACTATTCACTTCCTCATATTGAGAGTTAGAACAAACCTTTCTTGCATATGCTAGTATTCTGAGCTCTATTTCATTCATTTTTTCTTGAAGGCGATACTCTTCATATGCAACATCATAGCCGTATGGGGAAGATGAAATCCGGTCCTGAGACTGATATGGCTCACAAGGAAGGTAAGAGTTATGCTCTTGATAATAAGGATCATGAGAAACTTGATAAGGCTCAACATAGCTTTGATAATAACCTTGATATGGCTGATTAGGCTCATAGATATCATGACCAGGCTGGTATGATCCATCATTGGGCTTATAAGGAAATATACCATAGGAATTCTCTTCATACATAGCCATCAAAATTCACTTGCAATAAAAAAATAGACTTACATGGAAGCTGTCCTGAACTGTTAAAAGCAACTGCTTGAGCTTGGAATCACCGAATACTTCTTGAAGAATACTGCTATAACTGCGATTTCATCCAAACCAGGAAAAATGGGTCCCACCGGGCATGCCAAAAACTATTGTCAACCTAGAGCTGCGCCCTGATTCGAGGACGTGCGCGAAACTGCCAGTCCTCTATCCGGCTGAAACAATGGGATCTTCTCACGAGGTTGGATGCCTCAATAGTGAGAACCTCCAGAAAAGGTTGGTTCTTGTATGATGTATCAATGAAGATTCCTACTCTACGCTGCTGACTACCGTGGAAAAGGGAGAAAGAAAGCTTAAAGGGGAAATTTTACCTGAAAGGGGTGATACACCAAGATTTTGATCCACTCAATTTGGAACCTTGAACACTGAACGAACAAGGGATAATGAAGACCTTTTACATCAAATTAATCACTTATGTATAAGTATTTCATGTAGAGGTTCGATCGAATAACTAAAACCTGAGGGAAAACGATGGAGAAAAGTCCGATACAATGTAATGTCCCCATTTTTGCGAGCATCAGAGTTCGGTGGATTTAGCCTATTCTTAGCCCTCGTAGGTTAATATGCATGGTTAGAGGGTCTCTTGATGGAGCTTGGCTCAGCTTCAGTTTGTCAGTACTTGATTAGTTGGCTTTCGTTCAGGCTCATTTGGACACTTCTAGCCTGAGTTGCTATTTTTAGCAGTATTCAGCACTCAGCGTGGGACCCCTGCTATTTTTGGCAGTATGGATTGATAGCGTTCAGAATCACTTCCTCAGTCGACAGCTTCAGACGGCTCGTGCATCGGATGAATGATGAGAGAGATATTAAAGTTTAAGTGACTTAAGTGATTTATTTAATATTTTAATATTATTATAAAGTTATAAAGTAACTTTATAATAATAAAGTCACTTTAACATAATAAAGTGCATTAAGTGAATAATTTAATGTGGGAATAAATCTTTTATCCCACATTGGCCAGGAAGGTGATTGAGCTCTCTTAAAAAAAGAATAAAAGGAAAGGCAAGAGCTCATTCTCGGCATCCAGTTGAATGAATAATATTTTGATTGATTCATCTTGTGGAGCCGAGGGTTTCTGCAGAATAGCCATTGGAGACGAAAACCTCCATTGGAAGCATAACTGAGGGTGTGAAATAACATCTGAAGGGTTGCACTTTGAGGAGGAAGCATTCAGCTTCTTCATTTGGGCATCATCGACAAGCTTTGGTCAAGGGTTTACATTGCATAATCTGAAGACTTTCATGGCAGCTATGGCAATGAATTCTAATCTTTCATTCTAGGTGTTTGTTGAAGCAACAAGAACATCCAATTGAAGCGCCTTAGCTGGGAGAACATTCTCAAGACAATGGAGGTCTATTTTGGTGAGTATGCATATATTTAGGGGTGACTGTAATTTTGTTTCAGTCCCATTGGAATGGTTCGATTTCAATATTTAAGGAAGTGTTTGCAAGTGATAGTGTTACCAAAGGGATTCCCCTTCCTTGGGGAAGTTTTTGTGACTAGTTTGGAGACCTTTGGAAGGCCATTACAGCTGTAAATAAGGAGGAATATATGACTGTAATTTCTGAGGACAACCACACTTCCAAGTTCGTTTTGGTTACCTAAGAGGGTTTTCAACATCAAGCATAGTGCCATTTGGAGTGCCCAAGTCCAAGGAACGTTTTGTTTATGACAAAGAATCCAAAGGTTGTGGAGATTATTTCAGATTTGAAGGTTTATCCATGGCAGGTCTGCAACTTTGAAGTGGGGCGATTTTGCATTAAAAGAGTCCAAAAAAATATCAAATATCATCCAAAAGGGGCACCCAACATTTCCTAACACTTTGGCATTGACATATATTCATTTGGAGGTGGAATTTGGAAGATATGCAAGTCTGATCTAAAGTATACCAGTCTGAAGACAACTTAGAAATTCATAACATTTGAAGGCGTCTCCAATCAGGTTCATTTTGAAATTGATAACATTGAGTCTTGGCCATATTTCATGAGCATTGTATTAGAAATTTCATTGCAATTAAAGAGATAATAATTGCTGGTGTCATTTGAGAATTTCGATATCATTTATTATCAGCTAGTTAGTTTGCATACCAACTGTTTGTAAAAATGTCAGTTGGCTGTAGGTGTTCATTTCTCAAGCATAGATCATATATATGCATGGAATATTGCCAAAATTAGTTGCACATTCGTGCTAGGTCATTGTTTAGACAATCTAGAGTCTTCTTGCAAGCATTCTTATTGATGTTAAGTAAAGGAAAGAGCCATTAAAGCAAACTAAAATGTTATATCAGTCATATGACCCTTGTATGTGAAGTGTTTGATAAAATTTCCAAGACCAAAAATCAAAAGTTTTCAACCAGATTTGAGCAGGGTCATTACATACAAGACACTTTGCAGCCACCTAACATCCACTTACAATTTCAGCAAAAGACAATAAGGAACACTTTTAATTGACCTGCAAAAGGATAATATAGCAACTAGGTATGAACAGAATTTGGGAAGGGAGAGAACTCTACCACTTAGGCAAATTGCTAAATAAATATACACTATGCCAACGCTTGAAATCTGAAAGTACAGTCCTATTGATCGAAGAGGTTACACAACTCACCAATGGCAGAGTCTAGTCTAACCAAGAGAGATTGGATGATTTTTAATCAAAGCTGAAAGCCATTATATAGAGAGAATTTACAAAAATCCAAAAATTGGCGTAGAACTTGAAGAGAAAGATTTACTTTTGTTAACTCCAAGCTTTACTTGGCCTTTCAATAAAATCTATTTTACTTTTTGTCCTTGCATGAAGCTTCTTCGCTTGATGAAGCAAACTTATCTTTGTCATGAGGTGCCACCTCTTTTTTGCATGAAAATCCACGCAGATGTCAATTTTAGAGCTCCATGTGAGTTGCTTGATTGCCGAGTTGTAGTGTTTGAAAGCTGAGTTAAACGAAGAGATCATGCTGAGATGGACAAAGAGATCATGCTGAGTTGGACTTTCGGATGCATGAGTTGGTTGGAGACTAACAGGACTTCAGCAGCCAATCAACTGAAGCTTTGACTGTAGTTTGAAAATAGCCCTTGCTTGCATGCATTTTGTCCAATTTTGATCTTCTGTTCGTGTCTATTTCTGGCGAGATTCTATCTTCGGATGTATTAGTCTAATTATACCCAGTTCATATTTTCTTGCGGAATTCTGGCTTTATCTTGCTCCAACGGTTACTTCCCGCAAGCAAAATTTGACGGCCTGCGGGACGTCACCGTTGGTCATTTTCTCCATTCGGACTTCTCTGTATATATTTCCTGCTTCCTTTGGACTTTATTTCCCACGTTTCTCTTCGGACTTTTGTCTCGCCTTAGTCTTGTTTTTTGCTTTTCTTCGGACTTTGCTTTGTGGCCTTCAGAATTTCCTCGGACTCGGACAAAAAGTCCGAAAGAATTCATTTCCTTCATTTTTGCCTTTGTCTTTTGTCTTAGGACTTGTTTTTCTTCAGATTTATGTCTACTCCAAGCCTTTCCGAATTTCTTTGGACTTTTGTCCAAAGGAATTCCTTCGGACAAAAAGTCCGAAAGAATTCATTTTCTCCTAACTTAGCTTTTTCTTGACTTTTCTCGTCAGCTTTGTCTTCGGACTTGTCTCTTGCCCCTTCCGAATTTCTTTGGACTTTTTGTCCGAAGGAATTCCTTCAGACAAAAAGTCTGATGGATATGTCTTTGCCTTTGCTCTTATTTGTGCCCTTCGGGATTTAAAACATGCCCTTCCGCCGACCAAGTGCCCTTCGGCACCGACCAAGTGTCCTCTGCCAGTGCCCTTCGGAAAAATTGGAGGGCACCCAGGCTTTCTGCAAGGTCCTTGAATTTGGTCTTCCTCCTGCCTGAAGGGTAGGTGCCCTTCGGGAATATTGAAAGTGTCCCTTCCGAAGGGTAGCCTGTCCTTCGGAATTCTTGAAATGGACTTTTCCTTGCTTTTTGCAGCTTTTCCGAATTTTTTCGGACTTTGTCATCCGCTCTTTTTGCCTTTTCTGCCCTCCGCAATGGCTGTTTGACTTCTAAAAATTGCCTAAGTGTCGGGAGAGTCCGTAGAAATCGTGATTGAGTCCGTAGAAATTCCCTGATTGAGTCCATAGAAATTCCCTGATTGAGTCCGTAGAAAATTTTCTGCTTGAGTCCGTAGAAAATTTTCTGGTGGCAAGAGAAAATCTGATTTAGGGAAGATTTGTCAACAGTTCCTTAGGTACCCTTCAATCCACTTATTGACTATCTCAGTTTGCCTATCGGTTTGTGGATTATAACTAGCATAGAGTCAACTTTGTTGTAGTCAAAGGGAAGAGCTCTTGCCAAAACAGGTTTATGAACCTGTTCTCCCTATCACTCTCAATGTTTCTAGGCAGCCCATGAAGTTTAAAAACTTATGTGAAAAAGATATTAGCCACTAGAGATGCATTGTACTTTGAAGGAATTAGAAAATAGTGAGCATATTTGATGATCCTATCAACCACCACAAACATACAACTCTTACCTTGAACCATGGGAAGTCCTGCGATGAAATCCATAGAGATACTCTCATTTTTGAGTAGCAATGGGTAAGGGCTGCAACAAACTGGCCAGAAAAACTTGCTCAACTTTATTTTGTTAGTAGCAATTGAGGCACTCGCAGATGTTTTGAAGGACCTCTCCCTTGAATCCCTTCCAAAAGAATATTTCCCTCACTTGTTTGTATGTCTTAGAATACCCCGGACGACTAGCCAAGGGTGTGTCATGAACATCTCTCAATATCTTATTTTTCATCGTAGTCTCGGGGACCAAAAAGATCATATTCTTGTATAAAATAAAACTACCCGCTACCTTGTACCTATCATTTTCATTTTTACCTGCAAGGAAAGTAGTAGTAAAGTTGTTCTTCGCATACTCAATTGTTATGAAAGCCTTCCATTTCGTTGTAATCTATGTCAAGGAGCAAAGAATAGGCTTTATAGACAATGCATCACCAACTTCATTGTTTTTCCCTTTGACAAGGTCGTAAGATTGAAGTTTACTTACTCACTTTTGCTATCTATCATTCAAATATTTTGGTCGAGAAAGTACTTTTGTTTTTCCCTTTGACAAAGTCATAAGATTCAAACTATTGTGATCGGTTTTGACCACATACCTACCACAAATCAAATAATGCCTGAGTTTGGCCAATGCATGCATGATGGCCAACATTTCTTTATCATAAATAGAGAACTTACGCTCCACCTCTTTGAGCTTTCGGTTCTCAAAGGCTATGGGATGCTCTTTTTGCATTAAAACATCCCCTATACCTTGACCTAAAGCGTCACATTCTATCACAAAAGGGATGGAGAAATATGGAGCAACAAGTACTAGGCATGAACTCATCACTTCCTTGAGTTTATCAAACACTACTTGTATTGTTTTGGACCAACTGAAAGATTTATTTTTGATTAAATCTGTCAATGGAACAAGAAGTTGAGAAAATCCTTTGACAAACCTTCTATAATAGCTGCATAAACTCAAAAAACCTCTCAAATGTGTGATAGTTTTAGGTGGAGGGCAATTTATGATTGCTTGGATCTTTTGTTGATCAACATGGATTCCTTGGACATTGATCACATAGCCTATATACAAAATTCAGACACTCCAAACTCACATTTAGACTCTTTTGCAAATAGTGTTTGTTGTCCCAAAATTCTCAACACTATGTCAAAGTGTTGGAGATGTTCCTCCCATGTTTTACTATATACTAGGATGTCATCAAAGAAGACCAAAACAAACTTCCTCAAGTGTTACCTAAAGACATTGTTCATACAAGATTGAAAAGTTGTTGGTGCATTGGCTAATCCAAAGGGCATAACCAATAATTTATAGTGGCCAAAGTGATATCTAAAAGTTGTCTTTTGAACATCCTCTTCTCTTACCCGAATTTTGTGATATCCGGTCCGTAAGTCAATCTTGGAAAAGTAGATGGCTCCATGTTGCTCATCAATCAACTCAGTAATCCTAGGTATGGGGTACCTATTCTTTATATGACGCTAGGTTTGGGAGGTTTGCCCAAGGGCAAGAGAGATTGACTAATTTAATCGCATAGTTGATCCACACCATGCAAAATCCGAATGGTGAAGGAAGCTCTTTAATGGCAAACAATAATATGCAGCCACCAAGAACCATGAGTTATTGTTCATCTAGGTCATTCCGACCTACTTTCCTTCTAAGAGAAGAAACCATTTCGGTGAGGGAAAGTCAGCCCTCCATAGTTGATGAAATTGCTGCCAGCTACGTTGAATATAGAGCCCTCCCAGTTGAGATCCAGGAAGAACTATCACTTACCAACTTCATGGGATTGAAGAAAGGTTGAGTTGGGATTGGACCAAGGTCTAAACCATGAGCTACACAAGGAGACTTGCAGCATGCTGGACTGGGAAAATAAGGAAGCTTTTGTATTCAATGCATCTCATGGTCAAACTTGTATGGACAACTGTTAAAAGCATTGAAACAGATCATGATGCAATTGATGAGCTTTCAGCAGAGTTATTGAAACAAATGGAGCCAGCAATGGTAGTAAGAAACACAATAAATAGTGGGCAAGTCTCATGGGCAACACATTGGTTGGTACGCTTTACATTTTCATTTTTAATACAACAGTCATGTCATAAGAATATTCAGTCCTTAATTGTTAAGTATGCACTAGAAAAGTGTCATTCAAGACATGGTGCATTTTAGCGAAATTGTAGGGGATCAATGCTCACCATTCACAAGACACTCCTTGGAGCCTAAGGCTTGTACTTAAAGACAAGGTTAAGGAGTTAGTTAAAATTGCCGGGACAACATGGTGCTTGTTGTTGAAAAAAGAATTCACTAAGGGTGAAGATGAAGTAGCGATACTTCAAAGTCTAGTAAATGGTGTCTTAAACATTGCTGCAGAAAAAAGAAGGGAAGTCTATTTTCAAAGTAAACCTTTCATCAAAGATAGGTAGTGAGCTCATAGATTCAGCAACTAAGGGTAAGCAAAACAAATATTACGTTGTAGTTGAAGATGTTGTAGACCAACATAGCATGGTGGGTATGAATATGGGTAATAAGCACTATAACCCATGGTTCTTGGAGGATGTTGCAAATTTTTGGACTGCTGTCTACCACATTTCCAGCCTTGCCCCTATACCTTTTGGAACGATAGGAGAAGGTTTTGTCACCGGAAATATGCATACTCAACCCACATACAATTTTGAGGCTTTTGCAGCAAATTCTATATGGTTTCCAGCCACCACAACTCCAACAGTGAGTAAGAAAATGCACGATGTCAGCCATGGTGTAACAATCTTTTCTATTTCATGTATCGGAATGTTAATACTTTCCTGTGACAGGTGTAATTTGGAAAGTATGATGAAATTCTCATGGACTAACATATTGCATGAAAGAGGCTACTTGTTGGGAACACTAGAAGTAAAAATTCTAACACCTTTAAGGCTGTTTGGGAAGGGATTGAAAGCAACAGTTAATGATCTACTACCTCCCAAGGAAAGGGAGAACACGTTGGGGACAGTCGTGCTCCAAACCTTCTGTTTAAAAGTTAACATCATCGCCATTTTCAGCGGTTGCATAACAACGTTTGCAGCCATACAAATGATTTCAATCATAGGATTGCATGCTTTACTGTTTTTTGCTGCTAATGAAGTATTTTCAATCATTGTTTGGTTGTTTTCAGCTCCTATTTCACTAACATTGATTTTTGCCAAGTATTATTCTGTATTACAGTTATTGTACCAATACTGTACTGCTGAGTTCTGGGATTTCTAAGTCTGGACTGCTGCTATCAATCACATACAGTTGTAGTACAGCTCTCTTGTCTTTGCAAAAGATTGAGAATATACTCAAATATCATGGAGAAAGCACCATTTGCCAACCTGCCGAGGATAAGCCTAACGAAAGATGGTGGCAGCCATTGTTTATTTCTCATCAAGATTGGAAGGTCATGATCATGAACTTCATCACAAGTCCTCTCAAAATCCAAAACGACAGTACTGCTATCATTCATGAGCTCATTTGGGATAGAGCCACTCCAAAAAATTGCACAAAAGATTGTCAACAAGATATGAAGAAAGCATGGGGTGATAACATCCTACCATCAAAGGGTAGAGAGAACACCTTTGGGACAACAATGAATCTGGTTTTCAATGTTGCTATCATTACCATTACCAGCCACCACATTACTTCATTAATTCTCATAGAGGTGGGTTTACAAGTGCCTCCAATCAAGGGAAGGAGTTATTTTCATTTTGTCTTCTCATAAGATATATTCAGTCCTAGCATGGTTGTTCTCAGTGTTTACATTACCAACATTCTTGATTATTGCAAGGAAGTTTTAGTTGGGTACTTGTATCTTTTTTATGTTGTTGGTTATAAACATAACTAGTATAGGACAGCTATGATCAGCTAAGGGTAGTTGCAAGCTTGCATAAAATGTAATGTCCCTTTTTGGTCCATTCCAACATTCTTGGAAAGTTCCAAGATTCTTGGAGAATGCTAACTTTTTCAGAAGGGAATTGTGACGATGACAGTGAGTTTAGGGAATCAAGATGAGCCCAACGGTAATTTCTGGATGCAGTTTCAACATTCTGGGCACTGTCCACACTTCTTGGAGAAGTTTGCTATTTTTGGAAAGCACTAATTTTCATAAAGTTCGTTAACCTAAGAGCTTAAGAGTCTTTTGGCATGGTCGTAATTCATATTTGGTCCATTTTCATATTTTCCGTAATATTGGGTGGATGTGTAGAAAATAATTGAATAATTAATGTTTAAGTTGTCAAAAAAATAAAACTAAAAAGACAACTTATATTTAATTATTTAAAGGAGACATAAAAGTGACTTTAATGGGTAAAAATATAAAGTTAAATTATAAAGTCATTTTAAGAGGGAAAATTAAAGGTTATGGGAAATAATATTTTATTATTCCCAAAAAATTTATAAAAAGAAGTGGAGACGAGAAAGCTCATTCTTGCTATTTGCATATTCTTCAAACCCCAGTGTGGAGGTTGAGCAAGCTTGTTCAACAACAACCCTAAGACGAAACCCTACAGCAAAGATTGGTTATCGGGAGTGAAAGATCTTCCCTAGCCAATACGGCATGGTTCAATTAGGATCATGGTTGTGATGAATGCAACAAATATATCGAGTGGATTCACACGAAGTTCACGGTTGTGCTAAACGTTGTGCCATTTGATTTTGCAGTGTTTGGTTCTGCGATTTTGTAATGTCCCCTTCCAGTTAGACAATTATATATCAGCATGGTTAGCTTATTAGTGGCCCTCGTAGGCTAAGAGGGCATGGATAGAGGGTCCTCTCGGCAGTTACCCAGGTGTTGGTTGGCTCATTGGATGATTGGATAGTTATTTCCTTGGATATCTTGGATGTTCGATAACACATTGTGTTATATTTTTATGTTTTCACTTTATGAATTATATTTTTGTATTATAATAAAGTTTAAATATATTATAATATTATATTGTTTATTTGGAAGCTTCTAGAAGGTGCCAACCCCTTGGGGAAAAAGAATAAATAGATGTTGTTGGCTTGCTTCTCAACCATCCAGTTGTTGACATATCTATTTGATGAGTATCTTGTGAAGCCAAGGGTTTCTGCAGAGTATTCGCATGTCTTTGGGAACGAAAACTCCCATTGATAGCATAACTGAGGAAGTGAAATACCTTCTGAAGGGTTGCAATTGTTGGAAGTGGCAATTCAGTCATTTCACTTGGGCAAAATTAGTGGCCAAGGACCAATTTTGCATGGTACGATTTGGAGGAGTATTGGAGATAACTCATGCTTGAATCTGCATCATTGGATAATCAATTCACATCATCATCAGTTGATAATAAGTTCTGATATATGCATTTCATTTGCTGCTACCAGCTTGTGAGAGGTTCAATTTTGCTTGTGGGAGCTTGACATTGCAACGATTTCACTTCTTGACCTAGGCACACTTCTTGATGGAGTCTATTGATGATATTTCTTGCTTAAGAGGAGTGAAAGAAACTGCATATTATTTATTTTTTATTGTTGACGCTGTGGATTGCACCCTTCAAAGAAGACTCGGCTTCTCTCTTCCACGCGGCACAATGGAGACTTCCCTCTTGCTGTGGGCTTGGCAAAATTGAGGGAAGAATCTCTAGATAAGGGCGAGCTCCCTTTGATGCATCTCTGAGGTCTTTCACTACTACTGCTAACAAAAGGGGGGGTGAAAAGGGAGAGAGATATAACCAAAACAGAAATTATCTAAACAGTGATGCACCAAATGATTTTGATCTACTCAGCGATTTTTAACACTGCAGACCAGAAGGAGGTGAACAGACACTTTATCTGACAAAAAGACCAGACTGTAGGGAGTTTTAACAGGGGCTTAATGGAGACATAATGAAAAGGAACTTACCACAGGGACTGTAGAAAACACACTGTCAGATAACTACTTTTCTGTCTCTGCGCTCTAGGTGAAGCACTTCCTGTTAACCTGCAGAAATGATCTTGGCTACGCTAGGTATGTTGGTGTCAATCCATGAAAGCATCAAGCTAAAATGACTAAACACAGAGTTGATCCACAGACACTCAAAAGTATAACCAGTCAGATAGAGGTAAAACACATTCTTATTGATTCAAAGGTAAAATTTGGTAGGGCTTCGCCTTACAAAATGAGAGATATCTTTTTCAACTGAGAGGTTACAATATATAGCATGAAGAAGAAGACTTTGGCGCCTTCCAGAACAAGTGGCCCATGCTGCGTTGAATGCCTGGGAAGGAGGAAGTCCGTTGAAGGAACCATGCTATGGTTGTCGCAAGTCTTGACTTTGGTTCTTAAATCATATTAAATGTCACTGCAAAAGTATGGGTTGCTTGATCGTTTGAATGACAAGGGCGCCCCTCTTTATGAAACTTACGCGACTGTCTGCTTATCAATGCAAATGAAGAAAAACAGGCCGTGCTATTGAATGCTTACGCTCTTTGATGACCACTTGGTGGAGACTATTTCATTTACAACAATAACTTCTCCTGTCGACACCTTCTTTTGCCACTTGGGTTGATCTGATTCGTGTCTGTGCTTGGCTGGGTGCGTCCTTTGGAACATTCCAAATGTTGTCATATGTGTGCGTAGCCGTGTTCTGGATTCTCTATTTTGTTTCCTCGCTCCTTGCTATTTCTTGTCTCTTTCTGGCAATTTGAGCTCTCGGGCTACTCTTTTTGTCATTTCTTGGCTACTCGGGCCCCTTTCTCGGCGGGTCACCGAGTTTCCTTTTGGCCACTTATCATGAGTTCTTTCGGGCAAAATGCCCGAAAGAAATCGGTCCTTTGGTTTCTCTTCAGCAGCCGATGCATCCCATCAAAATTGACGTCTGCGGGCCTGTCACTATTCAAAAACCAACGGCTATTTCATCACCATAAAATTGACGTCCACAGGCGTGTCATCGTTTGAAAACCAACGGCTATTTTGCTGCCTTGAATTTGACGTTCACGCGCCCGTCACTGGACGTTTGAACCTCCAATGGCTAGTTCGCCATGCTGAAATAGATGTGCTCGGGCCCGTCATCACTTTGGTAATTCCTTCGGCTTTCTGCAATTGAACCTTCCCGAAGGGAAGGTGACCTTTCGGAAGAGAGGAGAGGGTCCCTTTTAGGTCGCTAAGAGTCCCCCACAAGGGCACTTGCCCTTCGGGCCCCTTCGGCTTCTCAATTCCTTCGGACATTTTGCTCGAAGGAAAACTTGCCTTTATGCCTCGCCCCTTTCCTTTGGTCTTTTCTATGGATAAATTCCTTCGGATTCCTTCAAGCATTTGTCCGAAGGAATTTGCCTTAGTCTCTTCTTGTGAATTTCTTCGGACAAAATGTCCGAAGGAATTCCTTCGGGCATTTTGTTCGAAGGAATTCACTCCTTGTCGTTTCCTTTGGATTTCCTTCGGACAGAAAATCCAAAGGAATCCTCTGCCTTTGGCCTTGTTCTCATTCCCGAACGTGCTCATTGCCCTTCGCAAGGGCACTTTGGGTCCACAATTGCCCTTCGGAGCCTACTCGAATGGTCCAATACGCAACTTGACTGCCCTCCACAAGGGTACTTTGTCTTCGGAGCTTTGTAAAAGACTTGCATTCTTTGAATTGGCTCCTTCCTTTGTTAATAAAAGGCCTGCCCGAAGGAAATCTGTTGAAGCGAAAACAAGTCCCAAATCAACCCGAAAACCTACAGGACTCAAATCACTCAGCTTTTTCATGGAACAGGTCTATGACAAAGGGAAAAAACCATGATTGCAGCAAGGTGAAAACATCAAAGACTGGGACAGCAAGGAAAGAAAAGGGAGATCAATTTTTTTGGTCTGCAGGACCAAAAAATGGTCAACATTTATATCAGATCAGAACAGGGGCGATTTGGAGATAAATTCGATTTGGGCTTAAGGAGCTTCCAATTCATTGGGTTTTGCTTGCGGCTTCATCTACATGGTTGGGCGCCACTTCTACCAGGTTCTCCTTGCATTATTTGGTGTCTAGCATTAGCATTTTGTTATTGTAACATTGCTGCCATTGGTAGATATCAGACTTGAGCTATTTATATGTTGCACATTGTAAGCCAAGAGTCTTGGCATATTTTATAGCATCTTTGTAGTAGAGTAGTTAATAAATAAGCATTCAATTGGAGTCATCTACATGATATATTGTATTCATTTGCATTATCAAATAACTAGCTGTCTAGGTTGCATGCCAAGTGTTTGACAAATTGTCAATTTGCTGTAGATGCATTCTTTCATGTAGTTTCTCATCTATATGCATTTGAAAAACAAAAAAAATGTGTTGCATTGCATTTGGTTCCTTGTTTAGAGATTGTAGAGGTTATTACAAGCTATCAACTCACTTCATCATTCATCTCAAGCATCATCTATAAACTTAAAAAAAACTCAAATCAACAAACAAGCACATTGCACATCAACCATTTGACGAAATTACAAGGGCAGTGAATTGAAGAAATTCAGGGCAGATTGGGTTAGGCTCATTACAGTGGTATCAGAGCTTTGATCCTGCCATCCTGGAGGGTTGAAGATCACATGAGAGCTCATCGCAGTACTACACAAGGAGGAGCAGAGCAAGAAGAAAATTGGCAAGAAGGTAACCCAATGGAGGTTACACCTTTAAAAGAGATGGGTGATAGAGCAGACGATGGTTCTCAGAGAAATGATAGGAATGATGAGGAAGAAGCTAGAGGAGAGAGCCGAGAAACAAAATTCAGAAGGACTGATAATTTGATGGATATGATGTCTGAACTCTTGGGTACTGTGACACAAGCTATTTCACAATGTGTGTTTTAGATAGGTCAGACTAGGGACTTCACAGACAGAGCAACCATCAATCAAGCAGAATTTGTGATCTAGTATGTCAGACCGTAGGCCTGGGCAACATACTTTCATTCCTAGGGAGACCCCTCTAGTCTAGCAAACGGAACAACAACCAGAGTTTCAGGTACCCCATGGCATGTTGACAGCAGATGTGACCAAACATTATGCCAAATATATGACACTTGCACCTGAGATTCGCCAGGTCTTGTCTGTTCATGAGTTCTTGGATGTGAAGAAATCAAGAGGAAGTAGGATTGAGCACAAAACACCTCAGCGACAGCCACCACAACAGAATAGGGATCTCTCTAAGCAAGATCACATTGCCCCATTTTGATGGTACCGGCAAATGTACAACTAGGTCACGGGTTCAGAAGCTGGACAACTATTTATCGTTGAGACCTATGCAGGAGGATGAGGCCATCAAGTTTGCTACCTTGCATCTAGATGGTGTGGCACACGATTGGTGGTATCACGATATGTACACTTTGCAACATCATTTGGTTACTACCTATCAGGGGTTCACTGACATGCTCATTGAGTGCTTTGATAAGAAGGAACTTGAGCTTTACTTTCGAGAGCTTGCACAGTTGAGGTAGGGAGGTAGTTTGGAAACATATATGAGTGAATTTCAGAGGTTTTCAGTCATGGTGACAGGAATTTCGGAAAGGAGGTTGGTCATATTGTTCATTGAGACATTGTATGAGCCTATGAGAGGATGGATCAAAGCTTTTGATCCCTTCACTTTGCAGGAGGCTATGCGGAAGGCTCGTAGCATGGAAACAACAACACCTCGCAACAAGTTCTCTTATGGTTCATCTTCTTCAAAGGACAACAAATCATTTCCTAAAAAGGACAAACCAAACGAAAAGGAGAAGAGTGCAGCGCCTTTGGATCAAGATACCCTTAATGATTTAAGAAAGAAGAAGCTTTGCTTCTATTGTAAGGGGCCCTACAATGCAAATCATGATTGTCCTTTGAGATCCAAGGGCAAGCAAATAGGGTTATGTGGGCATTTTATGAGGATTCTAAGTCTGAGAAATCAGACCAGCAATCCAATTCAAAGGATTTAGGAGCTGATCATGAGGAAGAAAGGTCCAAAAACGGTGAAGAATAGGAAAGAGCAGCCGGGCGACAGGATGCACGCATCACCAGCATCCAGCAGGAGGGATCATATAGGATGCATGGGGTTTTAGCAAGACAGAAAACCATCACTCTTCTCTACACAGGAGCTACACATAATTTTATTGATGCCAGATTGGTTGAGAGGCGTGCAATCATGATAGAAGAATTGAGGGGATAAGAGTTAAGGTTGCAGATAGGTACACCCTCAAATGTGATAGAATGATCCCAGAGTTGCCTATGCACTTGAATGACTATGAGTTCAAGACATATTTTTATGTGGTGAATATGGGAGATACATATATGGTTCTTGGCATGAGATGGTTGCATGATATTGGGAAATTCACCCTTGACCTCAGAGAGATGGAGATGAGATTTTAGGCGGATGGGAAGACTCACATCCTTAAGGCCATTCAAGACTCCAATTGTAGAATGATCTCATTCAGGAGGATGACGAGGCTCATGAGACATGACATGGTTGAGTGGGTAGCAAAATGTGTTTTGATGCCTACACAGGAAGAGCAACAGAAGCCAGATTACCATCCAGACATTCAAGAATTAAGGATTAAGCATACGAAGGTATTCAACGATATTCCACTTGGTAGACCTCCAGACAGAGGGATTGAGCATATCATTGAGTTGGAGGAGAGCGCCAAGCCCATGATAGTCACTCTTTACAGGCACCCCAAGCGGCTTAAGGATGAGATAGAGAAGACAATAAAAGAGTTGCTTGCTATGGGACACATCAGACATAGTAAGTCCCCTTTTGCTTCTTCCGTGGTTTTAGTCAAAAAGAAGGATGGGACTTTGCGGATGTGTATTGACTACTTGTTACTAAATAAGAGGACTATCAAGAATAGATATCCCATACCCAAGATTGATGAGTTGATAGACGAGTTACTATTGTCAACTTGGAGTTGCACCATGATCGAAGATGTGCTGAAATGGCTAATCCTCGCCCCAGTTGAAACAATGGGATCTTCTCATGAGGGTGGGTGCCTCAATGATGAGAAGAACCTCTAGAGAAGGTTGGTTCCTGCAAGATGTATCTACGAGGATCTCAACTTCTACGCTACAAACTGCCTGGGGAAAAGGGAAAGAAGAACTTGAAAGGAAATCCTAGCTAAAATGGTGATACACCTAATTTGCTTGATCCACTCAAATTGAGCACCTGAGAACACTTATTTAGACAAAGAAGAGGCAGAACTTCAACTCCAATTGATCAATGTGGAGTTGATCAATACACAAGTATTTCACGAAAAGGTTTAATCTAATAATCTAAGCTTTGAGGAAAATGGGAAAAATAGACCTGATGAAAACTAAACAGCCACTAATATCCACTATAAACTTAACAAAAGACATTCAAACACCGAGTGCGACCTGTATAAATGACCAGCGAGTAACTAAGTACGAATCCAAATTTGACAAGGAAGAAAGAAAATCTATCACTTAGGCAAATCTATAACAAAAGTACACTATACCAGCTGCTAGAAATTGAAAAAACACAGTCTTATTGATTTTGTAAAAGGTTACAGCACAATCTTTGGCAGAAGTTTTCTTGCCAAAAGAGGGATAATTTAATCTAAGGCTAAAAGCCATCTTATAGAAAAATACAATGGCCAAGAGATGACGTTGAAAATAGGAGAGGAAGTTAACTTTTCATTACCCCAATTCCAAATTGTGTTGCATGAGTCTTCCAAATTTGTCTTTTGTTGTCTTTTGTCTTGCATGAAGAATCCTTGTCTTTGAAGTGGACAGTGGCTAAGCTTGGACTACTAAACCTCTCTACCATGCAATAATGCTACGTCCACTTCCAAATTTGACATTCTTCATGAGCTGCTAGAAAGTTTGAAAGTATGAGATGACAATAGCATGCATGAAATCCAATGCCAATGCCAATTTTAGAACTCCAACTTGATCTGTTGGAAGCCGAGTTGGAACATTTGAAACGCTGAGTTGACCTTGGAGATAAACTTGACTTCAACAACTAGTCAACTGAAGCCTTGACCAGTCAACCGTAATTGGCTTTTGCTTGCATGGAATTCCACATTGACTCCGTCTTTTGTTTGTGCATAGGTTTCTCTCATCCCAACTAGCCGTGATTTCTCTTGGCTAAATTTAGAATTTTGTTTCTTGACCTCTGTCTGTATTTCTCTTTCCACGGACTTTCCCTTCTTAGTTCATTCTCTTCGGGTATTTATTATCTTCGGCCTCTCCCTTTTGTTTTATTTCTTTGGATAATCCATTGGGATATTTGCTAAGTCATTTTCTCGTGGATTATGTTCATTTTCTTCGGACTTCGCTTTTGTCTCTCTCTGCCCTCGGACTTTCCTTCGGACAAAAAGTCCGAACGAACTGTCCATTCTTTCGGATTTTTGTGTTGTGCGTCTTTTTGCGTGGAGTCTGTGGTCTTTGGACAAATTCCCGCAGGGTTGTATCTCCTCATTTTCCCACAGACCTATTTCCTCAGTTCCGTTTATTTCCTTGGGATTTTGCTTTGTCCATTTCTTCGGATCTCCTGTTTGCCAACTTTTCTAAAGGAATCCTTCGGACAAAAAATCCGAAGGAAGTCCTTTGGGTTTTTTGTCATGATTCTTTTTCGAAGGGCAGGTGACCTTCGGGCTTTTTGGAAAGCCCTTTGAAATTCTCGAGATGGACCTTCCCGAAGGGTACCCTACCCTTCCGATTTTTTGTCAACGACCCTTCCGAAGAATACCTTGCCCTTCGGGTTTTTAAACAGCCCCTCGGACTTTTCAAACATCGCCTTCTGAATTGAATAACTTTTAAGAAAAGGGCAACTAGACATTTTGGAGGACACCTGAGCTTTTTGAAGGACACCCAGGTTTTTTGGAAGCGTCCCTTTCAACCTTGAAGTGAACTTTCCCAAAGGGTAAGTGCCCTTCGGGATTTTTGAAATTGCCCTTCGGAAGCTTGAAAATGGCCCTTCAAACACTTAACCCTGGTTTTTTGCAGGACACCCGAGCTTTTTGTAAGGCACCCAGGTTTTCTGAAGGACACCCTAGTTTTTTGTAAATCCTTTGAAATCTTCTATCCCTCAGACTTTTGTCCTCGGACAAAAAGCCCAAGGAAATTGCTTCCACGTTTAGTCCAAAAGAAATATGAAAAGACAACACTTGAGGAAATAAAACACTTAGTAAAGAATCCAAAGACATAAACCTGTGCTCACGCTTATGATCGCTTGCTTTCATCTGTAAATGAACCTACAAGCCTGTAGGTTAACTTCAAGGATGGCTGTAGCTATTAATTCTTCATTGGCTCTTATACACCTTACAAAGTCATTCCTTCTACAGGCCTAGAGCTTTAAGACTGTATGTGACATTTTGAATAGGAGATAAGCTTTTTGAGCTTGTTGTAGGTGATCTGCCTTTAAACGGAATCTATACTCGTCAATACTCGAAAGAATGTTCAAAAAACAGATTTGATCTTCATTCTTCCATATGATTGCTTGATCAATCCATTTATAAACATGAACCACATGAAAAACCTCACTGTCACCTTGAACTTCATCTTCATGCCTGTATTTTCCTCATAATCATAAGCACTTGTCACTAAATTTTTATAAAGACCTTTCTATTCTATAACCTTGTTATAGGTGTCTTGATCATTTGCATGGCTGTAGGTGTATATTTAAGGACCCCAAGCCTCAATGAAATTTGCAAAACTCCTTTTCTTTTCATTATTCAGGTCCTGTTGACAATCCTTCCACAAGCCAAAAATTGTCAACCTTACTATTCGAAAGATGGTCTTATGGGTACCATTTTGTCTTGTGAATCAGTTTTGGGTACTCAATAATGAAAAGGAAAAGGTTTTGCAAAGTTTAATCAAGCATAAATGCATATTTACAATGACCCAAGGAGCCATCTACAGCGAAGGAAATTACAAAGGAAAGAGCCTACAACAGAGAAAGTAATTCCTTCAGAGAATTGCAAAGGAAGTAATTCCTTCGGAGAATTACAAAGGAAAAACCCGCAGCAAAGGTCTGCTAAAAGCAAAAAAAACCCAAGGAGTAATTCCTTCAGACTTTTTGTCCGAAGGAATTCCTTCGGTCAAAAGTCCGAAGAAATCTAAGAGAGGAGAAACCCGAGTGCCCTACAAAAAGCTCATGTGCCCTACAATTTTTCCGAAAAGCCACAGAGGAAGGACAGAAGCCCTTGCGGAGGGCACTTGGTCGGTGACAGGACCATTCCAACTTTTTCGAAGGGCACAAAGGAAGGACACGAGCCCTTGCGGAGGGCACTTGGTTGGTGTCAAGACATTTGAAATTTTCTAAAGGACATTTCCAGCCATGGCCAAAGAAGACAAAGCAAATACCTTCGGACAAAAACTCCGAAGGAATTCAAAGAGTTTACAAAACAAAACATAAAACCCGACAGAAAAAGTCTGAAGAAAGAGAAGAGAAAACAAAGGAAAGATAATCCTTCGGACAAAAGTCCGAAGGAATTCCTTCGGACTTTTTGTCTGAATGATTAATTCAGGGAAAAAGAACAAATGGGAAAAGCCCACAAAGTAAAAACCCATGGAAATTCAAAAGACAAACGCCAGTCAAGACAATTCAAGCAGACAATTTGTCCGAAGGAAATTCTTCGGAGGTTTTAAGCCAAAGGCAAGGTCCGAGCACAGATAAGCTAAGGGAAATAAAGCCGCAGGAGAAGTGAAGGAACAAAACCCGAAGGATAGGTACCCTTCAAGAAGGCTACAAAGAAGTTCCAAAGGGTATTTGCCTTTCGGAAAAGACATTTCGGAACATTTGTCCAGAGAGGCAAAGAAAAAAAAAGACAAAATTCCCGTAGACAATTTGTCCGCGAGAGAAGTCATAGACAAATGCCGAAGAAAAGGAAAGGCCGAAAATAAGACAAGTCCAAAGGAGCCCGAGACCAAAGGGAAAGTCATAGACAATTCCCATGGACATTTCGTCCGCGGGAAAGTGAAAAAAAAAAAAGCCCGATAGACAGCCAGACAAGAAAGTCCGCGGGAATAAACCCAAGAGCAACACATGCACAAAAACATAAACAAAAAATAGATAGCCAGGAAATAAATTCAAACTATGTCTCACTCAGCAAGATAGTTTTCCATGCAAGCATTTTCGTCCATCTCAAACTCGTAACGTTCTAACAGCTCAATCGGAGTTCTAAATTCGGACGTTGAGTTGACCATTCCAGATTTAGAATTGACTAATTGTTAAACGGCACATCTACTAGGAGTTTCCCATGCAAAGGAGAATAATCTCTTTGTCCAACTCAGCGGTTCAAACGTTCCAACTCAGTTTCCAACGAATCAAGTCAGAGTTCTAAAATTGATATTGGCGTTGGATTTCATGCATACTATTGTCATCTCATACTTCCAAATGTTCCAGCAGCTCATGAAGAAGCTAAAATTGACATTGTCGTGGATTTCCATGCAAAGAGAGGTGGGCGTTTCAATAAACAAAGACAAGTCCACTTCCTCTAGCGCCAAGGAGCTTCATGCAAAGACAAAGGGAAAACATATTTTATTGAAAGGCAAAGTCAGCCTTGAGTTAATCTAAGATCATCCTCTTCTTTTTTTTCAATGCCAATCTTTGGCTTTTGTAATTCTCTATAAGATGGCTTTTCAACCTTGTAAAATCCATCCCTCTTGGCAAGACTAGACTCTACCATTGGTGAGTTGTGTAACCTCTTCAATCAATAGAAGGACTGTACTTTTAGATTTCAAGTGCTGGCATAGTGTATATTCATTCAACAATTTGCATATGTGGTAGATTTCTTTCCCTTCCCAAATTTTGATTCGTACCTAGTTGCTAGCTTACCGTATTATGCAAGTCATGTTAAGTGTTTTTTATGTCTTTTGCTGACGCTGTAAGTGGATGTTAGGTGGCTGCAAAGTGTCTTGTATCAGACCTCTCTCCATCGTTTTTCCCTCATGTTTTGGTCATTGGATCGAACCTTCTCACGAAATACTTATGCATAGTGGTTGATTGAAATCAAAGGTCTTCATTTTCCCTTGTTTGTTCAGTGTTCAAGGTTCCAAGTAGAGTGGATCAATCTTTTGGTGTATCACCTTTTTAGGTAGGATTTCCCCTTAAAGTTTCCTTCTCCCTTTTCCATGGTAGTCTACAGCATAGAGTAGAGATCCTCATTGATACATCTTACAAGAACCAGCCTTCTCTGGAGGTTCTTCTCACCATTGAGGCATCCACCCTCGTGAGAAGATCCCATTGTTTCAATCAGATAGAGGACCGGCCATTTCATGCACGTCTTCGATTCAAGGCACATCTCCCGGTTGACAACATGACCCAAAATGAATTTACAAGAGAAACTGGCACCATATACAGAGTTTCGAATAGTAGGGGTGACAATTTGGCCTGTGGGGAAAAATTGTCAACATTTTTGGCAACTCAATTGGGAAGCATGTCTACTGTGATTGAGAATCCGACAATATAGATGCTATAGAATTCACAAAATACAATGGTAAACCTGATCCATGACTGAAAATATCCTTTGATTGAACATAAAGTAACCTTCCTCCTTCAAAATAAGAAGGGAAACACACGAAAGCAGGAAAACTAAGAAACAAATGTGCAAACAAGCACTTATTGGAACAAAATTGAATGAAACTACTATGCCTGAACAACACTTGGAGGAAAACAAACAAATAAGGAACCTAGCTAACCATGACAAAGCATGATCCACTTGGATCAAATGGGAAATTCATGAACTCACTCCTTCCAAGAGATGGTACAAGTTGCAAAGCAGGGTGTGTATTGAACATGACCTCTGATGAGGCACTCTCCTTGTCCACCAACTGTATTAGCATCTTCTCTAATGAGTCATCAACAACAAAGCAATCACCAACAAAGACAACTCATCAAGTATTTCCTGATCTTTTTCATATTGCTTGTTGTCTACCACCTTGTCAAGTGAGATCTCATCTATGCACTGTTCTTGAGTGACATCTTTCTTATCGACTATTGCAAGTTCATCCAACTCTTCAAAGAGCTTTGAATAGGCAAACCAATCTGTATTATGATCTTGGATAGTTGATTCTTGATCAGATTTCTCATAAACATGCTCTTCAATAGACAACATATCCATACAAAGTTCTTCAATTTCATGCAGAGATTCAAGGTACAGCTGCCAATCATCCTTTTGTTCCTCATTTTGATCTATAGAATCAACTTGAAAGCTATCTGGATCCTTCTCAATAGGAGATTCCTGTAACTTATGTATGACTTCAATTTGTACCAACTCCTCTTGAAGTTCTTCTACATCAAGATCAGTCTTCTCACTCTCAACTATAAGTGGATGCTCAACTACAACCTTCAGTGAAGTATCAATAGGAAATTCTTCCTTAAACACATCTGAAGCTTCCTCCACACACTGTGCAAGAACTTGACTTGTAGCTGCAACCTCTTTCTCAATCCTCCAAAGAACAGGCTCCTCCTAAAGAAGGGAGATGATGGGAGGGTGATGAAATTCATTTGTTTGAGAGGGAAAATGAAGCATGGGAGGTTGATCATGATCAAGTTTTGGAATCTTGAGGACAATGGAATTATCTAGGGAATTTTGGAGAGGAGAAAAAGAGAAAATCTTAAAGACCTTTGTATTTAGTCCTTCCATTTAGCCATCACCTCTTCAAAGTCTGAAATCTCCTTATCCTCATGGACAACTTGTGCTTGAGAGATGAGTGGTGAAGAAATGGGACTATAAGAAGGCTTAGTATCATGAATAATCACTTGAATAGGCTCTTGAATGGGCTCTTGACTCGAACTAGGAATCTCCCTCAGCACACACTGGTCATGGTTAAGAACCTCATGAGAATAAGGAGTACAAGAACCCTCTGTAGACAAGTGACTCAACTCGATTTTTTGCCTATCCCAAGCCTCCATCTTCTCTAATACAAAAATACACCTCTCATTTATCTGATCTAGATCATTGGACACATTTTGGAATAGAACATTCACTTCTTCATATTGAGAGTTTGAACAAACTTTCCTCGCATATGCTAGTATTTTGAGCTCTATCTCATTCATTCTTTTTTGGAGCAAAGGCTGCTCATATGATTGATATGGCTCAACATAGCTTTGATAATACTCCTGATAAGGCTGAGTAGGCTCATAAAAAGGCTCATAGGCATCATGATAAGGCTGGTATGATCAATCATTGGGCAGATAAGGAAACATAGCATAAGAATTCTCTTCATATACAGCGATCAAAACTCATTCATGATAATGCAATACTTACATGGAAACTGTGACTGGATTATTAGAAGCAACCACCTGAGCTTGGAATCGCCAAAAACTTTGTAATGCCCCCTTTCTAACATTCATAGCAATATATTGTCATTAGCCTATTTCCCTATGGTCTCGTAGGCTAACCAGGACATTAAAGGGGCTTATAGGCCATTTGGCCTAGACAGTTTCAATTGCATATCTTTTTGAGGGGTTTGAGGCAGTTTTGGGCATACTTACTATTTATAGTAAGTCCTGAATTGACATGGCTGTGTTGGTATATTGTCATTGATGTCAAATGGAACTATTGCCGGAAGTGAACAGAATTGATTGCCAGAACTGAACGGAAATGTCGATGGAAGTGAACGGAATTGTTGCCGAAAATGAACGGAATTGTTGACGGAAGTGAATGGAAATGTCGACAGAAGTGAACGGAATTGTTGCCGGAAGTGAACGGAAATGTCAACGGAATTGTCGATCTTAGCCGACCTATTTGGAGGAGTTGTGACCGTTCGAAAGGACCTTTTCACTTGAAGAGTCACGACCTTAATTTGTGGCTTTCCGTAGGTTATAAATAAGTGCATAACGAATGGCAAAAGTGTAGATTCGAAAGTGGAAGATATATAAAAGAAGAGCAGAATTTTTAAAGGCAAATTTTTGTAAGAATATTAAAAAGAAAAAATCAGCAAGTATAAGGAAAAGTATAGCAGTGAAAACACTCAAGTGTAGATCGAATCTAAAGGAGATAAAACAAGTGTCCTATCATTCGTTGTTTTGACAACAAATTTGAGATAGAAGAGTGATTTTTTCTGAAAAGGTTGGTGCCTTCGTTTTGAAGAGATTAGTCTCTTGCTGAGTTGGTGCTCGGTGAAAGGGGTTGGTGCTCATGTAGGTTGGTACCTACGAATATTTATATTAAGAGAATTTCTCCGTGGTTTTCTCCCGAAAGGGTTTCCACGCAAATCTGTGTCTATTTGCACTGTGTGGTTTTGCATTGTGTTCTTTGATTGCTTTGAATATATTAATTGCGGAGTAATTTGGGGTTTTGGATTTAAGATTAATAGTCGAAAGCGAAAAAATATCTTATACTGATTCACCCCCCCTCTCAGTATAAGCGTGTGCTTAACAATTGGTATTAGAGCCAGTTCCTTCAGTGTTAGCACAACTGCTAGAAGGTAGATATTGGAAAGCACATATGGCAGGATCTCAAGTGCTAGATGGTTTCTCCACTAACAAGGCTCTTTTGTCCAATGGAACGAATTACGCATTTTGGAGCATAAGAATGAAGACTTACTTGATGGCCCTAGGTTTCGATATTTGGCAAGCAGTGGCAATAGGATACACAACACCACAAATTGCACCAACGGATACCACTGGAAAAAAGGCCAGTGAGAACAATGCAAAAGCTATGAATGCAATCTTATGCGGGCTTTCAAAAAATGAGTTTGTTAAGGTTATGCATTGTGAATCTACAAAAGAGATTTGGGATAAACTCAACACTATTTATGAAGGTGATAGTAAGGTTAGAAAAGCAAAACTCCAAACCTACCGGTGGCAGTTTGAAAGTTTAAAAATGAAGAATGATGAAAACATTGCTGGGTATCTTCTTCGTGTTGATGAGATTGTTAATGTCATTCGAGGACTCGGAGAGAAAATTGAAGAATTTGTGATCGTTTAGAAAGTCCTGAGATCCCTACCATTGAGATTTGATGCGAAGGTAACCGCCATTGAAGAAATGAAGGATTTAGACATGATGAAAATGGACGAGCTCCATGGAATTCTTACAGCCTACGAAATGAGAACCGAATCTGAGAGACAGTCGAAGAAGGAAGCATCATTCAAGGTCTCGAAGAAAGAGAAGATCAAAGAACCAGAATCAAGTGAAAATTCAAGTAGTGAAGAAGATGAAAATGAAGCTCTATTCATCTAGAAGCTAAAGAAAGGATCGAGCAAATATAAAGGAAAGTTACCATTTAAATGTTGTAATTGTGGTAAAATTGGTCATTTTGCAGCCAAATGTCCAAATAAAGGAAATAGCGATGATGAGAGAAACAAATCAAAGTACAAAAAGGGATTCAAGCCGAGCAAAGACAAACAAAGATTTGAGAAACAAAAGAAAAGCCTATACTCTAAGAGGTATAGCAGCTCATCCGAAGAAAACAAAGAAAGTGATGTTGAGAGTGATAATGAAGAGATTCTGTTCATGGCTATAGAAGAAAATGCCACCACCAACAAAGATAATTTGGAGGAAGACGAAGACATGGAAGGAGAAGGTGAAGTGAACCTTGAAGAAGAACTTATTTGCGTGTTGGAAGAAATAAAAGCATTTAAGAAGAATAAAAAAATATAGTTACAACTCCGAAAATATGAAGAAGAGAATCGAGACTTCAAAATGGGAAAACATCACAACTCTTTGAGGAATCAAACAAGGTAATTGCTGATCTAAAAGTCCAAATTGAAGAAGCGAAGAAAATTGAAGAAGATCTAACGGATCAGCTAAAGAAGAAAGGAGAAGACTGTGAAAGGTATGAATCTAAGATGTTTTAAAAAGGGATCTAGAAAAGACGAATTCTAAAATAGCAAGTGAATTGAAGTCTGAGAAAAGAACTCAAGTTTTGAATAAGATTCTAGAGAGTCAAAGATCACCATCTAACAAGTCAGGCATTGGGTATGAGAAGGAAAAAGAAAAAGCTAAGAGCTATGTTGAAACTCTTAAGGAACCAGTGAAAAAAGACACCAAGAAGGAAGAAGCCCAGAATACAAAAACTAACTCTATCAAAAAAGAAAGCAAAGGAGAACAAAACTTCAGAAGACCATTTGCTCCAAGATATGCAAATAAAACCAGGTTTGGTAATTATTTTGATGGATATTGTTATTATTGCAATCATTTTGGTCATAAGAAATTAGATTGTAGAAAGAGAGCCAAGGATATTGAAGTCAGGAGCAGAAACAAAGGAACCTATGGAGCTTCCAACAGAAACTACAATTTGTTTGCTTCCTTATCAAACTTTGATGAAGCTATAGTTTGTTACAAGTGCAACAACTATGGACATATAGCACGCTATTGTAGAAGTGTTTTTGAATCTGTAAGACAAGATCAAAAGTTCAAAGCTCTAGTGATAAAGAAAAGAGAACCATCAAAGACTTGGAAAAAGAAGCAAGAAGAATCCATGATTGTTCAAACAACATTCCATGCTAGAGATGAAGGACAACAATGGTTCATTGATAGTGGATGTTCGAGACACATGACTGGAGATAAAAGCAAATTCATCCCGTTAAAAAAGGTCAATGAAGGCACGGTGAAGTTCGGAGACAACACTACAGCCAGATAACAAAAAAAGGTACACTTAGTCTCAATAATGGAAAAACCAAAACAAAAAATGTGTTATATGTGGAAGGGTTAAAGCATAATCTTCTAAGTGTTAGCCAAATGTATGATCAAGGACACAATCTCAAGTTCTTTTCTGAAGGTTGTGAGATCAGAAAAAGAGACACGGGAGAACTACTTGCAGATGCTCATAGAACCACAAACAACCTATACATGCTTGGAGAAATGAGAGGAGAGAAATGTTGTCTGAGTCAAGTTGAAGAAAGTTGGCTATGGGATAGAAGGTTAGGGCACATAAGTTTTGATAATCTTGTGAAAATCAGCAACAAACAGGCTGTGCGACATATGCCCAAGATAACAAAACCTTCAACCACTCTATGCAAGCAATGCCAAAACGGGAAGCAAACCAGAACAAGGCTCAGAACAAACGAATATTCGACCACCAAACCACTAGCGTTGATTCATACAGATCTTTGTGGTCCTACCAGAACTGAAAGACTGCAAGGTGAGAGCTATTTTATATTGCTCATTGATGATTATACTAGAATGACATGGGTAGCCTTTCTAAAAGAAAAATCAAAAGTATTTGAAAAGTTTAAAGTGCTGATTCATATGGATCTTTGTGGTCCTACAAAAACTGAAAGACTACAAGGTGAGAGCTATTTTATGTTGCTCATTGATGATTATACTAGAATGACATGGGTAGCCTTTCTAAAAGAAAAATCAGAAGCATTTGAAAAGTTTAAATCTTTCAAAGCATTAGTAGAAAATGAAAAAGCGCTGAAAATAAAATGTCTAAGGTCAAATCGAGGTGAGTTTATTTCAAATGAATTCATTGAGTTTTGCGAAGATCATGGAATTAAGAGACAATACTCAGCTGCAAGGACTCAACAAAAAAATGGAGTGGTGGAAAGGAAAAATCAAACTGTTCAAGAGATGGCTAGAACTATGTTGAATGAATCTAAACTATCAGATAGATTCTGGAGAGACGCAGTTAATACAGCGGTATATATCTTGAATAGAGGGCAAATAAGAGTTATTAATGACAAAACTCCTTACGAAATGTGGAAAGGAAAACCAACTTTGGTCAAACATTTCAAAGTGTTTGGAAGTAGATGTTTTATCAACAGGAATGAAGAAAACTTGGGCAAATTTGATTCAAGAGCTGACAAAGGAATTTTTCTTGGTTACTCCATCAAAAGCAAAGCCTATAGATGTTATAACAAAAGGCTACAAACTATCGTAGAAAGTGTTAATGTTAGAATAGATGAGATAATGAAGAGATTTTGTTCATGGCTACAGAAGAAAATGCTACCACCAGCAAAGATAATTTGGAGGAAGATGAAGACATGGAAGAAGGTGAAGTGAACCTTGAAGAACTTATTTGCGCATTGGAAGAAATAAAAACATTTAAGAAGAAGAATCAAAAACTAAAGTTACAACTTCGAAAATATGAAGAAGAGAATCGAGACTTCAAAGCAAAGACATCACAAGTCTTTGAGGAATCCAACAAGGTAATTGTTGATCTAAAAATCCAAATCGAAGAAGCAAAGAAAATTGAAGAAGATCTAATGGATCAGCTAAAGAAGAAAGGAGAAGACTGTGAAAGGTATGAATCTGAAATAGATGTTTTAAAAAGGGATCTAGAAAAGGCGAATTCTAAAATAGCAAGTGAATTGAAATCTGAGAAAAGCACTCATGTTTTGAATAAGATTCTAGAGAGTCAAAGATCCCCATCTAACAAGTCAGGCATTGGGTATGAGAAGGAAAAAGAGAAAGCTAAGAGCTATGCTGAAACTCTTAAGGAACCAGTGAAAAAGTAGACCAAGAAGGAAGAAGCCCAGAATACAAAAACCAGCTCTATCAACAAAGCAAAGGAGAACAAAACTTCAGAAGACCTTTTGCTCCAAGATATGCAAATAAAACCAGGTTTGGTAATTATTTTGATGGATATTGCTATTATTGCAATCATTTTAGTCATAAGAAATTAGATTGTAGAAAGAGAGCCAAGGATATTGAAGTCAGGAGCAGAAACAAAGGAACCTATGGAGCTTCGAACAGAAACTACAATTCGTTTGCTCCCTTATCAAACCTTGATGAAGCTATAGTTTGTTACAAGTGCAACAACTATGGACATATAGCACACTATTGTAGAAGTGTTTTTGAATCTGTAAGACAAGATCAAAAGTTCAAAGCTCCAGTGATAAAGAAAAGAGAACCATCAAAGACCTGGAAGAAGCAAGAAGAATCCCTGATTGTTCAAACAACATTCCATGCTAGAGATGAAGGACAACAATGGTTCATTGTTAGTGGATGTTCGAGACACATGACTGGAGATAAAAGCAAATTCATCTCGTTAAAAAGGGTCAATGAAGGCACAGTGAATTTCGGAGACAACACTATAGCCAGAATAACAGGAAAAGGTACACATAGTCTCGATAATAGAAAAACCAAAACAAAAAATGTGTTATATGTGGAAGGGTTAAAGCATAATCTTCTAAGTGTTAGCCAAATGTGTGATGAAGGACACACACTCAAGTTCTTTTCTGAAGGTTGCGAGATCAGAAAGAGAGACACAGGAGAACTAATTGCAGATGTTCATAGAACCACAAACAACCTATACATTATTGGAGAAATGAGAGAAAAGAAATGTTGTCTGAGTCAAGTTGAAGAGAGTTGGCCATGGCATAGAAGGTTAGGGCACATAAATTTTGATAATGTTGTGAAAATCAGCAACAAACAGGTTGTGCAAGATATGCCGAAGATAACGAAACCTTCAAGCACTCTATGCAAGCAATGCCAACACGGGAAGCAAACCAGAACAAGGTTCAGAACGAAGGAATAATCGACCACCAAGCCACTAGAGCTGATTCATACGGATCTTTGTGGTCGTACCAGAACTGAAAGCATGCAAGGTGAGAGCTACTTTATGTTGCTCATTGATGATTATACTAGAATGATGTGGGTAGCCTTTCTAAAAGAAAAATTAGAAGCATTTGAAAAGTTGAAAGCTTTCAAGGCATTAGTAGAAAATGAAAAAGAGCTGAAAATAAAATGCCTAAGGTCAGATCGAGGAGGTGAGTTTATTTCAAATGAATTCATTGAGTTTTGCGAAGATCATGGAATTAAGAGACAATACTCAGTTGCAAGGACTCCACAACAAAATGGAGTGGTGGAAAGGAAAAATCGAACCGTTCAAGAAATGGCTAGAACTATGTTGAATGAATCTAAGCTATCAGATAGATTCTGGAGAGAAGCAGTTAATACAACAGTATATATATTGAATAGAGGGCAAATAAGAGTTAATAATGACGAAACTCCTTACGAATTGTGGAAAGGAAGACCAGCTTTGGTCAAACATTTCAAAGTGTTTGGAAGTAAATGTTTTATCAACAGGAATGAAGAAAACTTGGGCAAATTTGATTCAAAAGCTGACGAAGGAATTTTTCTTAGCTACTCCATCAAAAGTAAAGCCTATAGATGTTATAACAAAAGGATACAAATTATCTTAGAAAGTTCTAGTGTTAGAATAGATGAGATCATGAATCAAAAGGCAAAAGAACCTTTAGAAGAGCCTCTAGAAATACCCAATCTTGTAGAAGGAGAGGAAGAAAATGTAGAAAAATTGAGTGAATCTGAAACGCAGGACACCAAAGCACCATCTCGCTTTGTTCAGAAGAATCATGCTAAAAGTCAGATTATTGGCAACATTGATGCTGGGGTGCAAACCAGAAGAAGAATTGTAAGTATACCTGAGCATGTAAATTTCTCTTTGTTATCCAAGGTAAAGCCTAAGAATTTTTCTAAAGCTAGTCATGATAAACATTGGGTAAAATCAATGGAAGAAGAGTTAGATCAAATTGAGAAGAATGAGACTTGGGAACTTGTGCCCAGGCCAATGGATCAGAATGTGATTGGCACTATGTGGGTTTTTTGAAACAAATTGAATGAAAATGGCCAAGTCACTCGTAACAAAGCAAGGTTGGTATGTAAGGGGTATGCTCAAGTAGGTGTAGATTTTGAAGAGACTTTTGCTTCTGTTGCTAAATTAGAAGCAATTTGAATATTTCTTGCATTTTCAGTATTCAAAAATTTCAAAGTTTATCAAATGGATGTTAAATCAGCATTTCTAAATGGCAATCTAGAAGACAAAGTTTACATAGAACAGCCAGAAGGATTCCTCTTATCAGAAAATAAGGATTATGTGTGTAAGTTGAAGAAGGCTTTGTACAGATTGAAACAAGCTCGTAGAGAATGGTATGCTAGGCTTGATAAATACCTACAAGACCAAGGATTCAAGAGAGGATATGCTGATAGTAATCTTTACATCAAAATTGAAGGAGATCACCAGTTAATTATTGTGGTGTATGTAGATGATATAATCTTTGGAGGAGACAATGAGGAAATGTCTAAGATATTTGTCGAAGATATGCAAAAGAAATTTGAGATGTCCATGTTAGGTGAGTTGCCATTTTTACTTGGTTTACAAATCTCTCAATCTAACAAAAGAATATTCATATCCCAAAGCAAATATGTTAAGGAGATGTTGAAGAGATTCCATATGGAGGAGTGTGCCCCTATTAGCACACCTATGGCTACAAGTACGAAGTTGAGCAAAGATGATGAATCTCCGAATACTGATCAAACTCTTTATAGATCAATGATTGGGAGTTTACTATATGTGACGGCATCTAGGCCAGATATCATGCAAGCAGTAGGTATGGTTGCACGATTTCAAGCAGCTCCAAAAGAAACACATGTGCAAGTCGTAAAACATATAGTTAGATATTTAAAGAGAACCTTGGATTATGGGTTGTGGTACCCAAGAGGTAAAGACTTCACATTGGTAACGTACACGGATTCAGATTGGGCAGGTTGTGTAGATGATAGAAAAAGTACAAGTGGAGGAGCATTCTTTCTTGGAGACAGCCTAGTATCATGGTTGAGTAAGAAGCATAATTCTGTATCTTTATCCACAACAGAAGCAGAGTACATAGCGGCAGTGCTATGTTGTACACAAGTTCTATGGATGAAACAAACCTTGAAAGATATCAAAGTAGAATTTAATCATCCAATCTCCATATTTTGTGATAATACTAGTGCGATAAGTATTTCCAAGAACCCAGTTATGCATTTCAGAACTAAGCATATCCCTATACAGTATCATTTCTTGAGAGAACAGGTGGCAGAACAACAAGTAAAATTGGAATATGTTTCCACATCCAAACAGATGGTAGATATCTTCACTAAGCCACTTACAAAGGAAACATTTGAGTACCTACGACAGAAGTTGGGAGTAATTTCTTTTGCTTCTTGCCATTGAAGGGAAGCATCAGCTGAGGGGGAGCTAAGTACGCTCTTCAATAGACCCTTTGCTATTGATGTCAAAGGGGGAGAAGTACCGAAAGAGGATGTCACAGAAAGGGGGAGCTACAACAAGGAAGGATTCAGACAGAAGGGACAGTGTAGCAAGGGGGAGCAGTTTCAGTATGTGGTTGCCATCAATGACAAAGGGGGAGATTGTTGGAATATTGTCATTGATGTCAAATGGAACTGTTGCCAGAAGTGAACAGAATTGATTGCCAGAAGTGAACGAAAATGTCGACGGAAGTGAACGGAAATGATTGCCAGAAGTGAACGAAAATGTCGACGGAAGTGAACGGAATTGTTGCCGAAAATGAATGGAATTGTTGACGGAAGTGAATGGAAATGTCGATGGAAGTGAACGGAATTGCTGCCGGAAGTGAACGGAAATGTCGACGGAAGTGAATGGAATTGTCGACGGAATTGTCAACCTTTGCCGACCTATTGGGAGGAGTTGTGACCGTTCGAAAGGACCTTTTCACTTGAAGAGTCACGACCTTAATTTGTTTCTTTTCGTAGGTTATAAATAATTGCATAATGAATGGCAAAAGAGTAGATTCAAAAGTGGAAGATATATAAAAGAAAAACAAAAATTTTAAAGGCAAATTTTTGTGAGAATATTAAAAATAAAAAATCAGCAAGTATAAGGAAGAGTATAGCAGCGAAAACACTCAAGTGTAGATCGAATCTAAAGGAGATAAAACAAGTGTTCTATCATTCGTTGTTTTGACAACAAATTTGAGATAGAAGAGTGATTTTTTCTGAGAAGGTTGGTGCCTTCGTTTTGAAGAGATTGGTCTCTTGCTGAGTTGGTGCTCGGTGAAAGGGGTTGGTGCTCCTGTAGGTTGGTGCCTACAAAATTGTTTTTGGGGTTAGTGCTCCAGTAGGTTGGTGCCTACGAATATTTATATTAGGAGAATTTCTCTGTGGTTTTCTCCCGAAAGGGTTTCCACGCAAATCTGTGTCTATTTGCATTGTGTAGTTTTGCATTGTATTCTTTGATTGCTTTGAATATATTAATTGCGGAGTAATTTGGGGTTTTGGATTTAAGATTAATATTCGAAAGCGAAAAAATATCTTATACTGATTCACCCCCTCTCAATATAAGCGTGTGCTTAACAAGGCTGACTTTGTCTTTCAATAAAATATGTTTTCCCTTTGTCTTTGCATGAAGCTCTTTGCGCTGAAGGAAGTGGACTTGTCTTTGTTTATTGAAATGCCCACCTCTCTTTGCATGGAAATCTACGTCAATGTCAATTTTAGCTTCTTCTTGAGCTGCTGGAACGTTTGAAAGTATGAGATGATAATATCATGCATGAAATCCAATGCCAATGTTAATTTTAGAACTCTAACTTGATCCGTTGGAAGCCGAGTTGGAACGTTTGAAAGGCTGAGTTGACCGTTTGATATGCTGAGTTGGACAAAGAGATCATTCTCCTTTGCATGGAAAACTCTTAGTAGATGCGGCGTTTAACAATTAGTCAACTCTAAATCTAGAACAGTCAACTTGACGTCCGAATTTAGAACTCCGGTTGAGCTGTTGGAACGTTAAGAGCTTGAAATGAACGAAAGTGCTTGCATGAAAACTCCTTGCTGAGTGAGATAAATTCAGGTTGAATTTATTTCCTGGTTATCTATTTTTTGTTTCTGTTTCTGTGCATGCATTGCTCTTGGGTTTATTCTCGCGGACTTATCTTTGGTCTTGGATTTTTCTTCGGATATTTTGTTAGTCCACTTTCCCGCGGACAGTTTGTATTATATCTCCTTCGTCTTTTCGGTTTGCAACTTTTTCGAAGCTTTGGATTTCCTTCGGAATTTATGCTTTTGGTTGCATTTCCTTCGGATCTTTTGTTCTTGGCTGCATTTGCCTCGGGTTTATTTCTTCGGCTTGTCTTCGGACTTTCCTGTTATGTCTTTCCCGTGGATTTCCTTTAGGCAAATTGCTCGAAGGAATTGACCCTTGTTATTTCCCTCAGGCTTCTATCCATGCACTTTTCCGTGACAACTTTTCCGAAGGAATACTTCAGACTTATGGCTCCTCACCTTTCCTTCAGCTTTATTTCCCTTGGCTTATCTACTTCGGACCTTGCCTTTGGCTTTACTCTTCGAAGGATTTCCTCTTAACAAATTGTCCACTTGAATTGTCCTTATCTTTACCCGTGGGTTTGTCTCTGTTTATCTTCCGAAGTATTTTTTTGAACAAAAAGTCCGAAGGAATTCCTTTGGACTTTTTCCCGAACGATATATTCCTTTGTTATTTCGTTTGCTTTGTTGGTTTCAGACTTTATTTTGTTGGTTTTTTTGTCTTTTGGCGGACCTCTCCGAATTTCTTCCAACTTTTGTCTGAAGGAATTCCTTCGGACAAAAAGTCCGAAGGTATTTTCTTGTCTTTGCCTTTACCTTGTTCAGAATGCCCTTCGAAAAATGTGCAAAGGTCCTATCGCCGACCAAGTGCCCTCCGCAAGGGCTTGTGTCTCTCAGAAATGGTTTTTTGAAAAAATTGTAGGGCACCTGGGCTTTTTGTAGGACAACCGGGTTTTTTGTAGGGGTCCTTATTCCTTTGAATTTTCTTGCTTTTGGTGGACCTTTTGGGAGGTTGCGGGTCTTTCCTTTGTAATTCTCCAAAGTATTCCTTCGGGCAAAAAGTCCGAGGGAATTACTTCCTTTGTTGTAGGCTCTTTCCTTTGTAATTTCCTATGGACTTATGTCAAAGCTATGTGACATTCTGCCTTCTTTGCCCGAAAGAAACCCTATTGTATCCAAGGCTTTTGCAAATGAGTTATTTCAATTGGTCTACCTCTTACCCAATGTATCATTTCTTCCTTGGCTAGAGACATGAATTTTCTGAATGACAAGAGACAATCTGACATATGGAAAAATTGTCAACATTTCTAGTGACTCAGCTGGCCCAGCATGTCTGCTATGCTTGAGAACTCAGACCATATAGATCCTATTCGAACTCCCAAAACAATGATAAGCTTGATTTTTGACTGAAAATCTCCTTTGATCATGGCTGAAGTAACCTCCTTCAAAATAAGAAGGGAAACACACAAAAACGGAAAACTAAGAAGCAAATGTGCAAACAAGCACTTATTGGAACAAAATTGAAGCAAACTACTGTGCTTGAACAACACTTGGAGGAAAGCAAAAACAACTATATACATAGAGTTTTGCTCTTCAATAGCAATGTTTCAGATGTATCGCATTGATTGGGATTGGAAGCTCTTGGCTGTCCATCTTAGCAAAGCTAGAAGACGTTGTGGGATTTGCAGCTGGAGATCATGTATGGGCCACTCCAAAGGGAATAAAACTTTGTGTGTTTTCTTGGTTTGGCTCGATCCTCATCCCATTTGAGGACCAAATCTCCTTCATTGAAGCTTCGTGAGGAAGCTCATTTGTCGAATGTTCTTTTCACCTGTGCCTGATGACTTTTCATGGCTAACATGGCTTGATTTATTGTTTCTTCCAACTCCATAAGCTCTGCATACCTGATCTTTATAGGCTCATTCTCTAACAACTCAAGTTGATGCATTAGTTCTAAAGCTGGAAACTCGAGAGAAATAGGTAACCTTGCTTCCTTACCATAGACTAACTTGTAGGGGGAGTTGGCTATTGACCTCTTCTAGGTGATCCTATCAGCTCATAGAGCTGACTTTAACTTGAGATGCCATGACCTCTAATTGTCTTCAATAGTCCTTCGTATGATTCTTAAGAGGTTCTTGTTTGTAGATTCAGCAAGGCCATTTCCTTGTGGATAATAGTTCGATGAAGTGCTGAGATAAACTCCATGTTTGACAGCACATTGGCTAATCCTAGATCCCTCAAAGGCCATTGCATTGTTAGAAATAATAGTTGAAGGAACTCCAAACCTAGTGATCAAACCTTCATAGAAATCAAGAACGCTAGTTTCGTTTGCTTCTTTCAATGGAATTGCTTCCATCCAACGTGTGAAGTAGTCCGTCGCTGTTAGAATCCACTTATGCTCTGAACTCGAAGGAGGGTTAATGAGACCAATAAAGTCCAATCTCCATTGGACAAAACGCTGATCCACTGCAATTAGCTGAAGGGGTAGGGCTGCAAGTTTAACTTTTCCTACAAACATAGCACATTGTTTGCACTTCCTAACCCATGCATGGAAATCGCCAAATATAGTAGGCCAATAGTACCCACCTCATGATTTTAAGTGCTGTAGTTCTTGTAGAAAAGTGCCCTCCACCAAGTCCATCATGGAATTCTTCAAGTAATCTTTGAGTTTGGTTTGGCTCCACACACTTTAGTAACATTCCATTGATGTCTTTTTTGAACAAAACACCGTCAACGAGCAAGAATGGAATTGATTGCAATCTGAAATTCCTTCTTTTTGAAGCACTTAGGTGAGAAGAGTAACAACCATCTTGTAGATAGCTTACCAGATCACGAAACTAGCTAGAAGGTGAGGTGTGAACAGCAACAATCTCTTCATCATTTGACACTAAAACAACTTTGTTAGTTTCTTGTAAATCCTGAGCTAGATGTTCACAAAGTCCTTTGCCTCTAACCAGCTTTGTAATTTTAATTTCTATGTCATATTCCATCTCATTTATGTCTTTGTTCAAAAGAAATTCTTTGATGCTTGGATGATCAACCATTAGATGTATTTTATTATTAGACAAGTGCCTAAATTTCTTCAAAGATCTTATAATTGAAAGGACATGTTTTTCAACAAAAAAGTACATTGTCTCATACTCCTGCAAGCCTTGGCTATAGAAAACTATTGGCTACTCCAAATCTTCATGATTCTGCTGCATAAGAATCCCTGAAATGGTGTCCACATTAGCATACGTGTTGTCCCCAAAAATGCCACTCATTTTTGGGACAATCGACAGACCAAAATTTCTTTCTTCCCTTCTCAAAATTTGTTCTGAGCTTTCAAATTCCTCATTTTTAAGCTTTTTCTGTAAAGGGATTCACAGGTTCAACAGGTTAAAAAAGCTTCTGCAGGGGAGTTCAGTCAAAAGAACAAGCTTCTAACACTTAGTCGTTTCCAGGATTGGTTCAGCGCCTCGGTTCAATCAAAAGAGTTCAATCGGCAAATGATAAAGGACAAAGGCTTGAACCATTGAACTTTGAACCACTTTGGTTCAAAGGTTCAATAGGTTCAACGACCAAGTGGATTCAACGTGCTTGGTGCAAAAGATCAAAAGGACTTAGCCAAATAACGAAGAATGAGCCGATTGAACCATTGAACCGTTGGACCAAAGTTGGTTCAATTGGCAGGTTCAAGGGGCTGCCCCAAAGCGAAAAAGGCAAGTACCCTTGCGGAGGGCAGGCATCATTGGTTCGAAGGTCAAAGAAAAGACAGAAGTCCTTCGAATTTGTTCAAAGGCCCCAAAAGGAACAATTCTTTCGGACTTTTTGTCCGATGAAAATGGTAAAGTAAAAGAAGTGAAAAGAATTCTTTTGGGAAGACTTTTCTCGGAAAAATGTTAGGGCAAAATTCCTTTGAACTTTTTGTCCGAAGGAATTCACCGGGAGAAAAAGTCCGAAGAAACAGAAAAGAACGAATGGCCAAGTAACAAGAAACTTTCCTTCGGACATTTTGTCTGAAGGAATTCTTTTGGGCTTTTTCACTGATGGAAAAAGCCCGCCGAAGAAGTAAGAACCCGTCGGGGAAGTTGAAGCCCAAAGGACAAGTACCCTTGTGGGGGACACTTGGTGACAGAGAAAGGACTGTTTTAAAAGTCCGAAGGGACACCTTCCCTTCGGAACGTTCCAAAGGCTGAACAAAGATGCAGAAATGAACTTTCACAGACTTAGACAAAAAGGGGCTTCAAAGGATGAACCGAATTAACCGATTGAACCATTGAACTGTTGAACCAAAAGGTTCAACGGGTTCAAGGTTCAAAGGTTCAACCAGAGCTTAGAAAGATAAAGGAAGCAGTGTTTGAGCGAGACACAAAATGAACCAATGAACCAATTGAACTTTGAACCGAAAGAGTTCAAAGTTCAATGGTTCATAGGTTCAAAAGTTCAAAGGCGGCCTCAGTCAAGAGAGAAGCAGCAAACCAGTGGTTCAACGGATGGTTCAACCAAGAAGCGATTGAACCAAGAAGCGATAGAACAAAAGAGATAGAATGAACCAATGAACCGTTGAACTTTCAGTGGTTCAACGGGTTCAAGGTTCAACATGAATCAAGCGATTGACTGAAAAGAGAGCCCGAAGGCTCAAATTGCTACAGGGAAGAGAAGATCGATGCAAAGGACCAGAATTATCTTCGAAAGAGTTATTTCCATTAGGTGAAATAGTGGATCGAGTAGACTTCTGAGCGCACCAAACCAAGGACGCGGCCTGTTTTTCTTCTATGAAGTAAAGACAAATTGGAAAAGGACCAGATGGTCCATACCAAGGAAGAAACATATTAGATGAAGGGACACGCCATAGTTATGGCAGCGCACTGTTCTCAGCATCGTCTTTCCAGACAGGACTGAAGGCACATTGAAGACGTTGACTGCAGCATGGGCTATCTCATGGAAAAAAGTGCCAATCCTTGCGTAGTTGCTATAAGATTGTAATATCTCTCATTTGTAAAAGAGACTTTCATTTTTACAAGAGTGAAACTCTGCCCATTTTGAAAGAAGACTGAGACTTTGAGCTCAGATTGTAATTTCATTTCATTTTTATCTGAATGAGAAAGCAGGTTGTTTACAGACTTTGTGCTGTTTTGGCTTGTATCATTTTAGAAGATCATTCTTACGTCTGTCTTCTGAAGGTGTTCTTATTCATTTAATTTGGCAAGCAGAATTAGTGAAAGTAATAGGGAAGTGTCTTGAAACCAACTGTGAGAAGACTTTGTGCTTTCACAATTGTTTTTAGTCTGTGTTTTTCTTTTCTTCTTGTGTTGAGGATTCTGGGACGACTTTGTGCCCCCATTATCCTTTGTGATATACTCTTTGGGCAGTTGAGGTGGAAACTTTGCGTTCTGTTTCATCCTGCTGTTACTACGCCCTTTGGTTACTGGTTACCTTTACTATCTGAAAGAAACTCCTGTTGTTTCTTGCAAGAACACTTCTGAAAGAAGAGAAGTGTCTTCAGTGTTTACACTAGGATTTTCTCCTTTGTCTGTGTGCATCATCTCTGAAAGAAGAGAGATGGATGGTTTATTCTGCCCCCATGTGTTATTTTTTGCTTATTTATATTATATATAGCTCCTACGTATCTATAGGGAACCTCTCCTTGATGAGAGGAGAGATTTGTCTCCGGTTGATGTAGTAAAGCTGCACACCTGGCTGAGCAATCTTCTTGTTGTGGTTGATCAGACCTATTTTGTTGATCAGTACACTGATTGACAAAATATTCACCCAACAATACGTATACAGAATGGAGACTTTCGTAAAATCTAGATTTAAAAGTGTAGGAGCACTTGCTATGGCTTTCTTAACATTTTCAAAACCTGTTATTCCCTTTTTGGACCAGTTGAAGTTTTGATTTTTCTTTAACATGGCAATAAGTGGTTTAGCTATAGTAGCGAAATTTGAAATGTATCTCCTTATAAAATTGATGTTTTCGAAGAAACTTTGCAAAGCCTTTTTGCTCTTAGGCAAGGAGAGTGCAAGAATGGATTGAATCTTTTTAGAATCTATGTTTAAACCGTGCTTTGAAACAATATGTCCAAGAAGCTTACCTTCATGAACTGAAAATACACATTTTTTGGGATTTAGAGATATCCCAAATTGCCTACACCTTTCGAAAACTTGCTGGAGGTGAACCATGTGATCTTTTGCATCTTTTGAAATACTATTATATCATCCAAATAGACAAGCACAAACCTGTTAAGAAAGCATTGGAAGGCCATATCCATGGCTCTCTGAAAAGTTTTTCCAGCATTGGACAAACCGAATGGCATCTTTCTGTATGCAAATGTTCCTCATTTAGTTGTGAAAGTTGTCTTGAATTGGTCCTCTTCTTTGACCAAAATCTGATTGTAGCCACTATACCTATCCAACAAGGAAAATCTCTCTGAACCTGCAACAAGCTGTAAAATTTGTTCCATTGATGGCAAAAGAAAGTGGTCTTTAAGCGAAGCCCTGTTTAAATCACGAAAATCAACATACAAACGAATCTCACCATTCTTTTTCCTAACTGCAACGAGGTTTGCCACCCAAGTTGAGTGCTTGATTGGAAATATGGTAGCCGATTCTATGAGCTTGTGAAGTTCAACTTTCATCAAAGGCTCAAGCTTTGAATTGATTGGCCTTTGTCTTTGTCTTATTGGTTTAGTTTCGTCTTCTAACTCAATAGTGTGTTGGGTCAAACTTGGATCAAAACCTTTAAGATCACTATACTGCCATGTGAATATATCAACAAAATTTGTGCATAATTCAATGAAAGCTTTGTTTTATGAGGGAGTGCATACCTTGCCCAATTTCAAAATCTTACTAGCTGCAATCTCTACATTGGCATAGTGCTCTTCCTTTGTTGCCAAGGATGGTTTATCTTTCCTAGCTCATCATCTTCACTGAAAATATTTTCAAGAGTGACCAATACCTTGGGTAGCTTATTAGTTTTGAGTTGTACAATTTGATCACCATACTATTGTAAGCATTTCGACTGATTTCTTAAAGAAAACTTAGCGTCTTCCTGCAAAAATCTCACAATTTGATTGTTATTTTCAAACACCTGCCAATTTTCTTAGTTATCCGGAACGAAAGGCCTTACAACTATCTTTATATGTGATTGAAAAATATCACTTTTTACATCAGCTGGGATATCAAATTGTGCCCCAACAGTAGCCAACCTATCAGCGTGTTTATTCTTATCTCTTGGTATTACCTGAATATTGAAACCCTGAAAATCTTCAAGTAGATCCCATGCTCTGTGTGTATAAGATTTAAGCAAAATATTCTTGCATATATTCAAACCTCTTACTTGGTGGACTACAAATTCACTATCTCCAAACACTTGTAAACAATTTGCTTTCATTTTCCTAGCCCACTGCAAACCGTGGACTAGTGCTTCATATTCAGCAACGTTGTTTGAACAACGAAACTAAAATTTAATAGAGGAGAAATACCTTTGTTTTGTAAGAGAAATTAACATCATTCTAGCTCCGGTCCCATGCTTATTTCTTGATCCATTAAAGTATAATTGCCACAAGCCTTCATTAGATTTGTCCTCTTTAACCATGGCTGGAATTGGTGCATCTTTCTCATGAAGACAATACACACCAAGACCTTCTTCAATCAGCTTGTAGGGATCATGCTCATGCAAGGTGGAAGCCCACTCATCAAGAAACAAATCTGGAACTCCATCCAAAGGTGAGTCCTTTTCTACATCACTAGTTTGTAGTATTTCATCTGAGATGATACACTGTATTGACCACACTTAGCGTATAAGGCTCCATGTGAAAACGTGGAATAGGGTCTAAATGAATTGTTACCTTTGTGCCATATCTGGTCCTAAACAAGTAGGTCCAATCAGCTGATAAATATCTCCCAATCTTTGAGGTGAAATCTCTTGAAAGGCACATAAGTGAAATAAGAAGGCAGGTCCACCACTACAACGTCCTATTGAATAGTCACGTTAGGACAGGTATGTAATGTCAATTTCAAATCTTTGATAATGCCTACCATTTTTGCTGGTGAGCCATCCAACTGCAGTATTTCTTTAGCATTTGGCTCATAAACAAGGCCGAGCTTGTCTGCAATCTATTTGGGCATCACTGTACTGCTGGCTCCACTATCCGCCATACAATTATGGACTAAAGTATCACCCACTATCAAAAAAAGATAAAAAGGAGGAGTTTTCTTTGTTTTTACCTCAGTTTTGTCCTCCTTCGATATCTTATCTCCTTGTTGTCCCTGTTGCTTAGTTGGTTGATCCAAATTTGTCAAGACAACACCTTCTTTATCAACTGATTTTGGAGACAATTCAAGAGCTGAAAGTTCTTGAATGAGTTTATCATTTTGGCCTGGAATTGAAAGAGTATCCCCCATGCTAATGTTGATGTTAGACTTCTTCATCTGATCTACAATCCTGAACTGAGATGGACCAACCTTTGATTGCGCCTTTTGTGGTACTTGTTGCTCACAAATTAGAGGTATTTGCTGCACTTTACTAACTCTACATTCTAATTTTTTTGTGCTGTGGGGGCAGCAAGCTGCTCTTTTGTACTTTGAACAATAATACTAGGAGCACTTGAAGTATTTGCTACTACTTGGGCTTCCTCAACAGCTCTTCTTTTATTTCTCTGATAGGTTGTAGTTGCAACATGATCATTTGAAACATTAGTTTTAACATCTTGAGTAAAAACGACATGATCATCTACCTCCCAATTTACATTAATAGCATCAGGTTGCCCTTGAGTCGCTCCTTGTTCGTTCAGTGTTCAAGGTTCCAAGCTGAGTAGGATCATAATTCTGGTGTATCACCCCCTTTTAGGTAGGATTTCTCCTTTAACTTTTCTTTCTCCCTTTTCCATGGCAATCAACAGCATAGACTAGGAATCTTCATTGATACATCATACATGAACTAGCCTTCTCTGGAGGTTCTTCTCACTATTGAGGCACCCACCCTCCTAAGAAGATCCCATTGTTTCAGCCGGATAGAGGACTGGTCGTTTCGCGCACGTCCTCGAATTAGGGCGCAGCTCCAAGTTGACAACAGTTTTTGGCACGCCCGGTGGGACGCATTTTTCCTGGTTTTAATGAAATTGCAGTTACAGCAGTGTTCTTCAAGAAGTATTCGGTGACTCGAAGATCAAGCAGTTGCTTTTAACAGTTCAGGACAGCTTCCATGTAAGTCTATTTTTATTATTGCGAATGAATTTTGATGGCTATGTATGGAGAGAATTCCTATGCTGTGTTTCCTTATCAGCCCAATGATAGATCATACCAGCCTGGGCATGATATCTATGAGCCTAATCAGCCTTATCAAGGTTATTATCAAGCTATGTTGAGCCTTATCAAGTTTATCATGATCAGCCTTATCAAGAGCATGAATATTACCTTCCTGGTTAGCCCTATCAGTCTGAGGATCATATTTCATCTTCCCCATATGGCTATGATGTTACATATGAGCAGTATCGCCTTCAAGAAAAAATGAATGAAATAGAGCTCAGAATACTAGCATATGCAAGAAAGGTTTGTTCTAACTCTGAATATGAGGAAGTGAATGGTCTATTTCGAAATGTGTCCAATGATCCAGAAGAGATAAATGGACTATGTATTCTTGTATTGGAAAAGATAGAGGCTTGGGAAAGACAGAAAATCAAGTTAAACCAATTGTCTACAAAAGGCTATGGTGCTTCTTATTCTCATGAAGTTATTAAACATCCCCAGTATGCGCCGAGGGAGCTTCCTAGTTGGAGTCAAAAGCTTAATCAAAAGCCTATTCAAGAGCCTATTCAAGTGGCTATTTATGAGACTAGACCTTCCTATAGTCCCATCATTACCTCACCAATCATCTCTCAAGCTCAGGTTGTCCAGGAGGACAAACAGGTTCCAAACTTTGATGAGGTAATGGCCAAGTGGAAGGAACAAAATACAGAGGTTTTTAAGAATTTCTCTTTCCCTCCCATGCTTCATATTCCCTCTCCAACAGATGGATTTTATCACTCTCCCGCCATCACCCTTGAAGAAGAAGACCCTGTCCTTTGGAGGATTGAGGAGGTTAGAGCTACAGGACAAGTTCTTGTAGAATGTATAGAGGATGCTTCAAAAGTGTCATATTAATACTTCTCTTGAGGTTGTAATTGAGCACCCAGTTATAGCTAAGAGTGGGAAGATTGATCTTGATATAGAGGATCTTCAAGAGGAGCTGATACAGATTGAAGTCATACATGAGTTACAGGTATCTCCTATTGAGAAGGATTCAAATAGCATTATAACTGATTCAATTCAAATAGATCAAAGTGAGGAACAAAAAGATGATTGGCAGCTATACCTTGAGCCTCTACCAGAGATTGAAGAGCTTTGTACATATATGTTGGCTATTGAAGAGCATGTTTATGAGAAACTTGATCAAGAATCACCTATTCAAGGTCACAATACGGATAGAGTTGCCTGCCCAAAGCTCTTTGAAGAGCTAGATGAACTCGCAGCAGTAAATAAGAAGGATTTGGTCACTCAAACGGCATGCATAGATGGGGTATCACTTGACATGGTGATAGATGACAAGCACTCTGAAAACAATCAAGAAATACTTGGCGAGTTTGTCTTTGTTAGTGACTGGTTTGCTGTTGATGACCCATTTGAGAAGATGCTAATACAGTTGGTCGACATGGCAACTGCATCATCAAAGGTTATGACTAATAAACATCCTGCTTTGCAAATTGTACCATCTCTCGAAAGGAGTGAGTTCAAGAATTTTGCATTTGATCCCGGCGGATCGTGCCTTATCATGATTAACTAGGTTATTTTAGTTGTTTCTGCTTTCCTCCAAGTGTTGTAAACGCACAGTAGTTTGCGTCAGTTTTGTTCAATAAGTGCTTGTTTGCACATTTGCTTTTTAGTTAGTTTTCGGATTTCGTATGTTTTCCTTCTTATTTTGAAGGAGGTTATCACAGCGATGACAGCGCAGATTTTCAATCAGAACTCAGATTCACCATCTAGGAATTCGAATAACGTCTATACATGGTCTGAGTTCTCAAACATAGCAGGCATGCTTCCCAGTTGAGTCGCCAGAATGTTAACAAATCTGCCACAAGTCAGATTGTCTCTTGCTATTTGGAAAGTTCTCGTCTTTAGCCAAGAAAGGAAGAATGCATTGTTTTCCTTTGCAGATTTTCTATGGACTCAGGAAATTTTCTACGGACTCACTCAAATTTTCTATGGACTCACTCAAGAAATTTTCTACGGACTCAGTCAAATTTTCTATGAACTCACTCAGAGTTTCTACGGACTCAGTCAGGAAATTTTCTACGGACTTAGCCAAAAAATTCTACGGACTCTCCCGACACAGAAGAAATTCAGAAAAGTTGCAAAAGGCAAGGAAAAGACAGTTTCAAGAGTTCCGAAGGGCAGAATACCCTTCGGAAGGGACACTTACAACAATCCCGAAGGGCACCTACCCTTCGGGCAGGAGGAAGACCAAATTCAGACCGTCACAAAAACCCTGGGTGCCTTCCAATTTTTCCGAAGGGCACTGGCAGAGGACACTTGGACTGGCTGCCGAAGGACACCTGGAAATCCCGAAAGGCATTTCGGAGGGAAAGGCAACAGAAAGAATCCTTCGGATTTTTTGCCTGAAGGAATTCGGAAATGGCTTAAGACAGAAAATTAAGAGAAAACCCCAAATGTTTCAAAAATCAAACTCAAATAATTGGAATCCTTCGGACTTTTTGACCGAAGGAATTCCTTCGGAGAAAAATTCTGAAGGAATTCATAATGACTTACATAGAGAAGAAATCCCGAGAAAAGTCAAAAAGTTGCAAAAGCCCAAGTCGAGGGAAGGAATGACGACCTTCGGACTTTTTGTACAAAGAAATTCTTAAAGGCTAGCACAAGACAAAATTTCGAAGAAATTCAAAAGCAAAGACAATCAAAAGAAGTAAGCGAGAATATGAATTAGCGTTCAATACAAAAGAGCCGACAGAGACAAAAAGGCCGCAGAAAAAGCTCAAAAAAAAAGAGTAAAGGAAAAATGACCGAAATAAGCCCGAATAAATATAGCCGAAGGAAATACGACAGCCTCCGGTGACACCCTGCAGGTTGTCTAATTTTTTCTGCGGGCAGTAATCGTTGAGACTAAGGAGATAGCAGGGAATCCGAAATAAATGGAGGCCGACTGTGCAAAAAAGAATAAAAAATAGATAATCCGACGAAGGAGTTGAATACGGAATCCTGCCAGAAATAGACTCGATTAGAATTAGAATGAAATACATGCAAGCAAGGGCTATTTTCGAACATAAAAGCTATTTTCGAATAAACAGTCAAAGTTTCAGTTGACTGATCATTAAAATGTTTGTCTTCATTCAGCGCATGCATCCGAAGGACTAAATCCGGCTTCAGCAAGAGTTTTGAGTTCGAGCGAGGAGTTGACTATTCCAGATTTAGAGTTAACTAATTGATTTAAATGCCACGTCCACTAGAAAATTTCATGCAAAAGAGAATAATCTCTTCGTCCAACTCAGTTTTCAAATACTACAACTTGGTAATCAAGCAGCGCACGTGGAGTTAAAAAAATTGACATCTGGGTGGATTTTCATGCAAAAAAGAGGTGGACGGTTCATGAAAAGGATAGGTGCGCTTCATCAAACGTAAGCTTCATGCAAGGGCAAAGAGAAAAATATATTTTATTAGGCCAAGTAAAGCCTTGAGTTAACTAAAGTGAATCTTTCCTTCAAGTTTCTACGCCAATCTTTGGCTTTTTTGTAATTCTCTCTATACAATGGCTTTCAGCCTTGGTTAAAAATGATCCAATCTCTCTTGGTTAGACCAGACTCTGCCATTGGTGAGTTGTGTAACCTCTTCGATCAATAAGGACTGTACTTTTAAATTTCAAGCGTGGCATAGTGTATATTTCTTCAGCAATTTGCATAAGTGGTAGAGTTCTCTCCCTTCCCAAATTCTGTTTCGTACCTAGTTGCTATATTGTCCTTGTGTAGGTCATGTTAAAGTGTTCTTTATTGTCTTTTGCTGAGACTGTAAGTGGATGTTAGGCGGTTGCAAAGTGTCTTTTATCAGACCTCTCTCCACCATTTTCCCTCAGGTTTGTCATTGGATTGAACCTCTGCATGAAATACTTATGCATAAGTGATTAATTGAAGTCTAAGGTCTTCTTTCTCTCTTGTTCGTTCAATGTTCAAGGTTCCAAGCTGAGTAGGATCATAGTTTTGGTGTATCAGCCCCTTGTAGGTAGGATTTCCCTTTTAAGTTTTCTTTCTCCCTTTTCTATGGCAGTCAACAGCGTAGAGTAGGAATCTTCATTGATACATCATACAGGAACCAGCCTTCTCTGGAGGTTATTCTCACTATTGAAGCACCCACCCTCGTGAGAAGATTCCATTGTTTCAGCCGGATAGAGGACTGGTCGTTTCGCGCACGTCCTAGAATCAGGGTGCAGCTCCAGGTTTACAACAGTTTTTGGCACGCCCGGTGGGACGCATTTTTCCTGGTTTTAATGAAATCGCAGTTACAATGGTGTTCTTCAAGAAGTATTCGGTGACTCTAAGATCGAGCAGTTGCTTTTAACAGTTCAGGACAACTTTCATGTAAGTCTATTTTTATTATTGCGAATGAATTTTGATGGCTATGTATGGAGAGAATTCCTATGCTGTGTTTCCTTATCAGCCCAATGATAGATCATACCAGCCTGGTCATGATATCTATGAGCCTAATCAGCCTTATCAAGGTTATTATCAAAGCTATGTTGAGCCTTATCAAGTTTCTCATGATCAGCGTTATCAGGAGCATGAATCTTACCTTCCTGGTAAGCCCTATCAGTCTGAGGATCATATTTCATCTTCCCCATATGGCTATGATGTTACATATGAGCAGTATCGCCTTCAAGAAAAAATGAATGAAATAGAGCTCAGAATACTAGCATATGCAAGAAAGGTTTGTTCTAACACTCAATATGAGGAAGTGAATGGTCTATTTCGAAATGTGTCCAATGATCTAGAAGAGATAAATGGACTATGTATTCTTGTATTGTAAAAGATAGAGGCTTGGGAAATACAAAAAATGGAGTTAAACCAATTGTCTACAAAAGGCTATGGTGCTTCTTATTCTCATGAAGTTCTTAAACATCCCCAGTATGCGCCAAGGGAGCTTCCTAGTTGGAGTCAAAAGCCTAATCAAAAGCCTATTCAAGAGCCTATTCAAGTGGCTATTTATGAGACTAGACCTTCCTATAGTCCCATCATTACCTCACCAATCATCTCTCAAGCTCAGGTTGTCGAGGAGGACAAACAGGTTCCAAACTTTGATGAGGTAATGGCCAAGTGGAAGGAACAGAATACAGAGGTTTTTAAGAATTTCTCTTTCCCTCATCTCCAAAACTCCCTAGAAAATTCCATTGCCCTCAAGATTCCAAAATCTGATCATGATCGACCTCCCATGCTTCATATTCCCTGTCCAACAGATGAATTTTATCGCCCTCCTGCCATCACCCTTGAAGAAGAAGACCTTGTCCTTTGGAGGATTGAGAAGGAGGTTACAGCTACAGGGGAAGTTCCTGCAGAATGTATAGAGGATGCTTCAAAAGTGCATGAGGAAGAATTTCCTATTAATACTTCTCTTGAGGTTACAATTGGGCATCCAATTATCGCTGAGAGTGGGAAGATTGATCTTGATATAGAGGATCTTCAAGAGGAGTTGATACAGATTGAAGTCATACATGAGTTACAGGTATCTCCTATTGAGAAGGATCCAAATAGCATTATAGCTGATTCAGTTCAAATAGATCAAAGTGATGAACAAAAAGATGATTGGCAGCTATACCTTGAGCCTCTAGCAGTGATTGAAGAGCTTTGTATAGATATGTTGGCTATTGAAGAGCATGTTTATGAGAAGCTTGATCAAGAATCACCTATTCAAGGTCATAATACAGATGGAGTTGCCTACCCAAAGCTCTTTGAAGAGCTGGATGAACTCGCAGCAGTAAATAAGAAGGATGTGGTCACTCAAACGGCATGCATAGATGGGGTATCTCTTGACGTGGTGATAGATGACAAGCACTCTGAAAACAATCAGGAAATACTTGGTGAGTTTGTCTTTGTTGGTGACTGGTTTGCTGTTGATGACCCATTTGAGAAGATGCTAATACAGTTGGTCGACAAAGCAATTGCCTCATCAAAGGTTATAACTAATAAACATCTTGCTTTGCAAATTGTACCATCTCTCGAAAGGAGTGAGTTCAAGAATTTTGCATTTGATCTCGGCGGATCGTGCCTTATCATGTTTAACTAGGTTATTTTAGTTGTTTCTACTTTCCTCCAAGTGTTGTAAACGCACAGTAGTTTGTGTCAGTTTTGTTCAATAATTGCTTGTTTGCACATTTGCTTTTTAATTAGTTTTCGGCTTTTGTATGTTTTCCTTCTTATTTTGAAGAAGGATGTTATCATAGCCATGATCAGCGCAGATTTTCAATCAGAACTCAGATTCACAATCTGGGAATTCGAATAACGTATATACATGGTCTGAGTTCTCAAGCATAGCAGGCATGCTTCCCAATTGTGTCGCCAGAATGTTAACAAATCTTCCACAAGTCAGATTGTCTCTTGCTATTTGGAAAGTTCTCGTCTCTAGCCAAGAAAGGAAGAATGCATTATTTTCCTTTGCAGATTTTCTACGGACTCACTCAGATTTTCTACGGACTCACTCAGGCAATTTTCTACGGGCTCACTTAGATTTTCTACGGACTCACTCAGGAAATTTTCTACGGACTCACTCAGCGAAAAAATTCTACGGACTCTCCTGACACTTAGAAGAAATTCGGAAGAGTTGCAAAAGGCAAGGAAAAGACAGTTTCAAGAGTTTCGAAGGGCAGAATACCCTTCGGAAGGGACACAACAATCCCAAAGGGCACCTACCCTTCGGGCACGAGGAAGACCAAATTCAGACTGTCGCAAAAAGCTCGGGTGCCCTCCAATTTTTCCTAAGGGCACTGGCAGAGGACACTTGGACTGGCGGAGGACACTTGGACTGGCTGCCGAAGGACATTTGGAAATCCCGAAAGGCATTTCGGAGGGAAAGGCAACGAAAAGAATCCTTCAGACTTTTTGTCCGAAGGAATTCCTTCGAACAAAAAGTCCGAAGGAATTTAGAATGACTTACATAGAGTAGAAATCCCGAGAAAAGTCAAAAAGTTGCATGGGGTTTCAAAAATCAAAGTTAGACAATTGGAATCCTTCAGACTTTTTGTCCAAAGGAATTCCTTCGAACAAAAAGTCCAAAGGAATTTAGAATGACTTACATAGAGTAGAAATCCCGAGAAAAGTCAAAAAGTTGCAAAATGCCAAGACGAAGGAAGGAATGACAACCTTCGGACAAAAAGTCCGAAGAAATTCTTAAACGCTGGCACAAGACAATATTCTGAAGGAATTCAGAGGCAAAGACAATCAAAAGAAGTCCGCGAGAATATGAATTAGCATTCAATACAAAAGAGCCGACAGAGACAAAAAGGCCTCGGGAAAAAGCCCGAACAAAAAGAGCAAAGGAAAAATGACTGAAATAAGCCCGAATAAATATAGCCGAAGGAAATACGACAGCTTCCGGTGACGTCCCACAGGCCGTCAAATTTTTCCTGCGGACAGTAACCGTTGAGACTAAGGAGATAGCAGGAAATCCGAAATAAATGGAGGCCGACTGTGCAGAAAAGAATAAAAAATAGATAATTCGACGAAGGAGTTGAATACGGAATCTTGCCTGAAATAGACTCGATCAAAATTAGAATGAAATACATGCAAGCAAGGGCTATTTTCGAACATAAGAGCTATTTTTGAATAAATGGTCAAAGTTTCAGTTGACTGATAATTAAAGACCTGTTCGTCTTCATTCAGCGCATGCATCTGAAGGACTAAATCTGGCTTCAGCAGGAGTTCCGAGTTTGAGCGAGGAGTTGACTATTCTAGATTTAGAGTTAACTAATTGATTTAAACGCCACGTCCACTAGAAAATTTCATGCAAAAGAGAATAATCTCTTCGTCCAACTCAGTTTTCAAATACTACAACTTGGTAATCAAGCAGCTCACGTGGAGTTAAAAAAATTGACATCTGCATGAATTTTCATGCAAAAAAGAGGTGGACGGTTCATGACAAGGATAGGTGTGCTTCATCAAACGTAAGCTTCATGCAAGGACAAAGAGAAAAATATATTTTATTAGGCCAAGTAAAGCCTTGAGTTAACTAAAGTGAATTTTCCCTTCAAGTTTCTACGCCGATCTTTGGCTTTTTTGTAATTCTCTCTATACAATGGCTTTTAGCCTTGGTTAAAAATGATCCAATCTCTCTTGGTTAGACCAGACTCTGCCATTGGTGAGTTGTGTAACCTCTTCGATCAATAAGGACTGTACTTTCAAATTTCAAGCGTGGCATAGTGTATATTTCTTCGTTAATTTGCATAAGTGGTAGAGTTCTCTCCCTTCTCAAATTTTGTTTCGTACCTAGTTGCTATATTGTCCTTGTGCAGGTCATGTTAAAGTGTTCTTTATTGTCTTTTGCTGAGACTGTAAGTGGATGTTAGGCCGCTGCAAAGTGTCTTTTATCAGACCTCTCTCCACCATTTTCCCTCAAGTTTTAGTCATTGGATCGAACCTCTGCATGAAATACTTATGCATAAGTGATTAATTGAAGTCTAAGGTCTTCCTTCTCTCTTGTTCGTTCAGTGTTCAAGGTTCCAAGCTGAGTAGGATCATAATTCTGGTGTATCAGCGCCTTTTAGGTAGGATTTCCCCTTTAAGTTTTCTTTCTCCCTTTTCCATGGCAGTCAACAGGGTAGAGTAGGAATCTTCATTGATACATCATACAGGAACCAGCCTTCTTTGGAGGTTCTTCTCACTATTGAGGCACCCACCCTCCTTAGAAGATCCCATTGTTTCAGCCGGATAGAGGACTGGTCGTTTCGCGCACGTCCTCAAATCAGGGCGCAGCTCCAGGTTGACAACAGTTTTTGGCACGCCCGGTGGGACGCGTTTTTCCTAGTTTTAATGAAATCGCAGTTACAGCAGTGTTCTTCAAGAAGTATTCGGTGACTCCAAGATCAAGCAATTGCTTTTAATAGTTCAGGACAGCTTCCATGTAAGTCTATTTTTATTATTGCGAATGAATTTTGATGGCTATGTATGGAGAGAATTCCTATGTTGTGTTTCCTTATCAGCGCAATGATAGATCATACCAGCCTGGTCATGATATCTATGAGCCTAATCAGCCTTATCAAGGTTATTATCAAAGCTATGTTGAGCCTTATCAAGTTTCTGATTATCAGCCTTATCATGAGCATGAATCTTACCTTCCTGGTAAGCCCTATCAGTCTGAGGATCATATTTCATCTTCCCCATATGGCTATGATGTTACATATGAGCAGTATCGCATTCAAGAGAAAATTATTGAAATAGAGCTCAGAATACTAGCATATGCAAGAAAGGTTTGTTCTAACACTCAATATGAGGAAGTGAATGGTCTATTTCGAAATGTGTCCAATGATCCAGAAGAGATAAATGGACTATGTTTCCCTGTATTGGAAAAGATAGAGGCTTGGGAAAGACAGAAAATCGAGTCAATTGTCTACAAAAGTCTATGGTGCTTCTCATTTTCATGAAGTTCTTAAACATCCCCAGTATGCGCCAAGGGAGCTTCCTAGTTGGAGTCAAAAGCCTAATCAAAAGCCTATTCAAGTGGTTATTTATGAGACTAGACCTTCCTATAGTCCCATCATTACCTCACCAATCATCTCTCAAGCTCAGGTTGTCGAGGAGGACAAACAGGTTCCAAACTTTGATGAGGTAATGGCCAAGTGGAAGGAACAGAATACAGAGGTTTTTAAGAATTTCTCTTTCCCTCCTCTCCAAAACTCCCTAGATAATTCCATTGCCCTCAAGATTCCAAAATCTGATCATGATCGACTTCCCATGCTTCATATTCCCTCTCCAACAGATGAATTTCATCACCCTCCCGCCATCACCCTTGAAGAAGAAGACCCTGTCCTTTGGAGGATTGAGAAGGAGGTTACAGCTATAGGACAAGTTCTTGCAGAATGTATAGAGGATGCTTCAAAAGTCCCTGAGGAGGAATTTCCTATTAATACTTCTCTTGAGGTTGTAATTGAGCATCCAGTTATAGCTGAGAGTGGGAAGATTGATCTTGATATAGAGGATCTTCAAGAGGAGTTGATACAGATTGAATTCATACATGAGTTATGGGTATCTCCTATTGAGAAGGATCCAAATAGCATTATAGCTGATTCAGCTCAAATAGATCAAAGTGATGAACAAAAAGATGATTGGCAGCTATACCTTGAGCCTCTAGCAGTGATTGAAGAGCTTTGTATAGATATGTTGGCTATTGAAGAGCATGTTTATGAGAAGCTTGATCAAGAATCACCTATTCAAGGTCACAATACAGATGGAGTTGCCTGCCCAAAGCTGCTTGAAGAGCTGGATGAACTCGCAGCAGTAAATAAGAAGGATGTGGGCACTCAAACGGCATGCATAGATGGGGTATCACTTGACATGGTGATAGATGACAAGCACTCTGAAAACAATCAGGAAATACTTGGTGAGTTTGTCTTTGTTGGTGACTGGTTTGTTGTTGATGACCCATTTGAGAAGATGCTAATACAGTTGGTCGACAAGGCAATTGCCTCACAAAGGTTATGACTAATAAACATCCTGCTTTGCAAATTGTACCATCTATCGAAAGGAGTGAGTTCAAGAATTTTGCATTCGATCCTGGCGGATCGTTCCTTATCATGGTTAACTAGGTTATTTTAGTTGTTTCTGCTTTCCTCGAAGTGCTGTAAATGCACAGTAGTTTGCGTCAGTTTTGTTCAATAAGTGCTTGTTTGCACATTTGCTTTTTAGTTAGTTTTCAGCTTTCGTATGTTTTCCTTCTTATTTTGAAGGAGGTTATCATAGCCATGATCCGCGCATATTTTCAATCAGAACTCAGATTCACCATATGGGAATTCAAATAACGTCTATACATGGTCTGAGTTCTCAAGAATAGCAGGGATGCTTCCCAGTTGTGTCGCCAGAATGTTAACAAATCTGCCACAAGTCAGATTGTCTCTTGCTATTTGGAAAGTTCTCGTCTCTAGCCAAGAAAGGAAGAATGCATTATTTTCCTTTGCAGATTTTCGACGGACTCACTCAGATTTTCTACGGACTCACTCAGGAAATTTTCTACGGACTCAGTCAAATTTTCTACGGACTCACTCAGGAAATTTTCTACGGACTCACTCAGGAAATTTTCTACGGACTCACTTAGCGAAAAAATTCTACGGACTCTCCCGACACTTAGAAGAAATTCGGAGGAGTTGCAAAAGGCAAGGAAAAGACAGTTTCAAGAGTTTCAAAGGGCAGAATACCCTTCGGAAGGGACACTTACAACAATCCCGAAGAGCACCTACCCTTTGGGCAGGAGGAAGACCAAATTCAGACTGTCGCAAAAATACCGGGTGCCCTCCAATTTTTCCTATGGGCACTGACGGAGGACACTTGGACTGGCAGAGGACACTTGGACTGGCTGCCGAAGGACACTTGGAAATCCCGAAAGGCATTTCGGAGGGAAAGGCAACGGAAAGAATCCTTTAGACTTTTTGTCCGAAGGAATTCCTTCGGACAAAAAGTCCAAAGGAATTCGGGAATGGCTTAAGACAAAAAATTAAGAGAAAACCCCAAACGTTTCAAAAGTCAAAGTCAAACAATTGGAATCCTTCAGACTTTTTGTCCAAAGGAATTCGGAATGACTTACATAGAATAGAAATCTCGAGAAAAGTCAAAAAGTTGCAAAAGGCCAAGACGAGGGAAGGAATGACAACCTTCGGACTTTTTGTCTGAAGGAATTCCTTCGGACAAAAAGTCCGAAGAAATTCTTAAAGGCTGGCACAAGACAAAATTCCAAAGGAATTCAGAGGCAAAGACAATCAAAAGAAGTCCGCGAGAATATGAATTAGCATTCAATACAAACGAGCCGACAGAGACAAAAAGGCCTCTGGAAAAAGCCCGACCAAAAAGAGCAAAGGAAAAATGACCGAAATAAGCCCGAATAAATATAGCCGAAGGAAATACGACAGCTTCCGGTGACGTCCCGCAGGCCGTCAAATTTTTCCTGCGGGCAGTAACCATTGAGACTAAGGAGATAGCAGGAAATCCGAAATAAATGGAGGCCGACTGTGCAAAAAAGAATAAAAAATAGATAATTCGACGAAGGAGTTGAATACGGAATCTTGCCTGAAATAGACTCGATCAAAATTAGAATGAAATACATGCAAGCAAGGGCTATTTTCAAACATAAGAGCTATTTTCGAATAAACGGTCAAAGTTTCAGTTGACTGATCATTAAAGGCCTGTTCGTCTTCATTCAACGCATGCATCTGAAGGACTAAATCTGGCTTCAGCAGGAGTTCCGAGTTTGAGCGAGGAGTTGACTATTCTAGATTTAGAGTTAACTAATTGATTTAAACGCCACGTCCACTAGAAAATTTCATGCGAAAGAGAATAATCTCTTCGTCCAACTCAGTTTTCAAATACAACTTGCTAATCAAGCAGCTACGTGGAGTTAAAAAAATTGACATCTGCGTGGATTTTCATGCAAAAAAGAGGTGGACGGTTCATGACAAGGATAGGTGCGATTCATCAAATGTAAGCTTCATGCAAGGACAAAGAGAAAAATATATTTTATTAGGCCAAGTAAAGCCTTGAGTTAACTAAAGTGATTTTTCCCTTCAAGTTTCTACGCCAATCTTTGGCTTTTTTGTAATTCTCTCTATACAATGGCTTTCAGCCTTGGTTAAAAAGGCTCCAATCTCTCTTGGTTAGACCAGACTCTGCCATTAGTGAGTTGTGTAACCTCTTCGATCAATAAGGACTGTACTTTCAAATTTCAAGCGTGGCATAGTGTATATTTCTTCAGCAATTTGCATAAGTGGTAGAGTTCTCTCCCTTCTCAAATTATGTTTCGTACCTATTTGCTATATCGTCCTTGTGCAGGTCATGTTAAAGTGTTCTTTATTGTCTTTTGCTGAGACTGTAAGTGGATGTTAGGCGGTTGCAAAGTGTCTTATATCAAACCTCTCTCCACCATTTTCCCTCAGGTTTTAGTCATTGGATCGAACCTCTGCATGAAATACTTATGCATAAGTGATTAATTGAAGTCTAAGGTCTTCTTTCTCTCTTGTTCGTTCAGTGTTCAAGGTTCCAAGCTGAGTAGGATCATAATTCTGGTGTATCACCCCCTTTTAGGTAGGATTTCCCTTTTAAGTTTTTTTTTTCCCTTTTCCATGGCAGTCAGCAGCGTAGAGTAGGAATCTTCATTGTTACATCATACAGGAACCAGCCTTCTCTTGAGGTTCTTCTCACTATTGAGGCACCTACCCTCGTGAGAAAATCCCATTGTTTTATCCAGATAGAGGACTGTCCGTTTCGCGCACGTCCTCGAATCAGGGTGCAGCTCCAAGTTGACAACAGTTACACAACTCACCAATGGCAGACTCTGGTCTTGCCAAGAGAGGGATAATTTTTTAATCAAGGCTGAAAGCCATCTTATAGAGAATTACAAAAGCCAAAGATTGGCGTTGAAAAAAGAAGAGGATCAACTTAGATTAACTCAAGGCTGACTTTGCCTTTCAATAAAATATGTTTTCCCTTTGTCTTTGCATGAAGCTCCTTGCGCTAGACGAAGTGGACTTGTCTTTGTTTATTGAAACACCCACCTCTCTTTGCATGGAAATCTACACCAATTTCAATTTTAGCTTCTTCGTGAGCTGGTAGAATGTTTGAAAGTATGGGATGATAATATCATATATGTAATCCAACGCCAATGTCAATTTTAGAACTCTGACTTGATCTGTTGGAAGCCGAGTTGGAACATTTGAAAGGCTGAGTTGACCATTTGATAAGCTGAGTTGGACAAAGAGATCATTCTCATTTGCATGGAAAACTCCTAATATATGCGGTGTTTAATAGTTAGTCAACTCTAAATCTAGAATAGTCAACTCGACGTCCGAATTTAGAACTCCGGTTGAGCTGTTTGAACGTTACAAGCTTGAGACGGACGAAAGTGCTTGCATGGAAAACTCCTTGCTGAGTGAGAGATAAATTCAGGTTGAATTTATTTCTTGGTTATCTATTTTCTGTTTTTGTGCATGCGTTGCTCTTGGGTTTATTCTCGCAGACTTATCTTTGGTCTTAGATTTTTCTTCGGATATTTTGTTAGTCCACTTTCCCGCGAACAGTTTGTCGGATATCTCCTTTGTCTTTTTTGTTTGCAACTTTTTCGAAGCTTTGGATTTTCTTTGGAATTTATGCTTTTGGTTGCATTTCCTTCGGATCTTTTGTTCTTGGCTGCATTTGCCTTGGGTTTATTTCTTCGGGCTTGTCTTCGGACTTTCCTGTTATGCCTTTCCCGTGGATTTCGCTCGAAGGAATTGACCCTTTTTATTTCCCTCAGGCTTTTGTCCATGCACTTTTCCGTGGCAACTTTTCCGAAGGAATCCTTCGGACTTATGGCTCCTCACCTTTCATTCGGCTTATCTACTTCGGACCTTGCCTTTGGCTTTACCCTCCGAAGGATTTCTTTCGGACAAATTGTCTGCTTGAATTGTCCTTATCTTTTCCCGCAGGTTTTTGTCTCTGTTTATCCTTCGAAGTATTCCTTTGGACAAAAAGTTTGAAGGATATATTCCTTTGTTATTTCCTTTGCTTTGTTGGTTTAGGACTTTATTCTGTCTGTTTTTTGTCTTTTGGTAGACCTCTCCGAATTTATTCGGACTTTTGTCCAAAGGAATTCCTTCGGACAAAAAGTCCGAAGGTATTTTCTTTTGTCTTTGCCTTTACCTTGTTCAGAATGCCCTTCGGAAAATGCGCAAAGGCCCTGTCGCCGACCAAGTGCCCTCTGCAAGGGCTTGTGTCTTTCCTCTGTGCCCTTCAGGAAAGTTGCAATGGCCCTATTGCCGACCAAGTGCCCTCTGCAAGGGCTTGTCTCTGAGAAATGGCTTTTTGGAAAAATTTTAGGGCACCCGAGCTTTTTGTACGACACCCGGGTTTTTTGCAGGGGTCCTTATTCCTTTGAATTTTATTGTGGTTTGATGTTGGGCATTCTCCTTGTTGCCTCCTTGTGCCCACCGTGGACATTCCAACCAACCTCACACTCCAAAAGAGATTGTCATACATATACAACATATTTCAGCCTGTCGTACCAGTTGGGGACTGTTGTACCTTGTTTCCAAGCTGATGGACATAGATTGGTATTTATTGTTAAGTTTACCCATTTTTTGTGAGATTTGTGCAATAAGGGTTTGTTGTAATCAATTTTTAATTTATAATCAGCTCCTTGAATAAATATTATAGTTGGGTTGTTATCAGATCAAAGTGGAAGTTTCGGTTTGCATGTTGTTGTTTAGGATTTATTTCAGCTTGCTTAAATTCAGAATTTTACAAAAAAAAAATCAAAATAGAGAATAATCTTAAAAAGGGATATTACATGTTAAGTAGTTATGCACAGATATAGGTTGTTCGTAGTTTCATATGTCTATATAATGGATCCACTCTGCATTTTAATTTACGGCTTGTTCATTGATCTTATATGGTATCAGAAACTATCAATCAATGAGCCTATGGGTGTTTGTGAGGGGTGTCTTAGGAATGTAACAATGCTTGTGAAGGAGATATGCTGATGTGTTTTAGAGTGTTTTCAGATTTTTCCATTTCCATGTGAAGTAGGAGCACATATTAGGATGAAATGCTTAGAATGTGGAGCCAAAGGCACAAAGTAGAAAAGGTGTGATAGTAAGAGGCGTAGTGATATATCGAGAAGAGTCTCTTTGTCATTAAGCGTGGATTTATTTTGAAAAAAAAAAGACGTAACCTTTGTATAAGGAATGCTTGGAGTGTGAGGAAAGGTTTTTTAGAAGGATATTTGCTGCATCAAAGAAGTGGTGACAACAATCGAATGCTTAGATCTGTGTGGCATTAAAACATAGAAGCAAGGTTTAGTAGTTTGTATTACATTTTGGCACAACAAAACAAAAGGACAAAAGGCGTGAGTGGTGAATTAAGGCATGGGAAAATAGCTCAGTCAACAAAAGGAACTATTGTCTTTGTGAAAACCGTGTTTATCGCGTTTAAAGGCTCGGTGGCACATATTATAAGCACAGGAGAAAGGTGTGGTAGCAGGGAACAAAGAGGGCGTGACCATTGGTAGCAGTGAATTTATCTTTTAAACTTTAACATATAAAACTATAGATATTTATGATTGACCACAACATTCTTTTATGTTATTTTATTTAATATTTTTTTAGTAAAGTTTATTAAATCATTAACTTTATTAAAATTTATTAATTTATGCTTAGTGTACTAAGGACGCTGATTTATTCCATAAATTTTAAACGGAAGGGGTTTTGGGCTGAAAATTTCCCAATTTGTTCATGTTTGATAGGTGAATCCACTAGTGGTGTAAGTCTCGTCTAAAAAGGTACCGTTATCAAACTTAATTGTTAGGCTGGCAGCGGAGCAATGTTTGGGCAAGTGTTTCCAAGGTAGAATTCACTACCCTGATGCTTGGACCCAAAGTAGTTAGTCCTTGCAGATTAAAAGAATTGGTAAATCAACTCATTAGCACACACAAGGTCAAATGAGGATACTGAATTTGGACATTTAGCTGCTCCCATCTTTTCCTTTCTTAAATCTGTTCATTTTCCTTTCACCGTTTTAGCCAGAAATTCTGGATTCAAACACATGTTTCTTTGTTCCAAAATATTTAGGAGTATTTTTCAGCAGTTGCCATTTGTTGTTACTTGCACAACATGTCCTAATTTATTATGAAATCATGGAAACTCTTTTTTCTCTAAAGTTTGATCTTTTGCTTTAATGGAATTTGTTCCCTAGACTTGTTTAATTGTTGGTCTAATTGAAAAGATCCCTAGATGTGAAGTCTGAATTTTAGACTAGCTTCATTGTTTTAACCAAGTCTGAAAGACAATTGTTCATTATATACACTTGGTCTGAAATGCATTTGGGATTTCATTGATCTTATCATCTAAATTCACCTAATTATAAAAGGTCTTAGCATTTTTGAAACATGTTTTTGAAATGTGGGAAAATGTCCCTTTTGGGTAAGATCTGACTTAGACTTAGGCAAATTATCTAATAGTTTTTAGAGTTCTCGCATCTTCTCCTTAAACAATTTAGTCTAATGTTGTTTCCTTTGAGGTTGATTGGTTGAGTGTTTGCATTGCTTCACTTTTAAACTTAGTAATTTTGTGGAATTTTAGACTAAATTGGCTAAAGGGTTTAGAAAATTGGACTGTTTCTTTTTGCTAAATTTGTTTCCCTTTGATTCATTTCCACTTATCAAATTGAAATGACCAAGTAATGGTATGATTTTCTGCTTTTACTTGGTTGTTTTCTGAATAATGGGTCAAGGTTAGCTCTAAGTTTGACAAAATGGTTGTTTCTATTTGCTTAGAAAATGGGATTGTTTCTTTCTACTGAATTTGTTTCCTTTTGATTCATTTCCACTTCTTATCAAATTGAAATGACCAAGTAATGGTATGATTTTCTATTTTTACTTAGTTGTTTTCTGAATAATGGGTCAAAGTTAAGTTTGACAAAATGGTTGTTTCTATTTGCTAATTTGTCTTTCTTTTAGCTTTTCCCTTGGTCATTTTTGTCCATTTTCAAATTTAAATTATAATGGCAACTTTCTTTTTTTGCAAGCTAACAATTATTTCTTTTCTTGCGAGCCCCGAACAAGAAAGGAGATGTCGATTGTAGTCTTTAGGATTTAGTCGATTTTCGGTGATCCAGCAAGCCCCCAGATGAATGGGATGATGCCATGTGGTGAAATTCCACTTCTCTACAGCCCTAGGTCAGTTAGTACACTTCTGGTTTACAACAGAACTTCTGGGTAACTGAGATGTTGCCAAGTGTTTCAATCTCATGACTTCGCTTCCATGGGTCCTCTCAACTTTCACCCCAGGTCCTTGACCTTCCAGATAGTCGAGATGTTGCCACCTATCAAGATCTCACTTTTTCGCTTCCTCGCGGCACTTAGAACAATGAGCCTACCAAAGAGCTTCCAAGTGAACGATGTGATGCCATGTGGCTCAATCTTGCTTCACCATGGTCTAGGAGCAACTTGTACACATTGAACACCCAACTAATCTCTAGATGAGCGAGATCATGCCAAGTGGTGAGATCTCGTTGCATTAAAGAAGCAAAGTAATCGGTCTTATTAGAGCCCTCCATTGAGCAGCGGATAAGTGAGGGGATGCCATGTAGCACGTCCTTGCCAACAGAGGACATGTGGCTATCCATGCTGGCATTATGAGCTTAAATTTGACAACTGTTTCCCCTGTCAAAACCCGAGAATGGACGACATGTCCATTTTGACCTACAGAATTGAGTTGCAATGTGTCTCCTAGTGGCAGATTGATCATAAAATGCAGAATTCAATGCCAACAGGGCAGTGGCATTAAATTTAGACATGGCGTGCTTGTTGTAATCAAACAAAGAGCATAAAAGACAAAATATTGTCTTAAACTGGGATGGTCACCAGTGTGAAAAGTCTAGTCGATTGAGTGCTTTAGTAAGTTTTAGCATCTCCCAACCACCTAGAATTCAATTCAAAAATCAGTCAACATGGCCTTGATCTTGATTTCATTGAGATTTTGCATGATCTGGATCAAATTTGATCTCCAACAGGGATGTCTCATTTAATTCTTGCAACTACCTAGAAGTGGACTGATTAATGACCCCTTGGATTGTAATTGTCTATATAAGAACAGGCAGAAGACTCAGAAGGGGTTGGTTCATTAGAGTTAGAGGTTGTAGTAGAGAGCCAGGTCATTTTATTTCTATATTTCGTGCTTTCTTAGTTATATTTTCCTTTTTGCACAAGCCAAGGGTGTTTGAATACATTTATATAATTTGCTTGGGTATTTGATGAATCCTAGGTTTATTCTTTATGAATTATCTTCTACTTAAAAGCTTTGTGAATTGATATTCATGGCCTGCACATGTATACAATGGCTTGTTTCACTCTATTTGCATAACTAACTTTGTCCTCAGATTCCTACACCGTCTTTTGTTACTGGATATGCTATGCTGGCCATGCAGAGATTGGTTTTCGCAAGGGACTTGTCTACTCAACATAATCGAATCTGTCTTCTCTACAAAACGGGCTCATCTTTTCTCTTCCTACAATTTCTCTTTTGCTTTTTTTTTGATCTCTGTTAGAGTTTGTAGATTACTCTGAAAGTTGCAATATGTGTTTACATGTTTTATCTTGATTGTAAAACTTTTTCATTGTTGTTTTTGCATTGTTGAATGTGTGTATGCAATGAACCAATGTAATAAGTTGGTTGTATTTCTATGCCAAACCCATTTGCTGATGTCTTGGGTAACAAGTTCACAAGACCAACATCTTTCATCATTTATCTGAAGTTTATTTCAAAAAGGCCCTTTGTATGGAATAGTTTACAAAAACCAGCTGAGTGATCTAGTTTGTCAAGCCCTGTTAGATATAGACCTTGGGGAGATTTTCGGATCTCCTTTTAGGGGAGGTTGAACGGTCCCCATCCCTCCTAAGTTGGTATGCTAAAAAGACCATCAACAATATCTAGCAGCATTTGGGTAAGATTAGCATTCCAACTTATGATGGATCCAATAAATGCTCTGCCAGGTCTTGGTTGCAAAAGTTGGACACCTATCTCTCACTAAATACGATGTATGAAGAAGAGGCAATCGAATTTGTTACCCTTCACTTAGGAGTGGCATGAGTGGTGGTATCATGGTATGATCACCCAAGGGCGTGAATCTATTTCCACATTGGAAGATTTCAGTCAGAACTTGACAAAAAGATTTGATAGAAAGGAACCTGAGATCCACTTTAGGGAATTAGCTCAGCTTAAGCAGTATGGAATTGTGGACAACTATATTGTAGAATTCCAAAGATTATCAGTTATGGTTCTTGATGTGATAGAAAGGAGACTTATTGTTTTATTTTTAGGACTAACTGAACCACTCAAAGGTTTGGTAAAAGCCTTTGACCCTTTGTCTTTTCAAGAATCAATTAAGAGGGCTTTAAACTTGGAATCTTCAGGACCCAAGAGCAAGTTCTTTTCCAAGACACCCCCTGTTGGAGAACAAGAGACACCCCCTGTTGGGCAATAAGAGACATCAGTTTTTTAGCTGCCAACCATTTCAACAAGGAGTTTCTCAGCATAAAAAGTTGCCACCGAGATCAGGTAAAGATTTAGAGACTAGAAATGAGCTCATAAGAAGTAATTTGTGCTTCTCTTGCAAGGATCCATGGGAGCTTGGTCACAAATATCTTGGGCGAGGTCAGGGACATTACATAGAGATGATATTAGATGATGAATTAGAAGTAGAGGACCCTTAACCATAAATTTAAAGTGAGAGGTCTAGAACCTGAAAGAAGGGATGGAGATAATTCAAGAGGAACCCTTGCCACACTTATTTCAGGAGGCACCCTTGCTACACTTTCTGGTGCACCTAGATATCACCTTTTCAGAGTTCGTGGAGTTTTGCATGGTCATAAATTCACAGTGTTGATTGATAGTGGGGCAACCCACAACTTCATAGATGAGGGACTGGTAGCCATAAGAGGTTTGAAAATAGAGGACTTTGATGGGTTCAATGTTATTGTAGCTGGTGGTTTTACTATTCCTTGCACGAAGAGAATTCAACAGTTGGAGATTACCCTTGGTAGACACATGGTACGTGATGACTTCTATGTTGTGGGCATAGAAGAAACAAATATGGTTTAGGGATGTAGTGGTTACATTACCTTGGGGAATTCACACATAATTTTCATACCATGGAGCTGAAATTCAAATAAGAAAGAAAAGAGGTAGTGCTCCAAGGTATTGCAAATGGAGCCCTTACAATTGTCACAGCCAAAAGGATGGATAGTTCATTTTGTAAAGGACAAGTAGCAAGGGCAGCCAGATGCTTGGCTTTAGAAGGCATTTACCTTTTTATTGTATGGTAAGTTGGATAAACACCATTTTGATATTCACAAATTTCTGAATAAGTATAGTATGGTGTTTAGTTATTTATCTCCAGGATCGCACCCAAGTGAAGGAACCCAACACCTCATAATTTTGGATCCAGGGTCCAAACATTTTAGCCACCCCAAGATGCACGAAAGATAAATTGCAAAAGTCAGATTTCAGCAGGTAAATGAATCATTGTTCTAAGTATTAGGTACGGTCAACAAACAATTTGAAGGTGAATTTGAAGCTTCAATAAGCACTTTTTCACTACAAAAGAACATGATAAACAAAGGAGGTCATGTGGTTCTCAAGGAAAATAGAATTCTAATTTATATTATGAATTTGGCAATCAATTTGACTTCATGAATTCTGATTTACAGCATAGTTTCAGATTTTCCGAGGCAATCAAGAATTGCAAACAAAAAGCACCTCTAATGTAGGCATTGAGGGTGCAATCTCAGAAGGGGCCATTTGGACTTGCAATTCCTAAGGATGAATTGAGATCCAAGTATTTCTGAGATGGTCAGTTGGGAAGAGTTTGAGCAGTTGAGCTTGCAATTGTTTGATGGCAAACAATTTTGAGAAGGGAAGACTATTATGTTCTGTTTTTGAAAGATTTAATTATGGAAATAATTAATGATAATACTTTTAAGTTGTCTTAAGTCACTTTTATTTTATAACATAAAAACGACATGTATTATTATTAATATGGAGGGCCAAAAAATAATTATTATTAAGTGGATGAAAAATAATATTTTATTAAAAGTATTTTTAAATACTTATGGGATAAAATTTGAAAAGGGAAGTTATAAAAAGAGTTGGGCTCAAAAGAATTATTATTCAATATTCATCTTTGAGAATCAAACCCTAATCCAGAGCTTGAGCCATGGTGTTCAATCTTTTCATGAGGATAAAAACCCTCTGATATACAAGTGTGAAGGATGAAAACCCTCTAATATACAGGTGTGAAGGATGAAAACCTTCTAATCCATTGAGGTGATTCCATCTAGGAATCATAATCGTGCTTGCAAATCGAGGTCAAATCCCAGTTTCAGTGTGATTGAAGATTATTATCAATTTTCAGTTTTGAGGGTTTGGAGTATTTTAATTACTGATGTGCATACTTGGGAAGTTGTCGTTGCTCATTTGGAATTGCTATTAATTGTTTTGGACCCTGCTACTGCCATACCAGTCAGAAAAAAACCCTAGACTGCTACGTTGGGTTTTCTCTCTTCTTGGTTGTGTTGCATTGAGGTTTCATTCACCTACAACTGTGTTGTGTGATTTACTGTTGTGTTGGGTTCCAATCCATCTAGTACTGCTGCATGATGATATAGACAGTTGCTCAGAGTTCATTGTACCTCTTGGCGTCATCACACCACCTCCCTCTAGCAATGCAATAACCTTCCATAGCTGTACAATCTGCTTTATGCCATAATTGTTGATGTCATCTCATATTTAGACGGCTGTACAGTTGTTCAACACAATTTGTAAGTGCTTTTGCTATTAAATAATTACAATAAATACCTGGATTTCACGTTGCATACATTTTCTAAGGTTTTTTGTAGTACTCCTTTGATGATTCAGTTGTATAAACCCAAGTATTTTGTGGACCCAACCCATTTAAATAAATATTTTAGTTGGATACGGTATTTTTAGTATTACATGTGCAATTTATTATCTCATTTCTTTCATTATCAGTATTTTGTATGCTTTCATCTTAATACAATAAGGGTTTCAGAGAAGTTTCAAGAGCGCTTTCAATATTAGTATTGCATGTTGTCTAGTAATAATAATAATGTTCCAATATTAAAAGAGAATCACAATAAAAATTCAGATTTGTGGGAAACCATAAAAAGGGCCATTACATTTTTAGACAAAAATCGAGAGCTTTAGGGTTGATCGAGGGTGACAGACACACTAGGTTTTTTCACATCGTGACTCTTAAACATAAAAATCATGATAGGGTTATAATGATTACTAAAGAGGATGGTAGCTCAAGTTCAAATGTTGAAGATATCAAGGAAGAGGCCATCTTATTTTTTAAGAATCTGCTCTCAAAAATGGTTAATGGCAATGCTGAAGTTGACAATTTAATCTTGGCTTCTATTCCTAGAGTTCTTAATCAAATTGATAATAACAATCTTGAAGATCCCTTATCTCTAGAGGAAGTAAAATTTGTTGATTTATCTATGGGCAGTGACAAGGCATTGGGTCTAAATGGCTTCCCTGTAGCTTGTTTGCAACAATTTTGAGAAATTGTTCAAGAATATATTTACACCACAGCTGATGAATTTTCATCCCTGGTAAAATTCTTAAAAAATTCAATAATACCTTCTTAGTTTTGACCCCAAAGAAACAAGGAGTCAAAGCTTTTAAGGATTTTACACCTATAAGTCTCTGCAATACTATCTACAAGATCTCTACCAAAACTATGGCAATAAGGATTCAACCTTTGTTATCTTCCATTATCTCTCAGCATCAAGGCATTTTTATGCAGAATAGGCAGATTCAAGATGGTATATCACAGCACATGAAGTTCCTCATACTCTGGAAAAAGGAACAAAAAGAAGGTATTGTTGACCATTTTGGTCTTGCAGGCCAAAAATCAGTGTCCCTTTTCGGTTCTTGCCATTTCCACGCCTAGACATGAAGGATAATGCAAAAATATGCTTCCGCAACTCATTTTCTCCTCTTGGCATACAAAAAGGCTCAACTTCAAGAACTTGGTATGGAAGGTATAGGGAGAGTTGGAAGGAGTGATTATACAGTTATTTGCAAAAGGTGCTAAGTTTCATGAGAGTTCCAAAGTTGAGTGCAAGTTTTGTGTTTCAAGCATTCAAGGAGCTCCATGATTTGTTCTCGTGTCTGACAGAGCAAGTAAACTACTTCAGAGGGCTTTTTATCGGCAAAGTGGACCAAGTTCAAAAGGCCAAAGGATCATTTTCAAAAGCCCAAAGGGTAGGTGCCCTTGCAGGGGGCACTCAAGGGACAAACAGGGCCTTCGTAATTCTACCGAAAAGCAACTTTGGAGACAAAGCAGCCCTTGCGGGGGGCAGGTGATGAGCAAAGTGGACCATTGCAAAAAAGTCCGAAGGGTAACTTTGGACTTGAATTGCCCTTGCGGAGGGCAGCTGGTCGAAGCGAGGGGGCAAGGCAAGGAGCCCAAAAGGGACTTGCCCTTCGGAAAAGACTAAGGCAAAAGAAAGGATTTCCTTCGGACTTTTGTTCGAGGAATAAATCCGAAGGAATCCAAGGCAAAGGTCAAAAGTCCTTCGGACATTTTGTTCGAAGGAAAAGACAAGGAAATCCAAAAGATGAATTCCTTCGGACAAAATGCCTGAAGGAATTCCTTAGGACATTTTGTCCGAAGGCATTTGTCAGAGGATTTTCCCGAAAGAAAGAAAGGGCCGGGACTTTTGAAGAAAGATTTCCTTCAGACATTTTGTCCGAGGGAATTGAGAAGCCAAGGCAGCCCGAAGGAGCTCGAAGGGCAAGTGCCCTTGCGGGGGACTCTCGACTGCCAAAAGGGGGACCTTTTCCAAGCTCCGAAGGGACACCTTCCCTTCAGGAGGGTTCAATTGCAATTAGCCAAAGAAATTGCCAAAGGGATGACAGGCTCGAAGACGTCAATCTTAACGAAGTGAACTAGCCGTTGGAGGTTCAAACGTCTGGTGACATCCCCGCGGACGTCAAATTTAGGGCAATGGAATAGCCGTTGGTTCTCAAATATTTAAAGACGGGCCCGCACATGGAAATGAGTTAGAAGAGATGCCGAAAGAATTCATAAGCGCGAACTCGAAGGAATTCAAAGGCCTTAAGGCCAAAAGGAAGAGACTACCGAAAAAGGAGCCCGAAGGGCCAAGAAATGACGGAAAATAGCCCGAGGGCCAAAGAGCCAGAAAAGGACAAAAGCCAAGCATAGAAGCAGACAAAACAGTCCAGGTGGCACAGGGAGCGTTGGCACAAGGAGTTATTACTGCGGGTGGAACAATCTTTATAAAATGGTCATCAAAGAGCGCAAACAATGAAAGCACGCCCTTTTTTTCTTCGATTTTACATAAATGAGCAGCCAGTTGCGCGAGTATTCAAGAGAGCATGGCCCAGTCAACTAACGGGGGATGGCCTTGTCGGTTGATTGGATAAATAACCCATACTCCTGCAGGCCCAAACAGCAGTGGCAGTGACTTAAGTACTTACAACGTGGCTTTCTCATAAGCATTTTAAGGAGAAACGGCAGCAACATGGGCTATTTTCTTCGCTGCAGGAGTGTTTAATACAGCATGGGTCTCATTCCCTTGATTGGTCAATGATCTTTTCCCAGGTTCTCTATATATTGTAAACTCTCATTTGAGAAACATCTCTCATTTTGTAAGGCTAAGCCTTGCCAAAATTTCACCTTGAATCAATAAAATGCATTTTTACCTCTATTTGACTGGTTATATCTCTGAGTGTGTCTGTGCATTAACCTTGTGTTTAGTCATTTTAGCTTGATGCTTTCATAGGTTGACACCAACACACCTGGTGTAGCTGGAGTGCCAGTTCTACAGGTTAATAGGAAGTGTTGCATTTGGGGAGCAGAGACAGAAAAGGGTTATCAGACAGTGTGTTTTCTATAGCACTTGTGGTAAGTTCATTTTCTGTGTGTTTCACTAAGCCTCCCTATTAAAGCTCCCTATAGTCTGATCTTTTCATCAAATAAAGTGTATGTCTGCCTTCTTCTAGTCTAAAGTGTAACTGAGTAGATCAAACCATTTTTTTGGTGCATCAGCGTATTAGTTTAGGTCCTGTTTTCAGTATCCTTCTTTGTTTTCACCCCCCCCCCCCACTTTATATATTATTAGCAGTAAGAGTGAAATAACTCAGAGATGCATCAAAGGGAGCTAGCCCTTATCTAAAGATTCTCCCCTCAGATTTGTCAGACCCACAGCAAGAGGTGAGTCTCCATTGTGCCGCGTGGAAGACAGAAGCTCAGCCTTCTGTCAAGGGTGCAATCCACAGCATCAACAGGTATGATACTGGAACTCGATATAAATAAAACATATGATAGAGTTTCATGGAACTTCATAGACAAGATTCTAGGGAAGTTTGGATTCATTCTTAAATTTGGAAAGTTGGTTAATATTTATATTTTTACTCCTATGTTTTTGGTGATAATTAATGAACCTCCAGAAGGATTTTTTGCTTCTAAAAGAGGAATATGGCAATGAGACCCTTTATCTCCTTATGTGTTTATTATAATCATTGAAACCCTAGACAAAAGCTTATATTTAGTGCTTAATACAGGTAGAATAAAAGGTATTAAACCGGCTTTACACATGCAATTACTAATCAATAATTTGTTGATGACACACTTATTCTAGAAGAAGCATCAATTAAGGAAGCCAAGGAGACAAGGAATATTTTGAAAGACTGAGAATATCTCTTGCCAAAAACCAACCATGACAAAAGCTCTCTATATTTTATCAACAATCCCATTCTCAAAGACAATAAAATTGTTAGTCTTGCGCTGTCAAATCAAAGACTTTCCCTTAAACTACTTAGGGATGCTTCTTTTTATGGGAAGAATGACTCCTAATTGGAATCCACTCATTGAAGATTTCAAAATAAACTTGTTGGATGGAAAGGCAATGTTCTTGGCCAGGCAGCGAAGTTCCAAACACTCAAAAGCACACTGCAAAGTATGTAAATTTATCTTATGTCCATTTTTAAGATGCCTAGGGTCATTGGGGATAAAATTGAACAAATCCAAAGAAGATTTCTTTGGATTGGTACAAAGGGAAAAAATAGGTTTGCATTGGTTGCACGAGATAGAGTCAGTTTGTCAAAAAATAATGGAGACTTGGATATTTGTAAGATGAATGAACAAAGCCCTTATTTCTAAGTTGGGATGGAGATCCTCGAAAGAAAACAATCTTTGGACTTAGATTTTAAAGGCTAAATATTTTGATAAACTAGAGGTTGAGAGGTTGTATGTTGATTCTCTTTCGACTAGCTCACATTTTTGGAAAGTGAGCAAATGAAATGTGGGAAACGGTTAACGGGTCTTGTTTTGGGATGACGTTTGGATTACTAATTACCCTCTTGGTAATCTCCACCTTGGGATTAAATTTGTTCCTAATTGAAGAGAGAAATGGGAGAAAGAGTGGTTGATTATATTGAAGAATCCATTTCAGGTAAAAAATGGAAATCTTTATTTATTAACTCAAATCATCAAGAGGACCTTGATATTGTCTCAAATTTCATTGATCTCCTTAAAGGTGTTCACATCAGACAATTGGATGGAGAGGATGAATTGATTTGGGCCTTGTTTAGTGATGGTTTGTATAGTGTGAAATCTAGCTATAGGACAACTTTAAATGTTAATCCAGATGGTTTCTCTTGGCACAAAATCTAGGACAAAGATCTTATCCCAAAGATAAATTCTTCTTTTGGGTGGCTGTCCAAAATAAGATTCTTACCATTGATAACTTAATGAAAAGAGGTCTTTAGATTCCAAATAGGTGTGTGCTTTGTGAAAATGATAGGGAATCAGTGTTTCACCTTGTTCTCAATTCCCCTTTTGCTTACCAAATCCTAAAAAGCATCCTTTCAAAATTTGAAATGTTTTAGGTTTAGCCAGCTTCTATTCTGGGTCTTGTCATCCAATGGCAGCGTTCTTTCAACAATGAAATTCTTAAAAGGCTTTGGCATTTGGCACTTCCCCATGTTTTTTGGGGGATATGGTGGGAAATAAATCCTCATATTTCAAAATAAAATGAGTTCTGATAGAGTTGCCTTGAGAATCATAGATGCCATTATTGAGAATTTATCAGCAATAGAAAATAAGGACAAAATAATAGATTCTAAATGCAAAATAGTTGTAAATTGGAACTTTATAAAGGAAGAAAACTTAGAAACAACTCAAAGGAAGACAAACAGAAAACTTGTCAAATGGTTGTCCATCCCCAAGATGATTCAATCTGAACTTTGATGGACCTTCAAAAGGTAATTCGGGTTTGGCAGGAGGAATAATTAGAAAAATAGGGGAGACTTATTAGCTGCTTATGTCGGAAATTTGGAAGTTCAAACCAATCATTTGATAGAAACAAAATCTACCTTATGGGGTGTAACAAGTAGCAAAAGAGATAAACTCATTTAATGATTGAAGGAGATTCTTTAAATACTATCAATTGCCTAGCTAAGAAAAACCCTCTGAGTTGGACTATAAACAATCTAATTTTATATGCTATAAGTATTCATCAATGCTTTGAAGTGGTATCGATAGCCCATGCGTACAGAAGACAATAAAGTGGCTGATTGGATTGCCAACCAAGGGGTTCTCAATGATGGTTTTGAAAAATTGTAGTAAATTCAGAAGCTACCTTATGAGGTCATCCTACTACTACAAGAGGATAAACCCAAGTGTTTTTCATGTCTTGAAGATTGAGACAAATGATTTATTGGGGATGATTATCACCAAAACAAATTTTTGGATGTTTGTTTAAAGGGTCGAAACATTCAATCAAAATACCAATTTGGAGTATCATGATGAAATTATCTCCACCCCTTACCAAAAATAATGAATATGGTGATCAAAGGTATTCATTATGAGACTTATTACTAGAAATAAAATTCAAGAAAGAAGGCCCTCAATAATAGCTCTAATCAAGCCAAATTTGCTTTCGAAATGAGGAATCATTTGGGAGTGAGCCAAGACACATGATCATTCATTGTTTTTACTGTGAGCTCAAGCTAAAATGTCCCACCCCAGGAGGACATTTGCAAACTAAAATTTTTGTCTTGTTTGATTGTTTGTTCAATCCTGAGTTTATGTTTTTGGAATATTTTAAAGAAATGCCAGGTAGTGTATGAAATTGCATATAATAAACACAATAAGAAATGTTAAAGCAAATACTAGAATGATTTAAAATCTGATTTATTATTGTTTTGCAAATACAATATATTTAGTTTAGATTTTAAAATGCTTGAGGAAACACTCACTCCATACCCGGATAATGCAATGACAGCAAGTGCAGGTCTAAAACTTATAATAGCAAGCCGATAAACCCTTGGAGTTCTGATGAAGCAATGCCAAAACCAAGCCCTATTACTATAGCGAATCATTGTAGTGCGGGTACTATAGCGTGGCACTGTTCACGTCACTATAGCAGATAACAATAACTTCTTATTTGTACATTAAAACCTTGCAAAATCTGGCATTAATCTCTTTTTTAATGCACAATGTGACTTCTGAATTAAAGCCATCCAATTAGCAAACCTTAAATAATCTTTCACACCTTCGAAAAGCTTGATTCAAAGAGAAGCTATGCTCTCCAAGATTGTTTGCAGCTGAAAACCTTAGTTTCTACCTCCAAAATGCCAAAGCACAAGCCAAGTGTAATGAATGATCAATAATAATCCATGAAAAATTCCAAAATGCCCTTTTATAATATTCAATCTGCATTTGACTTCATCTCATTTAATTTACCTTTTTAATTTCATTTTCTTTTCCTTCCTTTGTGGTGCACAACTTAATAAAATATACTTATTAATCACTTATATCTCCCCTTTAAAATAACACTTTAACACTTATTATAAAGTATACTTTAAAAACATTTAAATCCCCCTTTTAAATAAAGTCCGTATGTCTCCCTCTATGATCTTTAATAATGGCTCTATGACTTAAGTGAAATCATATGTTATAAAGTCATTAATCATCATTAATGATATTCACTTTATATTTAATTATTATTAAAGCATGACTTTAATAATAATTATAATATTATAACTCCATAAATAAAACTCATAAATCAATTCTGTTTGCACCAGGGGGTAGCCCACTACATTCTTTGCTCATCAGGGTGCTTTACTAAAAATAGTAAAGTTGGCCTCCATCGTACAACTGACTTACTATAAATAGTAAGTATATAAAACGGACCCAGAACACCCTGAATAACACCGCCTCTGAATACACCAAAGATTTGGAGAAGAAAACACTGTCAATTGCCAACTGGAGAACTAGCTAACTCCAATACTGGGCCCTCTAAACACCATTATTAGTCTACGAGGTCGCAATGATAGGCTAAACCTCCAACTCTGATGCTCGCTCAAAAAGGGGACATTACACAAGCAGCCTAAATGAGGTTGTAAGGAGTGAAGTAAAGTTTCCAGTTAAATCTTTTTCTTCCGCCAAAATAGGGGTAAACAAGAGCAAGAAGACTGGAAGATTGTGCATTTCTCAAATCATGGGAGGAGATAGATGTAGAGTTGAACCCCAAGCACTTGAAACATCAAAAAAATAGTCTATTATTTGGTGGATTCTCAAACAAAGGAGTTTAATGTTGTCAACTTGGAGTTGCAACCTGAATCGAAGACATGCTGGAATGGACAATCCTCTCTCCAGTTGAAACAATGGGATCTTCTCATGAGGGTGGGTGCCTCAATGATGAGAAGAACCTCCAAAGAAGGTTGGTTCCTGTAAAATGTATCAATGAATCTCTACTCTATGCTGCGAATCTACCATGGAAAAGGGGGAAAGAAACTTGAAAGAAAAATCCTACCTAATGATGGTGATACACCAAAACGTTGATCCACCCTACATGGAACCTTGGACACTGAATCAAACAAGGGAAAAAAAGACCTTTGATTTCAAGTGATCACTATGCATAAATATTTCATGAGAAGATTCGATCTAATGACCAAAGCATGAGGGAAAACTATGGAGAGAGGTCTGATACAAGACACTTTGTAGCCACCTAACATCCACTTACAGTTTTAGCAAAAGACATATAGAACACTGAACATGACCTGCATAATATGATAAGCTAGCAACTAGGTACGAAGCATAATTTGGGAAGGGAGAGAAATCTACCACATGCAAATTGTTGAATGAATATACACTATGTCAGCACTTGAAATCTGAAAGTATAGTCTTATTGAGTGAAGAGGTTACACAACTCACCAATGGCAAAGTCTGGTCTTGCCAAGAGAGGATACAATTCAAGTTTGAAAAGCCAACTTATATAGAAAATTATAACAACCAAGAGTTGGCGTTTGAAAAAAATAGGAAAGAGGCTAAATCCGTCCAACTCAGCCTTTACAAAAAGTCTATTTGCCTTGCATGAAGCTCCTTGGCATTAGAGGAAATGGACAGTGAGTTTGTTGAAAGTCAAACTCTTATCATGCAAAAATGCTATGCCCACCTCCAAATATGGACTTCTTCTTGAGCCGTTTGATCATTTGAAAGCACAAGATAATGAGAGCATGCATGAAATCCACGCCATGCTAAAATTAGAACTCGAATTGAAACGTTGGAAGTTGAGTTGGAATGTTTGAAAACATGAGTTGATCCGGAGATGAGCTTGACTTCAACACCCAGTCAACTGAAGCTTTGACCAGTCAACCGAAAATAGCCTTTGCTTGCATGGATTTTTCTTCTATTTTGGTCTGTCTGTTCATGTTCATTTTCTGCGGACTTCTATTTTCTGTCCAAGTCCAATTATTCCTTCAAAATTCTGTCTTGCCTTTATTGTCTGCGGATTTTATTTCTTGGCTTTTCGTTGACTTCACCTTGGTCTTGGATTTTTATTTTCTGCGGACCTTTTGGATTTCCTTCTTGGCTTATTCCCTTTGATTTTCTTCAAAAATTTTGTTTGACAAATTTTTCTCGCAGACTTTTCTGTTTATCTCCCTAGCCTTACCTTGGTTGTATTTCCTCGGGCTATATTCTCTCGGACTTCTTGTTATGCAATTGTCCCGAATTAATCCTTTGGACAAAAAGTCCGGAGGAATGCCTTCGGACTTTTAGTCCCAAGGATATCCTTCCTCCAATTTTTTTTCTCTTTGCCTTCGTGTATTTTCCATCGGGTTTTTCTTTGTCCCGAATTTCTTCGGACTTTTTGTCCGAAAGAATTCCTTCGGACAAAAAATCCGAAGAAATTAGTTTCCTTTGTCTTTATTCTGCCACCCTTTAGGAAAATTGGAAAGGTTCTGCCACCGACCAAGTGCCCTCCGCAAGGGCTTGTGTCCTTCCTCTGTGCCTTTCAGGAAAATTGGAAAGGTCCTGTCACCGACCAAGTGCCCTCCGCAAGGGCTTCTATCTCTTTGGAACTGGGTTTTCGGAAGAATTGAAGGGCACCCGGGTTTTTTGTAGGGCACCCATGGTTTTTGTAGGGAACCCGTGTTTTTTGTCTCCTTAATTCCTTCGGACAAAAAGTCTGAAGGAATTGAATACTTTGTAAATTGTCCCTTTGAAATTCTCTCGGACTTCTCCCAAGTCCTCTGAACAATCTTTTCCCTCAGACAAAAAGTCTAAGGAAATTGTCCATCTCTTAGCCCAACAAGATTTTGAGAAGACAACACTTTGGAAAGAAAGCACTTGGGAAAGAGAATAGTCGTTGTAAGTCTGAAAAACAAACCTGTATTCCGTAGGTGTCCGAAAGAAAACACTCGCCTTCATTCATAAGCGAACCTACAGGCTTGTAGGTTAACCTTAAGGATGGCTGTAGGTGGTCATTGCAAAATCTGAAAACGAGAACGCCCCTTCGAATCCATTGAATGACCGAAACTTTACTTGGCTGTAGGCTCTTTCCTTGGCTGATACCTTGTTGTAGATGGCTCCTTGGGTGGCTGTTGGTATGCATTTAGGCTTGATGGAACTTTGCAAAACCTTTTCCTTTTCATTATTCAGTACCCAAAACTGATTCACAAGACCAACTGGCACAATATGCAGAGTTCTGAATAGTAGGGATGACAATTCGACCTGTGGGGCAAAATTGTCAACATTTAACAAACTTCATAGCGAGGATCATGGGTTATGACCCACATGTTTCTGTAGAATTTGCAGGGTCATGGAATGTCCTCAAGGTCACAGTCAAAGGTGCATTCTTTGAGGTGTGTAAGGAGAGCATCGTTGAAGTCACCAACTTGAGCATGGAAGACATCAAATACTACAAGCAAAAAAGGGAGACAAAAGAAGTTCGGGCTTTTATGTATGGCAATGAGAAATTTATTGAATTCCAAGGGGGATATTCAGAGACTCTATTCAAAAGCCATGGAATGAGGTCCTTCACCAAATTATGAGGTATGTCAGTTTGAAAGAAAGATACAAAGTTGCTTTATCTTATCATTTGCCTTTTTGGATCACTTCAGACACTAAAAATTGTTAAGCATTCCTTTTTATATGCTTATATCCATGGAGAACTCTGTTTTGGATGTTAAGCGCGATAAATGTTTGCTCCCTCTCCATCAAGCTATTATCTATTTTTTGTTCCACCAAGCCAAATCCTAGGTCTCTGGCCCTCTTCCCAACACACATATCAATCTCATTGAGAACAACTCTTTGGAAGCCTCTATTAAGCCTATTGTAGGTGTTGTTGGAAACCATCCTGTTAAACCTAAATCTATGAAATCTATATCCATTGTAATCCCTCCCGAATACACTATTGTTCCAAAAAACACACAAGGAAAACTTTCCAAAAAAATTTCCTAGGCCTTGACTGAGGAAACTTTAAATTTGGAGGACCAATTGGGTGTTTCTGCCAGCCACGATTCTTGTGTTCCTTCATCCAACAATGATTTGTTTGCAAGGGGCAAGATGTTTGAGAATTTTGTAGGGAAATTAGAACAAGACCAAATTTCAGATCCTACTAAGAGAAAAGGTAAAAGAAAGACCATTGAGAACAAAATAGACTTAGATAAAATTAGTTCTTTGGAAAAGAAGGTTAACATCTATAAGGAAGCCCTGAAATTTGTGTTAAAAAAAAATGAAGACCTGAGAACCAAAATCAATCAACTGAATCTCCAAATTGGTGAGAAAGATGATCATGGGAACCTGACTTTGAACAAGGATACAGGGGACTTAACAGAAACAGTTAGGGAATTAAAAAGTAAAATGTCTCGGCTGGAGGAGAAAATGAATCAAATGGATAGCAAGAGAGAAGCTCCAAGCGGATATAGACAAGTTAATCCATAAACTGTGCAACAAGTATCACTATTATGCATGGTAGTCTCAAACAAGAAATGAAAAAATTATGGGAACCAGAGCCAGCAAGAGAATTAAGATGAAAGAAAAAGAAAAGGCAACTGAAACAAAGGAGGTGAATTCTAACATTGTTGAGGACTAGCTCAACTTCATGGCTGAAGAATGGTGGTGGCCATAGCTCTTAGTGACTTTATATCATCTTAATCTTTTCTATGATGTTTCTTAGCTGTCTTTTTGCTGCAGTTGAGCTGGTTCTTGTTCGTTTGTTTGCGCTGTTTGTGGGCTTTCGGTAAGCCCTGTTTTATTATGGTATTTTTTGTGATACTTTCATGCTTATCCTAGCTACTTGGCTTTGTAAGGTTTGTGGCCCTTGCAAAACCTCTTTTATAAATCTCTAATAAAATAAAAAAACTATTTAAAAATTTGACCCAAAACTTGATTTTTCATCATATTGGCATGTCATACAGGTATACAATATTTGCTATCTATGGTTTTCTTTGGTACAAAGTTACAGCATCACGATCCACTTGTTGCTTAGTATCGTATTTGATTACATTGTCCGTCTTTCTTAACTTGTTGCTGGCTGCCACTCTCCTCCACCACTGCATTCGAGTAGCAAATTCTTATCTTGTGTTCTCTGGAAGCCAACCCTTGACTGTTTTCCCCGTGGATCCAGTTCACGAGTGTGCTCCACCTTGTTCTCCTGGTCCTTGCCCTATGAATGATGGAATGATTATAAGTGTAAATGTATGCATTGTATGCTCCGTTTTTTCCTAGCTCACACCCCTTCATCCATACATACAGATTATCGATGTCTCCTTCGAGTTTCTTACATAAAGGTGGCTTGAGCTCTTTAATGTTGCGGATCATTCCCCCAAATTTTTTTGGTGCACCTAACCTTGAGAAAAGCCCATGGTTCAACATAACAAACAAACCATAAAAAGGGGTCCTTCGATGGGTTTAATCAAAATTGTAAATAATAAATAGGTTTAATAATAATTGTAAATAATAATAATAATTATTATTATTGTTATTTAATTTGTTGGATGTTTTAATATTGGTATTATTTTTTATATTATATTTCATATTTAAAATATTTTATAATACTAAATAATTTTAAAAATTATCTATTGTAATTATAACAAGTTAAACACTCCTTTACACTTTGAAATCATATATTATTATTTTAAAAGTAAAGAATCATTGTATCTGTATTTGATATTAACAAAGCTTTACAAGCTATCCATAAAATATTTATGTTTTAAAATTTATTTGGTATAATCTCTTTTAACTTATTTTTAATTAATTTTGTGATTCAATTTTGATATAAATTATCAAAAGGGTTGTAATTTAATTAGTGTAGATGATAGTAAGTCATATTTGTTACATCAATTACTATAGTATAACTTTTCAAATATATAGAATAAAATGGAATAAGGCTAGATTCGAGTCCTAAACAAATTTGGTGAAATAGATGCTCCTCAATTCTTAATACTAATCCAAAGAAGTTCAATTATTTGTTCACCCAATGCTTACATGCTACAAAGTTTTAGAATTGAGATGTTTACTCTTCAATTAAAAAATTGATATAAATATTTATTTTTTTATATATCAAATTTTATTTTTATCATAAACATTTGCACACATTTATGCTCTAATACTGTGTAAATAAAAAAATAATAATAATAATTATAAAGCAAAGAGTATATTAAAACATATATACCTTTTAATTTGTATTTAATGGTTATATGTATAATAAAATGAAGACCTGAGAACCAAAATCAATCAACTGAATCTCCAAATTGGTGAGAAAGGATCATTGGAACCTGATTTTGAACATGGTAACAGAAACAGTTGGGGAATTAAAAAGCAAAATGTCTCGGCTGGAGGAGAAAATGAATCAAATGGATAGCAAGAGAGAAACTCCGAGCGGATATAGACAAGTTAATCCAAATTAGCAGAACTACAATCATAAACTTTGCAACAAGTATCACTATTATGCATGGTAGTCTCAAATAAAAAATGAAAAAATTATGGGAACCAGAGCCAGCAAGAGAATTAGGATGAAGAAAAAGAAAAGGCAACTAAAACCAAGGAGGTGGATTCTAACATTGTTGAGGACTAGCTCAACTTCATGGCTGAAGAATGGAGGTGGCCAAAGCTCTTAGTGACTTTATATCATCTTAATTTTTTCCATGATGTTTCTTAGCTGTCTTTTTGCTGCAGTTTAGCTGGTTCTTGTTTGTTTGTTTGCACTGTTTGTGGGCTTTCGGTAAGCCCTGTTTTATTATGGTATTTTTTTGTGATACTTTCATGCTTATCCTAGCTACTTAACTTTGTAAGGTTTGTGGCCCTTTCAAAACCTCTTTTATAAATCTCTAATAAAAAAAAACTATTTAAAAAATTGACCCAAAACTTGATTTTTCATCATATTGGCTTGTCATACAGGTATACAATATTTGCAACACACATGGATAGTCTTCCTGAACTAGCAAGTATTTATCCAAATGTCAAAGTTTGTCATTTTCAAGTGGACGTCAAAGGCAATAGAATGGATTTTAAGGTTGTAAATAACTTACCTTTCACCTCACTTTTACTCATATGGTTGATGAAAGTTCTACTTCATCGACAATTTCATGTACTAACCTCGAGAAAACCACTCTATCTATTTGAAATTTGGAAATCCTTAGTTTTCTCTTAAAGAAGGTCATATAAGTGTCCCACACTACGGTCTGCTGCTAGCTGGTATTGCTGGGCTGCCAAACTCGGTTGTTGAAGAAGCTAGGCGTGTTACACAAAATATACTGGAGAAGGTAATTGAGACTTTTTCTGCATATGTTTTTGTTCTTTTCTAATTTTTTATTGTTTATCATATGTTTCTACATTTTTTTAGAAATCGTTTACTTTTTGTTTATCATATGTTTTTGTCTTACTGAACAGGAAACTAGGAGGCTGGAACAAAGCCATATGCAGTATCTTTCACTGCGAAAGGAGTACCGTGTTGCACAAAGAGTTCTATGTTTGAAATATGCAAACGTGACAGAGGAAGATCTCCGCAGCTCTCTACAAACTTTGAAGGAAAGTTTCATAGATGGGAGATTGTGAAGCTCCTCTAACTTGATCGTGACTTTCTTGGTGGCTTGACACCCTGTTTTGTCTTAATTTCATAACGCTTTCTGTTTTCTTTGATCACCCTTTTCAGAAAAGATTTAGGATTGATTCAGCATTAGATGGGAGAATGTGAAGCTCCTCTACCTTGATGGTGACTTTCCTAGTGGCTTGACACGCTGTTTTGACTTTTCTGTTGCTTTTTGGTCGCCTTTTTCAGAAAAAGCTTTATAATTGATTCAGCATTATATTTTTTTTAAGCTACTTTCATTATAATTTGAATTGTGCTTCATTTGTGAATCTAACTTTACTGTTATACAGCCCGCCAGATTCAAATCCCAAAAGAACTGCAGTTGTTAGTACGTCCATTAAAAGGCTTGTTTCCATGCTTCCTAACAAATGGTAATTGCATTGGGTCATAGAACAACAGTTCACCCTTTGGCTAACCATACCAAGATATTATCGTCCTCATTGGTTGATTACAAAATCAATTGTTGGGGATTAAGAAAAAGAGCAAAATGGAGATTTTCTAGACAGAAGCATCTTTTTATTGCTCTCATTTTAGTAAATGGGAAATTGATGAGTTAATGTGTTTAGTTCAAATAAGAAGCGGGAGGCTCCCTTCCACTTCTCTAAGAGAGGATAATTAGTCAAGGCATGAATTAGAAGAGAGAAAAGAGCCACATCAATTCGGAAAACAAAACCACGAGTTGAACAGAATCCAGTAATAATGCAGGATTATGTTGGAATTTGAGAAAAATACACTTTACAATTAAATCAAAGAATCCAACCAAAAAATCTAAGATGTTGGTCAATAACGTATCTTCTTGCAAGAGAGAGAACTAATATCCGGTAAGGATGGTTATTTTATCCAAGGAACCAATTGATTTGACTCTATTGAATTGAGGGTTGTAGAGGACTAGTTCCATGTTAATATGGTCTAAAATCTATGGCTTTCTTTGGTACCAAGTTTTCTTTAGCACCAAGCTATCTATGGTTTTCTTTGGTACAAAGTCACCGCATCACGCTCCACTTTGTTGCTTAGTATTGTATTTGATTACATTTGCCCGTCTTTCTTAACTTGTCGCTGGCTGCCACTCTCCTCCACCACTGCATTCAACTACAAATTCTTATCTTGTGTTCTGTGGAAGTCAACCCTTGACTCTTTTCCCGTGGATCCAGTTCACGAGTGTGCTCCATCTTGTTCTCCTGGTCCTTGCCCTATGAATGATGGAATGATTATGAGTGTAAATGTATGCATCGTATGCTCATACCCCTTCATCCATACATACAGATTATTGATGTCTCCTTCGAGTTTTTTACATAAGGGTGGCTTGAGCTCTTTAATGTTGCGGATCATTCTCCCAAATTTTTTTGGTGCACCTAATCTTGAGAAAAGCCCATAGTTCAAAACATAACAAACCAGCCATAGAAAGGGGTCCTTTGATGGGTTTAATCAAAATTTTAAATAATACATGGGTTTAATAATAATAATAATAATAATAATAATAATAATAATAATAATAATTATTATTATTATTATTATTATTGTTAAATTTGTTGGGTGTTTTAACATTTGTATTATTTTTTATATTATAAATTATATTTTATATTTAAAACATTTTATTATATCAAATAATTTTAAGAATTATCTATTTTAATTGTAATAAGTTAAACACTCCTTTACACTTTGAAATTATATGAAAAATAAAGTATTATTGTATTTGTATTTGATATTAACAATATTTTATAAGTTATTTATAAAATATTTATGTTTTTATTTTCATTTGATATAATCTCATTAACTTATTTTTAATTAATATTAGGATTTAAATTTGATATAAATTATCGAAAGGGTTCTAATCTAATTAATGTAGATGATAATAAATCATAGTTGTTACATCAACCACTATAGTATAACTCTTCAAATATATCAAATAAAACAAAATAAAGCTAGATTCGAGTCCTAAACAAATTTGGTGAAATAGATGCTCCTCAATTCTTAAAATTAATCTGAAGAAGTTCTATTATTCATTCACTCAATAATTACATGTTGTAAAGTTTTAGAATTGAAATGCTTACTCTTTTATTCAAATATGATATAAAATGTCTATTTTTATATATATCAAATTTTATTTTTATCATAAACATTGGCACACATTTATACTCAAATAATAATAATAATAATAATAATAATAATAATAATAATAATTATTATTATTATTATTATTATTATTATTATTATTATTATTATTATTATTAAAAAACAAAGAGTGTATTAAAAAACATATACCCTTTTATTTGTATTTAATGATTATATGTTTACCAATTTGTTAGAATTCATAATGCTTTTTGAAATTAAAATTTAAATATTTTCTTAGCATTAATTTGGGGACACATATATAAATAATAAAATATATATTAATAAAAAATAAAAATCCAATGAATTAGGCTTGTATTAATCCAACTCAATTATTTGGATGTTTATGTGACATGATTAGTATTTTTATTTTTAATTTTATACCAATATATAAATGTTAAAAATGGTTAAATATACATTTTTTGAAGTTAAATATAAATTAATTTTTAATTTATTAATTATAAAATATTAAATTTGATTTTTGGATCATAAATGAAAAGTTAATATTCATTCTATTTGTATTTTAGATTAATCTTACTTTATAACTTATTCAAGAAAAGAAAACAATAGCTTTACTTGATAAAATCTAATTATCTTAATTTTAATTCTAACATTAAGATTAAAACTTGGCATAAGTTATTTTTATATTCATTAAAGGATTTGCATAGTGATGAATAAGACCAGGTGTGTGGTGGATAATGCCACAATTAGTAAGAAGTGGTGGATTGTTAATTAGACTAATCTACCCAAACATGTTGGAGATAAGCACAATATTAACATATAAATGCAACTTTTATTCAATGTGTAAAAGAGGGGAAAGATAAATATGTATAATATGTTGGAAAAGCTAAGAATGAAAATCTTATTATTAGAAATGGAATGTGTCCTTGTGGATTTCCTAGATTGTTGCAAAAGAATACTAGATTGCATATGTATTTGAATGTTATGGAAATAGTAATAAACTCCTTTTTGGTCTGTGTGTGATCTCTTGGATATATTGATGCATAGATGTCTAATGTGTTTCATTACAATACGTATACATACACGCATGATTACAAGATGGTAATTATAACAATGGTTGCATGCAAGATGATTACAAACTCTTTCATTTTCCTTGAACAAATGACAATTGAGATTGATGTGTGGCATGTTGAGGAGTTATTTTGACATGGTGCAGGAATAGAGTATGCCACATACCAATGAAGTGTTGACAAACAAATTCTAGATGTAGAGGTCATATGCATGTATGCAACAACATGTGCCATGTAAAGAAGCAAGGTGCAAGTGTGTTGAAGTGTCAAAAGGTTGTGAGGTGTTGTGCAATAATGCAAGAATTTGTGCATGTTGCAAAGTGGTGTATGGTATTGAAGAAGTTATAAATGTTGCACATAAAAGTTGGTGCAAGGTTGTAGGAGTTGCAATGTGAGATGCACAAGACTATAAAGGTTGCAAGTATTGTGAAGTGCTTGCATGGGATTGCAGAAGTTGTGAGGGTTGCAAAGCAAGTGTACAACATGTGTGGGACTAACTAGGCCAATACTCCAAGATACCACAACACTTCATGGATACCACAGAGTGTTGGGAAAGTTGTGATGTGAGGAAGAGTTATGCAGCATGTTGTAAGGAGTTGTGTGTGATTATGAGTGTGTATGCTTGTCACAAGATGCTTTAAGGGTGAGGAGTTCAAGTTCCACAAGAGAAGTGAGGAGGCTTGCATAGCTTGATTGGTTGTGAGGCAGGCTACAAGGTTATACATGGATCATTAAAAGTTTATTTTTTTCATTCATGGCACAAATGTAAAGCTTTAATGCCTTATAAATAAATAAAATACAAAAACTTACATAAAAAAACATGTTAGTAAAATATTAACCTTGTATTTGCACTTTAGGCTTTACATATTCATCACTTTGTTGGGTATTCGCCCTACTTTTTTTTAGTTAAAATGTGTAATGAAATTACTTCATCAATAAAGTAGAATCATAGGGATATATCATAGTATGTGTTAAATAATATCATAATACTAGAATAAATGACAAGCCACTTTGAGAAAGAAACTTCCATAACCTTACAAGAAGGACAAATTTTGCAATATGATAATAAAATACTAACCACTGCTTCTTATATATACCCTTATTATGTGATTAACACATTCTAGGTTGAACCTACCACCAATATGAATCTATATAAATAATCACATAATTAAATGTTATGCTAACCACAAGTCACCCACACATATCTCAATGCACACTATAGTTTAAGGGTGTAACATGCCTCTCCTCGTCAAACTAATGTTGTCACCAATGCTAACAACCTCTAGATGCTTTTATACAAACGTTTCATCCTCCCATGTCTTATCTTTATTGTCTATTTTTTTCCACTTGATCAGATATTTGGTAATTAGCCTCATCGTCACCTCTTAATGTGAATTTGAAGGATTTCTTCAAGTTTGAAAATGAGTTTGGCCTTCTCATCAAGCTTTTGTAACATTCACTAGGTGTAAACCTTTTGTCCAATGACCTCTTTCAAGTAGGAAACATGGAACAAATGTATTTTCATGGACTCAGTAACTCCAGTTTGTATGCTACATGGTCAATCGTATGTAAGACTTGATCAGGGCCATAATATCCTTTTATTGTTTCAAGGACATTTGTTTATATGGTTGCAGTTGCCCAAACACTTAATCTCCAACTTCAAAACATTGTTCACTACAATGTTGGTCAACATACAGTTTTGTGCCATTGTCAATTCTTTATGATACTAGAGAGTACCTCTCGTTAGCATTGAATGTGTTCTTTTACCACTCTAACCTTTGGTTGAACCCTCAAAAATGAGGTGATGGATACTATATGGTACCCATATATATAGAAATTGAGGACGGCTCAGGGAAACTCCATAATGAGTATCTATTCACACTACAAAGCTCAAATCATAGAAAGAGATTCATCAACAATTGAGACATTGTATTACACTAACATAATATACAATGTACATGTGTGCAATCAACAAAAGTTGCACCAAAATAGAAATCTCTAACATAATACATCTCCAATAGATCTAGAGATGACTCTAAACTCTTAACTTTCCATAAGGACAAAAGATTCTTATATTAGAAAAAAAAGATGTGAGAAATTGTTATTAGTTGAGTGAAAAGTGGGATATGATCATTCCTTAAGTTACAACTTAATTTCTCGGACATGTGAGGATAACTACCACTTAAATAATGTTGTGCACATAACCAATGCATATAATAAGTCACACCTTGGTAACACAACACCTAAGATGGACTTCACATTAAGTGTGAACATGACACACACTAACACTTGAATATCAACTTAGGTGATATGGTAAAAAAAAAGATGTCTTAAGATCAAAATATAGGTCCCGATAACTAGGTTTGTAATGTCCCAATTTTGGGCCAAAGATTCAAATAAAGATTTTTCTTAAAATCCATAAATTTTTGAATTCTAAAATTAGCAAAATCAACAAACCCTAGCTAAAGTAGATGCTTCAAAAATATGCAAATTGTATTCAAACCCTAAGCACCAATGTGTAATAAATAAATAAGTAATTTCCAACAATTACCTTAATCAAATATCACATTAATATGATCCAATATGAGCCGCAAACTGAATATATATATATATATATATATATATATATATATATATATATATATATATATATATATATATATATATATATATATATATATAACCTTTTTACTCCTTGAATGTAGATGAATTTTTAATTTAATCTTGTTAGAAAATATCTAATTTTATGTATTAAAAACAATAGTTGAATAATAACCAAATCTTACTCAAACCCTTGCAAAAATCATAAATAAGATATCAAAAATAGCCAAACAATTTTAACGCCCTTTTAGGTCACTCAAGGTGGTCAAACACCTTTCCAAACCAAGTCATCCTAGGTATAATTTGCAAACAAAAATTTAGAATTAATTGTTATCCTCCAACTAAGGTTTTAGACCTCTTCAATCATCATCCACTCATGCCCAATCAAGTCACCTCACTTAGAAAAAATCAAACAATAATTATTAGCCTCAAATCAGTAATTTGTGAAGTCAAACCCTCATAAAATCTGTCGAATAAAAGAAATAGATAATTCATAAATTATTATTTATTTATTCACCAAATTGTTCTTGGAACCCTTGCCACATCACATAGAAAATCAATGTCACACTTCAACAATATTCATCAATATATTTCAGCAATGAAACTTGATCAATCGAGCATCAAATTATCCACAAAACCCTCTCAAAGATCACACAAAGCAAGTCATCTCACTCTAGGGCAAGTACCAAATCCACCTTAGCAAAGGTGGTGTCAAAAAATATTTTTTGTCAATCATTTGGCTCCAAAACCTAAAAAATAATTATTGGGCATGCATCCCAATATTTCTTCAAATATGAAGAATCACAATATCAAATTCAACATATCTTTTAATTGAAATCTTTACCATGTACTTGTACCTTCCAAAGGGGAGCGAACCACTTTGGAAGGGTCAAATACTTCTCTTAACTCTCTTTGTCAACTTTTTAGAACATCTTCTCTTTTCTTTTGATCACTTTCAAGTTGACATTTCTTTTTTACAAATACTAATAATATTAAATTATTTAATTAATAAATAAATATTAATTAAAATTACTTTTAGGCAATAATCCAATAATTATTTCTTCTAGATATCTTAGTGGTAAAAATCACTTTTAAAAATATTCTATTAATCAATTAGAATTGTCTTATATGGATAAATGATAAAATCACTATTCGGACAACCATAATTAATTAATAAAATAAAACCCCAAAAGTGATCCCTTAGTCTATAAAAAAAGTAGACTAAAAGTCTTCATTACCTATTCATAAGTGATTTAGAAATGAGGACATTACAAGGCCTAATGAGGTACCCATGTACAATGCAAGACTAAAAGATTAATGAAGTTGTTGAACTCAATGTCTACCAAATTTGATGAAGCCTCCAAAGGAATGAATCAAAATGAGTTTCTATAAATTTGGTTATGTGAACAAGAGTAACTATTGATATGTGTTCCATCTGAACAAAATGCATGGTGAAAACCAAAGAGCGTCGGCTCAAAAACTTTTTTGAATTTTTAAAACCCCAAAAGGGTTGGGTCGATTACAGTTTTGGCATGAACAGAATACATAATGATTTTTAAAATCTCAAAAGGGTTGGCACAAACATGCGCTTAGACCAAAAAACAACAAAACTCTGCATATGCTAGAAACAATCATAAAATACATAGCATACTCAAACAACTAAATATGCATTAGCAGTACACAACACCCCCTATCATGTTGATTTGTAACTTGAATTCACATGCTATTTTTTTAAAGTGTGTTTTTTGCATCTTTACAACTGTCACATAAATAGTTTGATGTTGACTAAGATTTGAATTTTTTTAGCATAATGGCCTATTTTGTAAACTTTTAATCATATTGCTTGGCATTGAGTATAGATGCCTTCTCCTTTTCAGAGGGGATCATTTTTCAATGCTTTATATAGCTCCTTGGTAAGATTTTCAGTTGAATTTTGTACTCGTCTTAATTTATAAAGTGCTATAGGTGTTTTGCTATGTTTACTTTCATGTGTGTGTGCTTTGTTTTGTGCACCCATTTAAAATTTTAGTTGTTGAGTACTTTCATGTGGTATATTAGGCATTCTCACTTGAGGATTTTTTAGTATTTTTTCTATACACCTATTGCATTGACATTTTTAGAAATAATGAGTTGATTTGTCTTCACTCGATAGTCAACATTATGGGCGGAGGGACGGGGGGTTGGAGTGTTGTGTATTGTTAATGCTTCCTTGGTTTTTTGTGTATACTATGTACCTTTTGTTTGTTCCTAGCAGATGTAGAGGTTGGTTGTTTTTCATATCAGAGCATTTCTATGACACCCTTTTGGGGTTTCTGAAATCATTATCTATTTTGTTCGAAGCCAAATATATACTTTAGCCAACCCTTTTGGGGTTTCAACATTCAGAAACATTTCTAAGCCAACCCTATTTGGTTTTCATGCTACATTTCACTTAGATGGAACATGTAATCAATAGTCACTTTTGTTCACACAACTATATTCATGGGAGCTACTTTTGTATCCTTCATTTTTTTGGAGGCTTTATTAGATTCAACAATCATCTACATTAATAACTTCATAATTCTTTTGCTCTATTATTTTACGTGGATAGTTTATCATGTTTAGTTATTGGGGCCAATACTCTAAGTTTAAGACTTCTCTTTTACCACATCATTTAAGTTGAGTTCAAAGGGAGTGTTGGTGTGTGTCATTTTCACACTTGATGTGAAGTCCATCTTAAGTGGCGTGTTACCAATGTGTGACTTATTATGTGCATTATTTATGTGCACAACATTATTTAAGTGGTAGTTATCATCATGTATTAGAATGGGTGCATTGTAACTTAGGGAATGATTCTATCACACATTTCACTCAACCAATAACAATCTCTCTCTCACCTCTTGGTTTTCATATATAAGGACCATTTTTGTCCTCATGGAAAGTTAGATTAGAGCTTAGAGTCATCTCAAGCGCTGGTGGAGATGTAGTATGTTAAAGAATTATGTTCTAGTGCAACTATTGTTAGTTCCACACATGTATATTATATATTCGGTTAGTGTAATACAATGTGTTATTTGTTGGTGAATCTCTTTCTATGATCTGAGCATTGTTGTGTGGTTGGATGTTTATTGCAGAGATGTTGGAAAATTTTACATTTCATTACAACACCCCTAATTATGCTCATACGGGGAATTGATAGTAAAGTTTTTATACATCGACCCTACAGCCCAATGGACAAGGCTTGGGTCACATACTGAAATTTGTTTATTCTTTGAATTTTCAAATGGTAAGGCATGGATTGGTTTTCAGTGTAGCATTATGGATTTATATGCATTTAAGGAGAATAACACGGTCAACACTAATCTAGGAGTGTTGAGTCACAAAGTTGGGGTTGTTGAGAATATCTCAACAATTTTTATTTCGACAAAAGAGAGATAGAACTTGGAATACAACTTGGGATATAGGGACTTGAAGATCCTTCTTGCATATAGGCTTTGGATAACTTTTTAAGATTAAAAAAAAAATAGAGGCTTTATTATCACTATTGAATATTTCATCTTCTGCATTTGAATAGAAATGAAGTTCATGAAGAATCATATAAAATTTTATACATTCTAATGATGTAGTGAAGGATCATTGCTCCGGATTTGTAGATCAGACCTTGGAGCTAAGTCCCACACTTGAAAATAAGATTAAAGATAATGGTCTAACAAGGATAGTCACAATGATATGCTTTTATATCGGATGATGACTATACTTGGGCAAGTTAAAGGAGAAATTGATTTCTTTTGGAGTTGGTCCTACTAGGGCACATTTCTCTTTACATGGGCAATAGTTCCAACCATTTAAAGTTATGAAGATGCAACAGATTTCACGGTCACAGACAGATTAAAAACAACTGTGCAAGGAAATCTGGTCTTCTACTTAAGTGTGGACTCCATTGGCTTGTTTAGAGTTGTCATTCTTGTTCTCATACACAAAATATGGGGAGGTTGTACGATTGGTTTGGCCATGGCATGCTAAAGTACTTTTGGTCTTGTTACGGGTGTTTTTATTTTGAGATTTGATTTGATTGAAATTCCTAAGAGCGTTTGGAGGAATGCAAATTGGACTTACCAACAGAAAGTTTTGTCCTATCGAATTGCTAAGATAGTAGTTAAACTTGATGATCATCAAGAAATCTCAAATGCAATTGTAGCTAATCGGGCAGGCTTCAAATCAAATATCACAGAAAATTTTGCTCGTAAAAGCAGATTCACATATGGAATGGTGATCGATCAAATCACAAACCGTGATGAATCTAGTACTATATGCACCAGTAAAGCTCATGCTTTGTCAAGCGGAGTATGGATGAACCTACAATGGCATTGAGTGGTACTGGTATCGATCTCATGGCTGTTCTACAAACAAATATTACACAGGACAACATAATATTTGTCAACGAAACCTTGAACCATGCCAGACATCACTCGAGTTTCCGAGTCCTGTTTAGACGGCTTCACCATTTTTGCATCACAAGGGCATAAAAACTTGTCAACACCTGGAGCGGGAAGTTTCCAATACCATTTCAGAAGTACAAGGCTCAAATGTATGTGAAAATAACACACCTGTGAAGCATCTTCAAGAGGGGTTAAGACAATACATCAAGTTCTTTGAAAGAATGCATGATACTTTCGTTTGTATCTTTTGCACTTGTAGAACCCTTTTGATGAGCTCCATTAATTTCGAAACACCAGAAGTCATTTGATTCTGCTTTTGAAACTATTGATCGAAATCCTAAGATTGATTTGGATGATGCATCTGGATTGAAGCTTCCTATTGTATATGAAACAATCGAGCTGAAAAATGTTAATTTTCATTATCCAACTCGACTAGAAATGGTGATTTTGAGCATTTTAAATCTCAAAGTGAGTGGTGTTCAAACTGTTGATATAGTGAGAAAGTTTCGATCGGGACATTAAACTTGCACTGGCCTTACAATTTGAGTTTTGTTCAAACAGATATAGGAACTCGGTGGGATCACCTACACACGTTGGATTTCGTTGCTCTCCCAAACATCCCCTCGGAACACTACACTGTTTCGTACATCTCCAAACTCTGCCTCCATGCTACACACTCTTCTGGATCACGTTCCTCCTGCCGACACCAACTGCATAACCTGATGCCCCTGCACACACACTCCTCGGATCCCGAGCACCATGCTTACAATGTTCTCGGATCCCGCCGTCCTGCTAAACACATCTGTGGAACCCGTAATATGTCCAAAACCTTCACAGGTTTTGCCATGCTGTCAAACATCTCCTAAAACCCGAAACTGATCACTTTTGTCATGGAAGTCTCAGGGAAGATGTTAGAAAATAAGATTCTCAATCTTGTTCAGTTCAAATGCACCAATGTTTTCGAGACTACAGAATTGTTTAATCAGCTTTGAGAGATGATGAACATGACATGATTGGTACTAGTCAACTAGACCTTAGATCTGAATTCCAAGGAAGGAAAATTTTAGATAGAGATGATGGCCAAAATTGCATTGCAATATAAAATGCTCCTGTACAGAATGTGTTTGGAAAGAGGTTCTTGAAATGGGTTGAATAATGACGAAATTGTATGAGTAATTTAATGAAACAGACAAAATTGGATGCTAATAGACATAGATGAGAGTAACATATGAGAATCCAAGAGTTCAATGTCTATCACAAGAATCGATTAATAAAGTCATTTTAGAGGCTTTGGAATCCTGCAGAAAGTGATGAACGAGGCGTTATTGGTGTTTCAGAGACCAATTTTATTGAGCCTGCCCATGATAAGTAGGGTTTTGATTGCACGACTGTCATGGCAAGAGTTGAGTCTTGTTTGATTGATATGCAGGGAAAAACCTATTCAAACAATTGCCATATGGTTGGATATGCTCCTAGGGGTAAATAGAAACACGAAAAAGATTAATTTTCATTCAAAAGGGAGACAAATGGGATTGAGATTGCTAAACCTTCTTCTACTGGTGAGATAGAAACTATGCCTTTAGTTAAAGATAATGTTCCTGCTATGACAAGTTGTAATTATGGCCCATGAAAGTGAGCAATCCAATCACGATATAATGCAATTAGAAAGACTCTGATTTTTGCCAAATAAGTGTTGAAATTGACCCATGAAGAAGTTCAACACCAACAACCACAAAGGTTAAGTAAATCATCGCAATCTAGGAAGCATTTTGTTTGACAGCGAAAATCTCCTCAAAGACATTTGGATTACCTTGAACTGCATGGAGGGGGAAATATAAAATTGTACGAGACCCATTCAATCACTTTGGATCATTTGGAACATCATGTGACATCTTTATTATTCCATTGAAGTAGATTCGGAATCAAATGTCACGAAGAATAGTAACGTACTTCCCGTACAAATGGATATGGAAACTAAGGTACAAATAATCATGGCAAAGAGGTTGAAAGACATCCCAAATTGGCTACACTAACTCTTATATTCACAAAGAATAGGCCAAGATAATAACTGAACCCACAAGAAAAGTATATGCATCTTCAAGTGAACTTAAAGATGTTGCAATTGTGGTTATAGATCGATGGATGTTGTTACAACCCTTCAAGTTGTACTTAGAACAATGTAGTAATTTTTTTAAAACAATTACTTAACATTCATTTCATAGAAACATGCTTAACAACTTATCAAATTAATAACTTTGAACAATAATACTTCTAAATTTAAATAGCGAGTGCAATATATTTTATTTTAATTGCAATGAAAGTAAGTACATTAAGACAACTACGATAGGTCCAATAATATAGCAACTGTTGTTCAAGTATATAAATATAATACAATTACATTTCCTTCAGGGATTTAGCCTTAATATAATAAATAGATACTAAGCTCTCTGGAACTCGAGTCAAACCAACTTGTGTATCACTAATAATATCAAGTGTAGTCTCCAAGTACTGCAGTGGGGAGGGAGAGCATCATCTGAATGTTTTTTCACACCAACCATAGGCCATCGATTTTTCACATAATCTACTATCAGAAAATGACCCTCTCTTTACGAATAAGTAGATAGAATGGTGCGAAAATATAAAAAGACATGTTAGTACCTCGTGTGCTGTAAGATTTCTACTACATGACGTGTCTCATAAAGAAAATATGTTTCTAACATGATATCACACAACATGCAAATCAAACATATGAAATGGTAACGTCAATCTAACATTACTTTGGCCAAAGTTTTCAAATAACATACGATCACCTGGATCGATCAATTTTATGACACACCACTTGATCGAAATATCTACATTCAACATTGGTGTTGCTCCCTAAACTAGTGAAGTCCATCTCACTATCTACTTAACATTATCAATATGGATTCTAATATAAACATGTATAACATAGTATAAAACTTAAAGATTCAATCAGATCTTTCCTATACTAGGAATGAAACAATCATAACCATATATTTTATCTGTTAAATGCATATAATAAAACTAAAACAGGGTATTATTACATATATAACAATATATACCAAATCATAGTCCATTCAATATTCATAGCATCCAGGTATGCTTTACTTAAGGATCATAATTTCTCTTTTAATACAAGTAACTTACTTGTTAATACAAACTTACATATTTGGTTCTAATCACAATTAGTTTATAATTTGCATTCTTCTAATATGAAACAAGCATGTCTATTATAATAACTTGTCTTTTCTAAGTTAAACAACAATTTAAATTATTTAATTGAAACTCGATTTGTAATTTCTTCAAAGATGTATATAAATTCGTAATGCAACTCTAAATTTACCTCAATGCTCTATTTTAGAGTATCAATTTGATTTCAATTAAACAACTCAAGTTCAATTATGTATCCCTTCAATATGTACAAAGTCTAATTAGAATAATATTTTTTTCAAAAAATTTCAATGTATTATAATCATTCTAACAGATTTGTATAATAAAAGAAGTTAAACTAGATTCTTGATTTTATTTCTAACTTTCTACTACATGGAGACAATCTTAATTTATTTACTAACAGATCAAATATCTATTTGTTAACTCTTGGACTTCAGATTTCCAACTAATACATAGTCCATATAAGTTAAAAACTCAATGAATATATATATGATCTTTCCTTGAATAATTAAAATGTAGCCACTAAAGTTATAGAAGCACTACCAATATATTTATCAATTTGCTACATTTTTATGTGGTTTGATTTCATATAAAAGCATAGATATCTTGCTATACCAAGATGCAGGTCTATGAAATGCAAACCTATAAAAGTGGAACATAGTCTAATATATATTATGCTACTCAATATACAAAATACAATCTGCTATATTTGATGCTAATACATCAAATTTCATTTTTCAATTTTTAAAAATTGTTCCTAAGGAGTGATACACTAACAAATAATACAACGCAACCAATAATGTATTTAAAGTGCTACTCCTAGAAAAGATAAGATGTTGTCCGTATATATTTTAAACTCAGTCAATAAAATATAAAACGTTGCTCCCCTAGATGTGATACGTAGGTTTAATGAAATACAACTACTATAAAGTAAAATGCAGTCTATATGGGTAAGACGCAACCAATACTAAAGGATTCCACCTATTTATTAAGACTCGAGATACACTAAGTGATATTCAATCCTCCAATATGATACATTGCCCAATATAGATGGAACACAAACCTATATAAACTTTTGTTTATTAATAATTAGGATGTAATTTGTATATATGTGCTAAAATTTTGTCTATAGTTTTATAAATGCGGCCCATGTATACTATTACTTAGTCTTGATTATTAATAATTACCCAAATCAACAGTTTAAATCTCTTTCTTCACATAGTATTACACAAAGAAATTAAAATTGTAGACCCTAATTTGTCAAATAATTGCTTGGATGAAGGATGTGAAAGAATATGCTTACCTTAATGCTTTCCACCAAAACTCTCTAAAAAATCTTTTGCTTTGCTCCTTTTCTGTATCTCCCTCCCCTTTAATTTTTCCTTGTCTTAATTTATAAATCAATTCCCTTCCAAATCTGTCGCCACCCCACCTTTGTATGCAATTTATCTTAATTTATTCATCCATTCGTGCCATTTTACTCTCATTTTTTATTTTATTAACTGGAGTTTAATCAAAAGTTGTAATATTTCCTTAATTTTAATTTTCTTAATCTATATAAAAACATATAACTTGCTTAGTATAGATTATTATGCCACACTCCCCAAGTTAGATTTAAACATGAGTTTAGTTGATTATTAAAATAGTCATATCCAATCCCTAGTTCTCAACTTAGTTTCATGCATGTCTTACTAAGACTTTGTTTAGATCAACTTAATTCCAAGTTAGCATTTTAGGAAAGTTCAACTCATTGGAATTAATTAAAATATAGGTATTTATTTATTTAACTAATGGAGAGTTTTCTAATTGTTTTCAACTGTATAATTGATTATTATTTACATATAGTAATTAAATATATTTTTTCCTGATTTATTCTAAAAAATCTAGACTATTATAAGTAAAAGAATCTTATGTAATCAAGAATTGAACCCACATACAAATATAATTACATACAAGATTTATTTAATTACATATTAGCATTTAAAACATGTTACACATATAACATTTTGAATATAATATGTGTGTGTATAGGGTCACTTGCAATTTCTCTCTCACCCTTCCAAACATCTCATCTAGTCCATCCTCTTCAATGATGCTCTCTCTTATCAAGCTTTGAGGTTAGGATCTATCATGCTGATCCGAGATATTTCAGGTGATGGTTCTACCCCAATTGGTGGTAGAACTTTTGGGAGCCATAACTTTTGCACCATGCTCCATTTGACTCCTCGTTTGAACCATTGGAAAGATAAGAATGAGGGAGACACCGTGAGATGACACGAAGCTCCGCTTGATGGATTTTGACCTCTGAAAATTAAATGAAAATACCCTAAATTTTAATTTTAGTAGTGTAGTTTAAAAATAATAAGTTTCTAAAAATAATAATTTATTGAATTCTGTATTGTTGTGAATCATGAAATCAAACCACTTAATCTCCCTTAAGATTGGTGACCTTCCACATCCTCTTCCTACCTTCAAAATATATATAAATGAAGATGTAACCTGAAATGAAAATCAGACATCTCTTCTTAGAGATAGGTATATGTTTGGGTTTGCAAATTTGATCAATAAAATATCTCTTCTCAGAGATAACATTATTACAATTTTGTTCTTATTTCTTGAATTATCTTTCAACCAAAGCTTCTAAGTTTTGGATCAGTGGTATCAGAGTGGTTTGTCTTTAGAGTGTATGATCTTGAAGATGAGGTCGGGCTACAAGAAGCTTGGGTGGAAAATAACAGAGCTTCCAAACTATCCACCTATTCGCTCTAAATGACCTCAAATGGTAGACAACATCGAGACATCTGATCCTTTCAATAAAATGATGAATGAAGCCCTTTAACATTAGCAAGCACAAATGCTACAAAAATTTGCCTAAATTATTCAACAAATCTCGATGAAAAATTTTGGCTCCTCATCTACACCCTCACATCCTTTCAGTGCTCTAACACCCTTCAAAGTTCAAGTGAATTTTGATATCCCTACATTTGAAGGAAAAATCAATACTGATATAGTATAAAATTAGTTGGATCAATTATCTTCCTATTTTTATGTAAATAAATTCACTGATAACGAGATCAATTTTAATCTTTTGAAAGCATCATTGCCTATCAAAAATTGGTGGGAAGTGTATAAGAAATTCAGTATGGATGATATTGGCCTTGAGGTGGAACCTACCTGGGATGATTTCATAGAAGCTGTAAAGGAAGAATACTACCCCATTGGAACATATAATGATCTGTATATAGAGTGGCAACAACTTCGCCAAGGTAAAGAATAGTTTGTTCAAGACTACACTGACATTTTTATTCTCTATCTGCGAGATTAGGCATCTAAAAAAGTGAGAAACACAAGGTTCTTAAATATCATGGTGGACTACAATAGTATATATGGGGAGAGATGGAACTCTTCAATTTAAAAACCTTCGATGAGGCGTACAAGTTCTTGATGAAGATTGAACATAAGCATGGAAGAATGAATATAAAGAGTCAGCCTACAAAATGAAAAAGTGACAAAGAAGTTCAAACATGAGGCCAAAATTGGAAGCAAAAGGAAGGGAATATTAGAAAATAGTGTGATTACCACAAATCTAGAATGCATTCCAAAGAAGAATGTCAAGCCATCAAGTCCCTACTTTCTGAGTCACAATCTTCAACATCTACTGCTCTACCTCATACACACCCTGTAGTTGAAGAGGATGAAGAAGAGGTTGTAGATGCTAAGCTCAATGCCATTATTGCTTCATCGCAAACCCATGAGGAAAGGCCAGATGACAATAAAATTTTGTTTCACTCTAAGTTATAGGTGAAAAGTAAGCCTTTGCATTTCATTCTTGATAGTGGAAGCCAAAATAATTTAATCTCTGTTAATGTTGTGAAAAGCCTAAATTTGTCCATGAAGCCTCACCCAAATCCATAAAGTATTAGATGGTTGAGTCCAGGAAGAAACCTCCGTGTCACCCACCAATGCCTTCTCTCATATACAATAAAATTTTTCTAAGATGAGGTCTTATGTAATGTGGTCAATCTAAATATTTGTGATGTACTCTTTGGTCAGCCATTCATGTATGATCGACATGGCATCTATGAATCAAGAACTCAAAGGATCACTCTCACTCTTGGAACATGGTGCTACAGGGTACTAGAGGTACCATCTTCTACATCTATTTCTTTGATTAGTGCCAAGAAATTTATTCTCATAGTGGTCAAGCCATAGGAATATAAAATAGTTGATGTTGCAGCCCCGAATACACAAACAACACAAAAAAAGAAAATAGATATCAAGCTAAATAAGTTTATGGCCTTCCATCCACAGATTAATGATCAGATAGAAATGGTGAACAATTGGGCCCTGCTTAGCTCCACAAAACACAACACATTCCAAGTATGCATCAGGAATCAAATCAAAATACAACTACCACACTTGATGATAAATCTTGATGTAATGAGGATCATTGCTTCTCAAAGAGGGAGGAATGATTCAAGCAATATTTTAGGCGATAATTTAGGTGACAGTTTTACCCCAATTGGTGGTAGAACTTTTGGGAGCCATAACTCTTGCATCATAGCTCTGTTTGACCCCCTGTTTGAACCATTGGAAAGCTAAGAATGAGATGAATACTGTGAGATAGCATGAAAATTTTCTTGATGAGTTTTGACCTTAAAAATTAAATATAAATTCCTCAAATTTCAATTTTAGTAGTGTAGTATAAAAATAGTAAGTTTCTAAAAATAATAATTCCTCAAATTTTGTATTGTTGTAAATCGTGGAAGTCAAATAACTTAATCTACCTTAATATTGGTGACCTTCCACATCCTCCTCCTACCTTAAAAATATGTATAAATGAATATGTAACCCAAAATAAAAATTAGACATCTCTTCTCAAAAATAGGCATATGTTTGGGTCTGCAAATTTGATCAATAAAATATCTCTTTTCAAAGATAGCATTATTATAATTGTTTTATTCTTATTTCTTTAATTATCTTTCACCCAAAGTTTCTGAGTGTTGGATCAACTGCATCCACCTCATAATAAATAGGTAGTTAGTCTAAATCATCATAAATGTTAATCAATGATGTAAAATTAACAAATACATATTCATAATGTATAAAATAATAAAATACATCTATCATATCATGTATATAGATCAACAATATCATTGTCCCATAAAAATATATGTCATAAAACTCATAACAAAGTAATAATAATAAGAGAATAACCATACTAATCCATGAATTCAAAGGTTATGAATCATATAGTAAAATCATGATGTAACATCCTCCCCTTAAAATTGGTCATCATCCTGATGACACTTATTTAAATAATAGTTTTGAATATCAAAAGAGTTTAACAAAATTTAAAAATATAATATCAATTATCAAATCATACAAACAAATACAAAAATAATATATAAAACTCATCATAGTCTTCCCAAGTATCACTATTCTCAAAGTATTAGTCCCATACGATCTTATACTGTGATACCTCTTTATTTCACAAACAAAATTTGAAAATATCAATTATTCTGATTAATTCTACCATGACCACCCAAGGATCCAAAACCTATAAAGTATTTCAATCCAAAACATGTGAAAGATCAACTATACACTTCTTAAGATAAGATACATAGAAAATAATATATAATAGAGCTAAGAATGGTGGCAATACAAGCCTATATGTAACATAATTGACCAATTCTAACACTTTGAAGGGTCCCACATATCTTGGTAACAGTTTTGATAAATTTTTAAACTTAATCGAGATCTTCTATAGCTTAACTCACAAGAACACTTTATCACCAATAGAAAATGGCCTATCTGTCCTCTTTAGATCAGTGTAACTCTTCTATCTATCATTGATCTCAACCAATCTCTATCTAATTAACTTAACTTGATCCTTCATTTCAAAAAGCATCTCTGAGTCAAAGACTACCTTATCCTCTAACTTGTTCTAATTGATTAGTGTCATGCACCTCCTTCTGCATAGTGCTTTAAATGATGCCATCTTCAAAGTTGACTGGTATGAGTTGTATGCAAACTCAACAAATGAAATTATTCTTCTTATTTATATTTTAATACATGCGATACATATGTAGAAAATCCTTTAGCACTTAATCTACTCACTCAATTTGGTCATCAATCTTTGGGTGATATGTAGTGCTAAAATTTAGTTGTGTACTTGCAATTGAGTTTAGAGGTTACCCAAAACCTAAAGTCATTTTTAGATCATGATATGAAATTATCTTCTCTAAGAATCCATGCAACCTATACACTTTCTTTACAAACCTCTTCATAAGGGTAGGTGTATCATTTGTCAAATTGTCTAGTATGAAAAGAGTCACTTTGGTTAGTTTATCCACAACTACCAAGATCATATTGTGCCTACTCTGTTACATTGACAAACTTTAGATAAAGTTCATTCTAATCACCTACCACTTCCACTCTAGTATATCATGTGGATATAACAATCTAGCTGGGTGCATATGTTCAATTTTCACTTATTGACATTTCAAATAGCGTGACACAAAATCTACCATATCTTTCTTGATTCCCTTCCAAAAATATAAAGTTCTAAGCTCTGCCATGAGCTTGGTTACTCCTAGATGTCATAAATAGGAGGCATTGCATAATTATTTCAACATTGTGCTTCGTAGATTCTCTCAATCTAACACATACATCTTCCTGTTAAAACATAGAAGACCATCACTCTCTAAACTAAATAATTTACACCTAGAATTTTAAACATTATCAGATAATATTTTTTTGATTGAATCATAGTATTCATCTCTTGGTGAAAACTTAACCACAAAATCTCTAGAAGTACTCCTAATAGTAACTACAAATGCTATGTATCTTTTACAATTCAAAATGTCAGCTACTATGTTCTCTTTACCTTTAATGTAATTGATATCAAATTCATTACAAAAAAGAAACTCTAACCAACGTCTTTGATGAGCATTTAAATTTGGTTGGGTGAATATATACTTGAGTCTCAAGTTATCTGTCTTAAGTTCAAACAGTTTTCTCAATAAATAATGTCAACAAACTTGAAAATCATAAATAATTACTAAAAATTCAAGATCGTGAGGGACATAATTCACCTCATGAGCTTTCAACTTCCTTTATTCAAAAGCCACTGCAACACCGTTTTGCATAAGAACTCCTCCTAAACCCTCTCTTGATGCAAGTGTGATCACTAAAAACTAGCCATTGGGATCAATAAATCTCAACACTAGTGCTGACGTAAGCCTTCTTTTCAACTCTTGAAAATCTAATTCATATTTCTTTTACTAGACAAACTTTTGGTTCTTCCATTGCAAATAGGTAATTGGATTAACTATCTTGAAAAAGTTTGGAATGAACTTCTTGTAATACCTTGCTAACTCCATAAAACTCCTTATCTCATGCACATTTCTTAGTGTTACCACTCTATAATGTCTCTTATCTTAACTAGATCTACAAAAATACTATCTACAGAAATAATATGTTCCATATATTACACTCTCTTTTGGAAAAATGTACACTTAGATAACTTGTCGTACAGATTGTGCTTTCACAACCGTTACATAACTAGTTTCAGATGTTGTAGGTGCTCCTCTTCATTATTATAATATTTAAGAATGTCATCTAGAAAGACCAAAACAAAGTGATCTAAATAATTTTTGAACACATTGTTCATGAGATTCATGAATGCTACTGGTGCATTGGTCAACCCAATGGGTAACACCATGAACTCATAATACCCATAACAAATTTTGAAAGCTATTTTTAGAATATCCTCATCTTGAATCCTTAACTAATTATATCCTTATTTAATATCTATCTTGAAAAAACTATTGTTCCATGTATTTGATCAAAAATATCATCTATACGAGGTAGCAAATATCTATTTTTTTAATAGTTACTTTGTTCAACATCTTATAATTGATGTAGAGTCAAAGAGTACTATATTTTTTCTTCACAAAAACATTTGATGCACCTCATGGTGACACACTAGGCCTAATCAACCCCTTTGAAAATAGTCCCTAGAGTTGTGCCTTCAATTCAACCAACTCAGTGGTCGTGATTTTATAAGGTGCCTTACATTGTGGTTGTTTTTAGAATAATGCAGTAATTATTTTTTAAAAATAATTACTTAACTTTCATTCCACTTAAACATACTTAACAACTTATCAAATCAATAACTTTGAATAATATTACTTCTAAATTCAAATACCGAGCGCAATATATCTTATTTCAACTACAAAGAATGTAAATACATTAGGATACATCTACGACTGGTTCAATAATATAACTATTGGTCAAGTATATAAATACAATACAATTACATTTTCTTTAGGCATTCAACCTTAATACAATAAATAAATACTAAGTTCTTTGAAGTTCGAGTCGAACCAACTCATGTATCATTGATAATCTCAAGTGTAGTCTCCAAGTAAGTATTGTAGTGGGGAGGGAGAGTATCATCCGAACATTTTTATAAAACAACCATGGACCATCGATCCCTTGCACAATCCCATATCAAATAATGACTCTCCCTTCATGGATAGGTAGATAGAATAGTGTGAGAATCCATAGAGACATGCTAGTACCCCGTGTGTTGTAAGATTTCTACTATATGATGTGTATCTTAAATAAAATATGTTTCTAGCATAATATTGTACAACATAAAAATCAAACATATGAATGATAATGCCAATCTAACATTACTTTGACCATAATTTTTAAATAGCATATGATCACCTAGATCGATCAATTTCATAACACACCACTTAATCAGATTATCTACATCTAGCATTGATGTTGCTACATAGGCTAGTGAAGTCTGTCTCACTACCTACTTAATATCATCAATGTGGATTATAATATAAATATATATAGCATAGTATAAAACTTAAAGATTCAATCAAATCTTTCTTATACTACAGATGGAACAATCATAACCATACATTTTATCTAGTAAATGTATATAATGAAACTAAAATAGGCTATTATTACATATATAAAAATATATACCAAAACATACCATTCAGATATTCGTTACTCAATGATCACAATTCCTCTTTTAATACAGATAACATACTTGTTAATACAAACTTACATATTTGATTTTAATCACAACTACTATATAATTTTCATTCTTCCAATATGAAACAAGCATGCGTATTATAATAACTTATCTTTTCTAAATTAAACAATAGTTTAAAACATTTAAATGAAACTCGGTTTGCAAGTTTCTCAAAGACATATATAAAGTGATAATGCAACTCTAAGTTTATCTCAATGCTCTATTTTGGAGTGTCAAATTAATTTCAATTAGACAACTCAAGTTGAATTATGTATTCCTTTAGTTTGTAGCAAGTCTAATTAGAATAATATTTTTCTTGCAATTTTTTCAATATATTATAATCATTCTAACAATTTCCTATAATAAAATAAGTCAAACTAGCTTCTTGTTTTTATTTCTAACTTTCTACTACATAGAGATAGTCTTAATTTATTTACTCACAGACTAAATCTTTATCTGTTCACTCATGGACTTAAGATTTATAACTAATACGTAGTCCATATAAGTTAAAAACTCAACCTATATATATATATATGAAGATCTTTCCTTGAATAATTAAAACACAGCCACTAAAGATATAAAAGTGCTACCAATATATTTATCAATTCGCTACATTCCTATGCAGCTTGATTTCATTTAAAAGGATAGATATCCCACTATACCAAGATGTAGGTCTATGAAACATAGACCTATACAAGTGGAACATAGTCTCTCTCTCTCTCTCTCTCTCTCACACACACACACACACACACACACACACACACACACACACACACATATTACGCTACTCAATATATAAAATATAGTCCACTATATTTGATGCTAATACATCAAATTTCATTCTTTAATTTTTAAAAGATGTTTTTAAAGAGTGATACACTGACAAATAATATAATGCAACCAATAATGTATTTAAAGCGTTGTTTTTGAAAAAGATAAGGCACATCCTATATATATTTTAAACTCAGTTAATAAAATATAACATATTTTCTCACCAGATGTGATATGCAAGTTTAATGAAATGCAACCACTATAAAGTAAAATGCAGTCTATATGTGTAAGACATATCCAATACTCAAGGACACCACCTATTTATTAAGAATCATGTTACACTAAGTGATACACAGTCCTCCAATATGATAAACTATCCAATAAAAGTAGAACACAAACCTATATGAACTCCTATTTATTAATAATAAAGATGCACCTTGTATATATGTGCTAAAATTTTATCTGTGGTTTTATAAACACTATCTATGTATACTATTATTCAATCTTTACTATTGATAATTATTCAAACCAATAATTTAAATCTCTTTCTTCACATAATATTACACAAAGGAATTAAAATTGTAGAACTTACCTTGTCAGATAATTGCCTGAATGAAGAATGTTGAAGAATATGCCTCTCTTAATGCTTTTTACTAAAACTCTCTCAAAAATCCTCCACTTTACTCTTTTTTGGTATCTCCCTCCCATTTAATTTTTATTTTTTTTAATTTATAAATCAATTCCTTTATAAATCTATTGCTGCCCTACCTTTGCATGTAATTTCTCTTAATCTATTCACCCATGCGTGCCATTTTACTCTCCTTTTTAGTTTTATTAACTGGAGTTATATTTTTATCAAAAGCCATAATATTTCCTTAATTTTAATTTTTTTAATATATATAAAAACATATAACTTGATTAGTATAGATTATTACGTCACACTCCTCAAGTTATCTTTAATCAAGAGCTTAGTTGATCATTAAAATAGTCATATCCAATTCCTAGTTCTCAACTTAGTTTCATGCATGTCTTACTAAGACTATGTTTAGATCAACTTAATTCTAAGTTAGCATTTTAGGAAATATCAACTCTTTAAAAAAAATAAAATTTAGGTATTTATTTAACTAATAGATAGATAGTTTTCTAATTGTTTTCAGCTGTATAATTTATTATTATTATTCACATATAACAATTAAATATTTATTTTCTTGATTTATTCTAAAAATTCTAGACAATTATAAGTAAAAAAATCTTATGTAATTAAGAACTAAATCTATATAAAAATATAATACATACAATATTTATTTAATTACATATTAGCATTTAAAACATGTTATGAATATAACATTTTGAATCTAATGTGCATGTGTGTAGGGTCACTAATAATTTCTCTCTCACCCCCCAAATGTCTCATCTAGTCCATCCTCTCCGATTATGCTCTCCCTCATCAAGATTTGAGGGTAGGATCTATCTTGCATCCACCTTGTAACAATTAGGTAGTTAGTCTAAGTCATCATAAATATCAATAATGATACAAAAACAACAAATACATATTGACAATGCACATAATAATAAAATATAACTATCACATCATGTATACTAATCAACAATATCATTGTCCCATAACAATATATGTCATAAAGCTTATAAAATAATAATAATAAGATAATAACCATACTAATCCATGGATATAAAGGTTATAAATCATAGGGTGAAATCATGATGTAACATCCTCCCCGCTAAAATTGGTCATCATCCTGATGACATTTATTCAATTAATAGTTTTTAATATAAAAAGAGTTTAACATAATTTAAAAATATAGTGTCAAGTATCAAATGATATAATCAAATATAAAAATAGCCTATGAAACTTATCATAGTCTTCCCAAGTAGCACTATCCTCAGAGTATTGGTCCCACAAGACCTTACACTGTGACACTTCTCTGTTTCAATTTTTTTTTTTTGAAAGTATCAATTACTTTGATTGAATCTACTATGACCACCTCAGAGATCCAAAACTTGTAAAACATCCCAATCCAAAATATGTGAAAGATCAACTATATACTTCTTAAGATAAGATACATAGGAAACAATATGTAATAGAGCTAGGGATGGTGGCAATGCAAGTTTATAAGCAATATGATTGACCACTTCTAACACTTCAAATAGTCCCACATGTCTTGGTGATAGTTTCATTGACTTCCCAAACTTAATTAAGCTCTTTTATGGATTAACCTATAAGAATACCTTATCACCAATAGAAAACTATCTATCTATCCTTTTTAGACCAACTTAAATCTTATGTCTATCATTGACCTCAGTTAATCTCTATCTTATTAGCTTAACTTGATCCTCCATTTTAGAGAGCATCTCAAACCTGAAGACTACCCTATCCTCTAACCTATCCCAACTGATTGGTATCATGCACCTCTTTCTGTATAGTGCTTCAAACAATGTCATCTTCAAAGATGATTGGTATGAGTTATTATATGCAAACTCAACCCATGAAATATAATCTTTCTATTTATATTATTTATCAATGCAATACATACTTAGAATATCCTATAACACTTGATTTACTTGCTTAGTTTGACCATCAATCTTTGGGTGATATGTGGTGCTAAAATTTAGCTGTGTATTCAAAGTTGAATTTAGAGTTATCCAAAATGTGGAAGTCATCTTTGAACCATGATCTTAAATGATATTCTTTAGGAATCCATGCAACCTATACATTTCCTTTACGAACCTCTTCACAAGGATAGGTGCATCATCTATCAAACTACCTGGTATAAAATGAGTCATCTTGGTTAGTTTATCCATAACTACCAAGATCGTATCGTGCCTACTTTGTGACATTGATAAAATTTAGACAAAGTTCATATTGATCACTTTCCACTTCCACTCTAGTATATCATGTGGATATAACAATCCAGTTGGGTGCACATGTTCAGATTTTACTCACTAACATTCCAGACAATGTGACACAAAATTTGCCACATATTTATTGATTCCCTCCCATAAATACAAAGGTCTAAGATGTACTATGAGCTTGGTTACTCCTGGATGTCCCAAATAAGGGGCATTTTGTAATTCCTTCAACACTGTGCTCCATAAATTCTTTCAATTTGGCACATACATCCTCCCATTAAAATGTAGAAGACCATCACTCTCTAAATTGAAATACATACAACATTGATTTTGAGTATTATCATATAATACTTTTCTAATTGAATCATAATATTCATCTCTTGGTGAGAACTTAACCACAAGATCCTTGAAAGTAATACTGATAGTAGTTACAACTGCTATATACCTTCTATGACAAAAAGCATCAGCTGCTTTGTTCTCTTTAACTTTAATGTAATTGATATCAAAGTCATAGTAAAAAATAAACTCTAACCAACATCTCTAATGAGCATTTAAATTTGGTTGGGTAAATATATACTTGAGTCCTAAGTTATCAATCTTGAGCTCAAATAGTTTTACTAATAAATAATGTCACCAAACTTACAAAGCATGAATAATTACTACATGTTCAAGATCATGAGGGGCATAATTCACCTCATGAACTTTCAACTTCTTTGATTCAAAATCCACTACAACACCATCCTACATAAGGACTCCTCCTAGACTCTCTCTTGATACAACTATGATCACTGAAAACTTACAATTAGGATGTAATAGATGCCATGCGGAAATAAATTTACAAAACTTGTTCATAGAGATGATCATAGTGCTATGATACACTAGCCCAATTCTACTGATATGGAGATGATAGATCTATCAACTTGGATTTGTATTCAAGAATCTACTCAGGAAGTGGCTTGGTTGCATGAAAATATCAATCTTCAAATGGTCATTTAATTCATTTAGTTTGGTAGGACATAGTGCAGTGTTATTGCTTTTAATAGTTGTAAATAAGATTGAGAGGGCACCTAAGAAAATGCTCTACATAAGAAAATTTAAGAAGTGCAAAAGCTTCAGTTTTTAGAGAAATAAGAACTCAAGATCATCTTCGACAAAGAATGAGAAGAATAACTATCCGTCAGAATCTAGCTAAATTTGCACTAATTCTTGCAATCTAAAATTTTACATGTTTTTAATCACACATTTTTATGTTGTGCAAATTTTTTAAGTCACTTTTGTAGTTTTTTAAGTCATGCAAAAACACCAACACACTTTTACAAGTTGTGTAAATTTGGCATTTCACTTTTTCAAGATATGTAAATTACCCAACTTATTTTTACAAGTTTTAAGTTGTGTAGATTTTCTAACACATTTTTACAAGCCCATAAAATGCATAAAATGTGGTTACGTAGCATAACCACCTATTATAACCAATAAATAGATGCTTGGGGCTCATTTGTAAGGGATTAGCAAATTCTAGAGGAGAGAAATTTCTAGCTAGCAATTCTAGTTTTGCTTTTAGAGCTAAGCTATGTTAGATTTTTGATAGTAGGACTTTTGGAAAGATGAAAGGAAGGATTCTATATGTATAACCCTATGAAGGATCAATACAAAAATTATTTATAGGACTTTGTGTCATGAATCTTTGTAGTGAATGATATGCATGAGTATGCCAATCCACTTTGATTCTTGTCCTTTCAATTTATTAAAAATACTATTGTTAGACAATCAATGAATGCAAAAGTTTTAGTGTATAAAGTTATGTTGAATCTGCATTAGGAATTATTGATGTTATGAAACATTGGTGAGATTTAAGATTATATTTTATGCCTATTTTTATTAAAAATTACAAGGTTGTTGAATATCCTTTGTAAATGTATCCAATCTCTTTAGTGTATGTATCCTATTTTGATGTCTAAAATATATATTTCCCATCCATTTTTATGATAAAGGTTTTTCATGTTACAATCTTAAATCTTGTATTCTAGTGAGTCTATATGTTTAACTACCTAAGGTTGTCCTTTCTTTTTTTGGAGGTTATAGTAGCATCTTTCATGTTTAACTAGATAGAATTATCTCATTCTTCCTTTCTCCTCCTTTCTCATTTTCTCCTTCTTCCCATCATTCCCTTCATTTCATTTCTATCTCCTTTTTATTCTTTCTGGTTAAAAGTACGAAACCCCCATAGTTTTTTTTTTAATAAATAGTTTTGAATAGATCTTTCCCCTTTTTTTAATAAAGGTAGTTATGTTTGATAATAGGAGAGGGATTTTTTCACCACATTGTTAACTAATGCAAGGATTTTATACCCACATTATTGATTAAAATCCCACATTTATCTCCCTGATAAATTTTCTAGCCAACAATTTTTGGCAACTTTATTGGGGATCAAAGTGCTATATGCATGCAATTTTTAGGCATTTCAAGGAAACTCCCTTGGAATGGAGGTTAGAGACTTTTTAAAGATGAAGTACCTAGTTCCATTAGTCCACTTCAACCCTAATTTTCTTTGTGTTCCATGGAGAAAACATTTGGACCATTGGCTTTGGCCCAATACAATGAGTTACCTTTTGGGATCAAAGAAGAGTTTTCTAATATCTTTTGGTGAAAATAGACAAGATGCAAATAATAATATATTGGATTTCATAGTGTCTTGTGACATTTTGAGTGTTATGCATGAAGATGTCATTATGATATATTTTGTTAAAACTCTCACTAGATCTTCTGCCAAGTGGTTCCGACATCTAGAAGTTGGATACATCAAAAATTGGGGTTCTTTGAAGAATAAGTTACTGAATGGATTGAAACCAATTATGGAAAAATGTGCATTATTTTTAGATTTATTTCAAATTCAGAAAAAAGATGATGAAAAAATAAGAGAGTTTGCATCGCACTTCAATAGATTGTTGAGACTGATTTCTCATATAGATCAACCAAGTCCCAACAACCAACTTTGTGTCTTCATTAGTTCCCTAAACCCAAAGACTTAATTCATATTGATGAGGAACAAGATAAATGAAATAGAATTTGCATAATGAGAGGCTATTGAAATGAAAATGACATAGTTCTATTCAAGATGTTGAAGAAAGAAGTTTCAAAACATGCTAAAATTGCTATTAGTAATGATAAAGCGGTGGAACTTGATATAATTAAGAGTCCTCAACATTCAAAAAATATACCCCAAAGGCAAATTCCTGATCAAACACATCAAAACTCCAATAGATAAAAAGAGAGTGCTGCCTATCACACATGATAGTTTTAGTTTCATAATTGTGGAAGAAGGTGAATAGTTGGAATAACTCATAATTGATCAGAGAATAGTCAAAGAATTTGGCTTCCCCTTAGCAAAGATGAGAGACTTAACTGTTTCACAAGATTTCTCAAACCTCATGGTCCTATAATAAAATGTGTTATATGAAGAATAATTGATTGCACCATAAACAAAAAGGAGTAATAATGTATAATGTGATGTTCTTTTTTTTGAAAGAGAATAAAGTATGGAGCAAATTTTAACAAAGAAAAACATCCCTCTTGTATCAGGATTGAAGACTTAGTGGTCAAAATTGAAGATTTTCCTAACACTTCTTTTTCATGTCCCATTATTAAAGAGTTATCTAAAGGATTTGAATCTAAACTAGGCAATCTTGCATAGCTGGAAAATCATAACCATGCCAAAGATAAATCAAAGAAGATATGAAGGTATAACAAAATGAATGGTGCTTGATTTTTATTTCAAGTGAAATGGAAACTATCAAGGCATAAGAAGTTGATGAAGATGATAATGGTGATTAATTCAATGATGAATTCATATCTTCTATAGAGATCAATTTGGTAAATAATATTTATACTCAATTCATTACGTAATATATTCTTGTTATTGTTCTAACTCAAATAAATATGTAACACACTTCTCTATAATTCAAATCATACATCTGACATAGATGCATCAAAAGTCATTCAAGAAGATATTGTAGATGTTCAATTTGCTCAAGAATGCTTATAGAAGATTGGATAACTTTTAATGATTCCATTTCAAAACTTGGAGACATTGTTAATCTGTCTATTCATGACTTAGTATGCACACTGATTATAAGTTAATCCTTGTCCCATTTGTTTGGTCACTATTTTTGAATATGCATGATCCTCATAATTTAAATCCATTATTCTAAAAAAATATGTACTTATCCCATCCAATTAATGGTTTTGTATAGACCTTTAATTTTCCTCTACTCCCTATAAATAGTTTTACTTTCCCTATTTTGGATTGTTTCATTTTCCCATTTTTGTTTCAATGTGCATGTGTTATTCTTCAATAAATGTAGTAACCTATCTATTTTCCTTTCCTCTCCATGTATTGTTTCTTTTGCCTACATATTCTCATAACTATGATCTCTACCCAACAACTCTCAGTGGATGAACACATCATTCACAAAGACCTCAAAATAACCATTGCTCTATAATGGATAAAAGGATCATATTTTTATGGGATATGTAACTATTGTTTGATGGTTTGGTGTCTCTATTTGTATTTCCTTGGACACTTTCATTAGATCTGAATGAGTTAAACATTTTTAATCCTAATCCAATTATATAGTACAAATCTTCTTCAGTTTCTAGAATGACATGCAAAATAAAATCTTTGAAACATTTCAGTTAAGTGAATCTCTAGGATAGACACTCAACAATGTATTTAGAAGATAAATTTTCCTATTATGAGAATGATGATATGAAAGTTGTTCCTAAAGCGACAAAATGCACAAGTTTTTCATGGATATCTTCAAGCAAACATGTAAACATGAAATTTTTTTAGAGAAGGAGATCTACCTGACAGCGCATGTTCATTTCTCATATGATTGAGATAGGTGAACTCATTTTCTGTTGGTCAGATCAAGATGTACAAATTTTTAGAACAATAGATTTGGCCTGACAATGCATGTTCATCTCTCATATGATTGAGATAGGTGAATTGGTTATCAGTTGGTTGGATTGAGACATGAAAATATGAGCTACACATAAGTTTTTAGGAATCTGTAGTAAAAAGGTACTAGTCATATAATATTCTAGAGTTCTCCTGCATTCCCTTTGAAAATGTGGTCCCATAGTCAGATCCAGTTCTTGTCATGAAATTTTACATTTTGTAACAACACCTTCGATTGCACTCATACAAGGAATTAGAGGTGTTTTAATGATAGGGACACTAATTTTTTTGTATAATGGGACATTGATTTTGTATCCCAATGGACAAGGCTTGGGTCACATAGTGATATTTGTTTATTTTTTGAATTTTCAAATGGTAAGACATTGATGGGTTTTTAGAGTAGTATTGTGGATTGATATGCATTTGAGGAGAATAACTTGGTCAATACTAATATGGGAGTGTTGAGTCACAAAGTTGGGGTTGTTGAGAATATCTCAACAATTTCTATTTTGAAAAAAGAGAGATAATAATAGGAATATAACTTGGAATATAAGGACTTGAAGATCTTTTTTGCACATAGGCTTCAAGGAATATTTTGAGAGTTAATGAAAATAGAGGCTTTATTATCACTATTGAAATATTCATCTTATACATTTGAATATAAATGAAATTCACGAGGAATCATATAAGGTATATTATATACTCTAATGATGTAGTGAAGGATCATTGCTCCAGATTTGTAGATCATACCTTGGAGCAAAGTCCCACACTTGAAAATAAGATTATAGATAATGGTCTAACAAGGATAGTCACAAAAAGATGTTGAATGATAGATGATGACTATTCTTGGGAAAGTTAAAGGAGAAATTAATTTCTTTTAGAGCTGGTCCTACTAGAGCACATTTATCTTTAAATAGGCAATAGTTCTAACCTTTTAGGGTTATGACTATGCAACATATTTCATAGTCACATAGAGATTAAAAATAAATGTGCAAGGAAATTTGGTCTTATACTTAAGTGTGGAGTCCATTGGCTTGTTTAGAGTTATCATTCTTATTCTCATACAGAAAATATGTGGAGGTTCTACGATTGGTTTGATCATGGCATGCTCAAATACTTTTGGTCTTGGTATGGGTGTTTTTATTTTGGGATTTGATTTGATTGAAATTCCTAAGAGCATTTGGAGAAATGCAAGTTGTACCTACCGATATAATTTTTTGTCCCTTCAAGTTGATAATATATCAGTTAAACTTGATGATTCTCATAAAAAAATCTCAAATGTAGTTGAACCTAATCAAGCAGGATTCAAAGAAAATATCATAGAGAATTTTACTCACAAAAGAAAATTCACATATGGAATAGTGATCAACTAAATCATAACCCGTGATGAATCTAGTACTATATGCGCCAGTAAAAGTAATGCTTTGTCAAGTTGTAATTAGTATGGATGAACTTTTGATGACATTGAGTGGTACTGGTATTGATTACATGGTTGTTTTACAAAAAAATATTACATGAGACAAGATAATATTTTTCAATAGAACCTTGAACCATGATAGACATCACTAGAGTTTTTGAGTCCTACTTAGATGGCTTTACCATTTATTGCATTACAAGGGCATAAAAATTTGTCAACACTTAGAACAAGAAGTTTCCAATACCAGCTCAAAAGCATAAGGTTAAAATGTATGTGAAATTAACACACTTATGAATCATATTTAAGAAGTATTAAGGTAATACATCAAGAGTCTTGAAGAAATGCATGATAATTTCATTTGTATCTTTTGCACTTGCAGAACCCTTTGGATTAGCTCCATACATTTTGAAACACCATAAGTCATTTTCTTTTGCTTTTGAAATTATTGAACAAAATCCTCAAATTAATTTGGATGATGCATCTAGGTTGAAGATTACTAATGTATATGAAACAATCATGATAATAAATATTAATTTCCATTATCCAACTCAACTGAAAATGGTGATTTCAAGAATTTTAAATCTCAAAGTGAGTGGTGGTCAAATTGTTGCTATAGTGAGAATGTCTAGATCAAGGCATTAAACATGCACTGGCCTTAGAGTTCTAGTTTTATTCGAATAGAAATTGGAACCCAATGGGATCACCTCCACACTTGTCACTGGACTCCACCTCCATGCTATGTAATCTTCAAGATCTTGATTCTCCTGCTTGTATTCATCCTAGATCTTAACAACTCTATATATGTTCCCCTCAAATATCCCTCCTCATGGCCACACCAACTATGGAACATGATTCCCTTACACACACTCCTAAAATCCTAAACACCATGCTTATAATGCTCTTGGATCCCACCATCCTAATAAATACATTTGTGGAACTTGCAATATGTCAAAACCTTCTCATATTCTATCATGTTGTCAAACATCTCTTAAAACCCAACACTGGTTACTTTTCTTATTGAAATCTCAGGGAAGATGTCAGAAACTAAGATTCTTAGTCTTTTCTAGTTCAAATGCACCACTATTTTTGAGCCTTTGGAATTGTTCAATCAACTTTGAGAGATAATGAACATGACATGATTGGAACTAGTCAACTGGACCTTAGATCTAAATTCTAAAAGAAGGGAAATTTTAGATAGAGATGATGGCCGAAATTGCACTGCAATGGAAAATTCTTTAGTACATGATGTGTTGGGAAAGAGGTTATTATTTTGGGTTGAATAATGATGAAATTGTATAAGTTCTAAACCTAATGACATAGACTCAGATAGATTGGATATTAATACACATAGATGAGAGTGACATGCGAGAATCCAAGGGTTCAATGTCTATCACAAGAATCTATTAGTAAATCCATTTTATAGGCTTTGGAATCCTATATGAAGTGATGAATGAGGTGACATTGGTGTTTTAGAGACCAATTTTATTGAACTTTCCCATGATAAGTATGGTTTTGAATGCATGACTATCATGGAAAGACTTAATTCTTGTTTGATTGATATGCATAGAAAATACTATACAAATAATTTCCATAATATTTGATGTGCTCCTAGGGATAATGTAGTCATATAAAATTTCCAAATTGGTAGTTTGAGTGTGGCTTGTGACACCCTATCCATAGGTCATTTTTGCAAATCTTACAACCCTTATAGACACCTTTTTTCTCATTGCCAGTCATCCAATAACTTCTTAACAATCATTCCACATCAACCAGATAATATTCCCTTTTCCAATCCTATTCCCCCAATTCTTGAGCCTATAGGATAGGAGTGCCCCATTTGGACTATACTACTAGACACCAAACCATCCTATTTTTGATGGTCTTGTCCATTTGTACTTTGAGTCTCAATGATCATTTTCATCCAGTCCTTATCCTTAATTAGGTTAGCTTAGCATGAATACATCTGACCCATGACCATATTTTCCTTATAAAATCCCACTCAAAGTTCATTTACAAAGAAGGTGATCAAACTTACAAAGCAAGAAAGAATACAAACAAATCACTAAGGAAAACTTCCCTATTCTTTGCACATAATCACCCAACACAGCTGCAAACATACTCAAATCCTCATACTAGTTCTTAGCCACCTCAAACACTATCAATTTGGCATTTGCATCTACATAACACTAATGCACAAAGCACATTCAGTGGGAGAACTACATATGTCTTGATCCCTCTTTAGAGTTGCTATGTATTCAGTGTGCCCACACAAGGGGTGTGGATTGCACGTTCAATACATCTTACACACTAACCCCCCATTTTTCTCAAATGACTCAAATATCATTTTATCAATCATGATGGAGGGTTAAGGTTTTAAGATAAAATCAGCTCCATAATGAGTTCTATCGACAACTAGTGCTCAATTTTTATAAGAACCCTTATACAGGCACAACTTCCTAAACAATTTTAGGTCTTTGTAATCAGTTTGGACAACAATGACAGGACCAGACAACAGCACCAGACACCAAAGCATCCACTTTTTGGTGCTCCTATCCTTTCATTGAATGAAATCCAAATTTATGTTTATGACACCTTCCCAGTCCTACACAGCCATTTCCAACATCTATTTTAGCCATCTTAGTCTATTTTCCATTTAAGTTATATTTCTTCCTATTTATTGCTATTTTCAGAAAGGTGAAAAAGACAAATAATTACACAAATTAGGACTATATTTATTGTTATATTATATACTAATTTATTAATCTAGACCCTTAACTAGAATAGGAATAAATCTCCATTATTTTTAAATAAGTTAAATCATTTGGTGAACCTGACTTACTTCATTTGCGCACAAAAACTCTAGAAACACTAGAAAAAATTCCTTGCTAATTTTAACAATATTCTTCTAATTTTTCCTACATATATAAATCACAATTTCACATTAAATTTTTAAAATTCACCATAGTAATTTTAAAAATCATTTCTTTCAAACCCTATTTGAATATACTAGGTCCCTACACTTTTGAGGTATCACCATACATGTTAGTAAGCTTCGTTTCTTTTTTATGCATATTTTAGTTTGCTATTTTAATTAAATTATATTTCACATAAAATCAAAAAATAGATCTCACTTATTTCAAAATATTTATTGTAAATAATAAGGAGGCCATACTTGGTCTTATCATATATATGAATGATGAAGTTTACTGTATGCTAATGCAAAGCTTCTTTGTTTCCCTTTCTTGCTTACTTTTTATAATATGGGATGATATTAAGAAATTTATTTCTAAACATGTTAAGATCCCTTTCTTTCATAGTAATGTTTACTTTTCTTTAATACAAGGTTTCATTATTTCTTTTACATGCTCTCTCTCTCTCTCTCTCATGCTAAATAATTTTCAACTCTATCTTGCTAAACATGTTATAAATATCATGTTACAATTCATATTTTTTATGAATTAGTGCAAAGTTTCATGCTCTCTATCCCTTATTTGTTATCTCTTATGTGGAATGTTCTTTATAATCATATTTCTATACAACCTATAACTCTAATTACATGCATTTCATCCCACATACATGGTTTCTACCTAGATGTATATAACTCTTTGGATACTTTTGAGTATCTCTCTATCACTACTAAACAAAAGAAAACACTAGATATTATATATATTCCTCCTCCCTACAAACTTGATTCACCTAGATCTTATCCTACACCTACTAAAAACTCTATGCCTATATTAGATCATGTGGTACATGATATCACCCAAGTTTATGAAGATAGGCAGGTTTATTACATCCATATCTATAGCTTTGTCACTCAGGTTAGTACCCCTTCTTATACAATTATAACTCTTCTTCTAGTTGAGATTCAAACACAATCAAGGCCATGCTCACCAACACAAAGAGTTCATGCAATTCCACAGAGGCATCTATTAGCATAACTACTATATCAGCAGTAGTTTCAAGATTCTAGATATTTTTTAGCTACAATATTCACACCCAAAGTAGTATCATTGAGGTCTTATGCCTCTACACATAGCATATTTTTATAGAGCTTATTTTACTACTAGATGGTTCCGTAAGAGCCCCACAATTGCACCCACTTCTTATAGTTATAGGGGGACCCAACAGTCAGTTTCCACTATAGATATTTCATATCACTTACAACATACATATCTTTTAGAGTCACAGTCTCAGCCCTTCCATCATGATTCATGATTACGTAGGATCCCTTTCCTTGATACAGGACACCATGATAGGAAGTCTCTTATGAGACTCATTGGTTAGTATCATTTCTTCTATCTTTCTTGCACATAATTTCTTAGATTACTTGTACATAATTTCCTTATGATTATTCATGCATAGATTATTTCAAAATACCTAAAACAATACAATATTACAAAATACAAAAAAACATTCAACTAACTCAAAAAATCAAAAAAAATTTCAATTATATGTATTATCCTTGCTTTACATTTCTACTATCATGTTAGACTTACATTTTGCTATTCTATTCTATTGTTTGTCAGTTTATCTACATTACCATGCTTCACTTGATCTTATTTGAGTGTGTGCAATGACACCCAGATCTTTGATTGCTTCACTCTACCCATTGAGAGAGCATCCTATTTCTACCTTCGAGACATACATCAACATATCTACCCACCGAAGGCATCTTCTACATGACTAGACCATCCAAGTTATGACATTCCTACACCACACACTCTAGTTATCATGTAGATGTACATTACTTACTAGCTTACACAAATTATTATATCAAAACTCACTAGTATATAGCACTTGTGTATTTCTTAGCATTTACCTAGTCTTGTACTACATGCTTTGCATACTTTCACTTCTTGTTTTGATTAGTTAGATGTGATAGTATTTCCAGTATTTACATGCCTTCCTTTCTTGCTTTGAGTATCTAGATGTGACTACATTTATCAGTTCATATTTTGTTACTTGTGTGTGCCATATGACACTTGCCAATGTCCTTTGCTTGTACTCTTGTGTGTGCTTATGGACCTCACACCAATCTTGATTGTTTGCAATTATATGTGTATGTGTGCATTTAAACATGCCTTGTATGCTTGATTTTCTTAGTTTGAGTGGAATGTGCCCATGTCCCTTGTTTGCTTGGCCCCTTGGCCTCTTTTGTATGTTTCATGCTTATTTCCTTATGTGCTTGTTTGCTTCTCAATTTTTTACAATGCCATGATATACATCATGTATTATCTTTCCTTATTGGATGTCATGATGGACATCATGCTACATCCCTCCTTGAAAACCAACAATATTTATAGTTTTAATTCAATATACTATACAAGCTATTACATTGTTACATCTATCTAGGTATACCCCTATTGATCTAACAATCTCCAATACAATCTACACTATATCTTGAGACATTTTTTAGATTATCATTGCTATATCATGTATTTTTATCATAACACACTTACAAGGCTCATTTTTCTAAGGGAAGTCATTGCAGGGTCTTCATTCCTACCAATAGAAGAGGGAGTAATAAACAGGGGTTTTGTCATAGAGATCAGAGCCTTCTATTGATCAAAATTAGTTTTTAGACATAGTATAAACAATAATTAGAATTCAAAACATGCAAAATAGAGTATAAAAATAGTGATGAACACATTAAAATCATCAAAAATATTAAAATATAAGAGAACCCCATTTGGAATACAACATCAGACACCAAAGTTCTATATTTTGGTGCTTGTGTCTAAATAGCTAAAAACCTAGAATTTTGAAAAATAGACAAAAAGGTAAGGTCAATTATAGTTTTGTTAGCTACAGTCTAGTTTATATTAGGTAGTTTTAGTATAATTTCACTCAAATTATCTAGATATAGGGGGCATCATGCATGACATGATAACTCTCACTTCCAGTTTTAGATTGGGCAGTTGGTATGACTTCTAGATCAAAATCCATGTCATAGATACCAGTGATAGGGTAATGTGCATAACACATTTGCTTTTTTTCTTTCTAGTTTACTGTATTATCGAGGTACTCTCAATAGTTACATGCCTTATTCCATCTACAAGTGGTTTGCATCATTTCAGAGTTGATTTCATATATGCCTAGTTCTCAATTTTAGAGTGGCTTTCATAACAAACATCAGGTACTTCTCCCATCTAATTAATGGTTTTTTATAGACTTTTCATTTTCCTCTACTCCTTGTAAATAGTTTTACTTTCCCTATTTTGGCTTGTTTCATTTTCCCATTTTTGTTTCAGTGTGCATGTGTTTTTTTCAATAAATGCAATAACCTATCTATTTTCCTATCCTCTCCATGTATTGTTTCTTTGGCCTACATATTCTCATAATTGTGATCTCTACCCAACAACTCTCAATGGATGAACACATCATTCACAAAGACCTCAAAATAACCATTGCTCTAGAATGGATAAAAGGATCACATTTTTAGGGGATATGTAACTATTGTTTGATGGTTCGATGTCTATATTTGTATTTCCTTGGACACTTTCATTAGATTTGAATGAGTTAAACATTTTTGATCCTATGCTAGTTCTATAGTACAAAGCTTCTTCAATTTCTATAATGACATACAAAATAAAACCTTTGAAATATTTTAGTTAAGTGAATATCTAGGATAGTCATTCAATAATGTATTCAGAAGATAAATTTTTCTATTATGAGAATGGTGATATGTATGTTGTTCCTAAAGTGACAAAATGGACAAGGTTTTCATGTAACTCTTCAAGTGAACATGTAAACATGTAAAAGTTATAGAGGAGATCTACTTGACAGTGCATGCTCATTTCTCATATGATTGAGATAGGTGAACTCATTTTTTGTTGGTCAGATCAAGATGTACAAATTTTTAGAACAACAGATTTGGCCTGATAATGCGTGTTCAATTCTCATATGATTGAGATAGGTGAATTGGCTATTAGTTGGTTGGATCGAGACATGAAAATATGAGCTACACATAAGTTTTTAAGAATCTATAGTAATAAGGTACTAGTCATCTAAGATTCTAGACTTCTCCTACATTCTCTTTGAAAATGTGGTCCCATAGTTAGATCCAGTTGTTGTCATGAAATTTTATATTTTGTAGCAACACCCCCAATTTCACTCATACATGGAATTAGAGGTGTTTTAATGATAGGGACACTCTATTTTTTATATAATGGGACATTGATTCTATATCCCAATGGACAAGGCATGGGTCACATAGTGATATTTGTTTATTTTTTGAATTTTCAAATGGTAAGACATTGATTGGTTTTTAGAGTAGTATTATGGATTGATATGCATTTGAGGAGAATAAATTGGTCAATACTAATATAGGACTATTAAGTCACAAAGTTGGGGTTGTTGAGAATATCTCAACAATTTCTATTTTGACAAAAGAGAGATAATAATAGGAATACAAATTGGAATATAAGGACTTGAAGATCCTTTTTGCACGTAGGCTTCAGGGAATTTTTTGAGAGTTAATGAAAATAGAGGCTTTATTATCACTACTAAAATCTTCATCTTATACATTTGAATATAAATGAAATTCATGAGGAATCATATAAGGTATATTATACATTCTAATGATGTAGTGAAGGATCATTTCTCCAAATTCGTAGATCATACCTTGGAGCAAAGTCCCACACTTGAAAATAAGATTACAGATAATGGTCTAACAAGGATAGTCAAAAAAAGATGCTTAATGATAGATGATGACTATTCTTGGGAAAGTTAAAGGAGAAATTAATTTCTTTTAGAGTTGGTCCTACTAGAGCACATTTATCTTTACATGGGCAATAGTTCTAACCATTTAGGGTTATGAATATGCAACATATTTCATAGTCACAGAGAGATTAAAAATAAATGTGAAAGTAAATTTGTTCTAAGTGTGGAGTCCATTGGCTTGTTTAAAGTTATCATTCTTATTCTCATACCAAAAATATGGGGAGATTCTACAATTGGTTTGGCCATGGCATGCTCAAATACTTTTAGTCTTGTTATGGGTTTTTGTATTTTGGGATTTGATTTGATTGAAATTCCTAAGAGTATTTAGAGGAATGCAAGTTGGACCTACCAATATAAATTTTTGTCCCTTCAAGTTGATAAGATATCAGTTAAACTTGATGATGCTCATAAAAAATCTCAAATACAGTTGTACCTAATCAAGCAGGATTCAAAGAAAATATCATAGAGAATTTTACTCGTAAAATAAAATTCACATATGGAATAGTGATCAACTAAATCACAAATTGTGATGAATCTAGTAATATATACACCAATAGAACTCATTCTTTGTCAAGCTATAATCAGTATGGATGAACTTTCAATGGCATTGAGTGGTACTGGTATTGATCACATGGTTATTTTGTAAATAAATATTACATGGGACAAGATAATATTTGTTGATAGAACCTTGAACCATGATAGACATCACTAGATTTTCTGAATCCTACTTAGATGGCTTCACCATTTCTTACATTGCAAGGGCATAAAAACTTGTCAACACTTGGAAAAAGAAGTTTACAATACCACTTCAGAAGCATAAGGTTAAAATGTATGTGAAAATAACACACTTGTGAATTATATTTAAGAAGTATTAAGGTAATACATCAAGAATCTTGAAAAAATGCATGATAATTTCATTTGTATCTTTTACACTTGCAGAACCCTTTAGATTAGCTCCATACATTTTGAAACACCATAAGTCATTTTATTTTGCTTTTGAAATTATTGATCAAAATCCTCAAATTAATTTGGATGATGAATCTAGGTTGAAGATTACTAATGTATATGAAAAAATCATGATAATAAATATTAATTTCCATTATCCAACTCAAATGAAAATGGTGATTTCAAGAATTTTAAATCTCAAAGTGAGTGGTGGTCAAATTGTTGCTATAGTGAGAATGCCTAGATCAGGGCATTAAGCTTGCACTGGCCTTCGAGTTATAGTTTTGTTCAAATACATATTGGAACCCAATGGGATCACCTCTACACTTTTCAAATTTTTTTAGTCTCCAAGACATCCCCTCAAAAAATGACATTGTTCCATGCACCTCTGGACTCCACCTCCATGCTATGCAATCTTCAAAATCTTGCTTCTCCTACTTGTATTCATCTTAGATCTTGACAAATCTATAGATGTTCCCCTCAAATATCCATCCTAATGGCCACACCAACTATGGAACATGATTCCCCTACACACACACTCCTCGAATCCTAAACACCATGATTATAATGCTCTCAAATCCCACCATCCTAATAAATACATTTGTGGAACCTGTAATATGTCAAAACCTTCTTAGATTCTATCATGTTGTCAAACATCTCCTAAAACCCAACATTGGTTACTTTTCTCATGGAAATCTTAGGGAATATGTTAGAAAATAAGATTCTCAATCTTTTTTAATTCAAATGCACCAATGTTTTTGATTCCTATAGAATTTTTCAATCAAATTTGAGAGATAGTGAACATGACATGATTGGAACTAGTCAACTGGTCCTTAGATCTAAATTCCAAAGGAAGGAAAATTTAAGATATAGATGATGGCCATAATTACACCGTAATGGAAAATTCTCTTGTACATGATGTGTTTAGAAATAGGTTACTATTGTGGGTTGAATAATGATGAAATTGTATAATTACTAAACCTAATGACACAAACTCAAATAAATTGGATATTAATACACATAGATGAAAGTAAAATGCAAGAATCCAAGGGATCAATGTCTATCACAAGAATCTATCAATAAATTCATTTTAACAGCTTTGGAAACCTATAGGAAGTGATTAATGAGGTGTCATTGGTGTTTTAGAGACCAATTCTATTGAGATTTTCCATGATAAGTATGGTTTTGAATGCATGACTATCATGGAAAGACTTGAGTCTTGTTTGATTGATATGCATAGAAAATACTATTCAAATAATATCCATAAGGTTGGATGTGCTCATAGGGATAATGTAGTCATATAAAATGTCCAAATTGTTAGTTTGAGTGTGGATTATGACACCCTATCCAGAGGTCCTTTTTATAGCTCTTGCAACCCTTTTAGATACCTTTTTTCTCATTTCTAGTCATCCAAAACCTTCTGAACGATCATTCCACCTCAACCAAATAGTATTCCCTATGACAATCCTATTTCCCCAAGTCTTGTACCTATAAAATAGGAGTGCCCCATTTGGAATATAGTTATAGACACCAAACCATCCTATTTTTGATGGTCTTGTCCATTTGCACTTTGAGTCTCAATGATCATTTTCATCCAGTCCTTATCCTTAATTAGGTTAGCCTAACATGAATACATCTAACCCATGACCAATTTTTCATTATAAAATCCCACCCAAATTTCATTTATAAAGGAGGTGATCAAACTTACAAAGCATTAAATAATACAAACAAAGCACTAAGGCACACTTCCCTATTCTTTGCACATAATCACCCAACACAGCTGCAAACATACTCAAATCCTCATACTAGTTCCTAGCCACCTCAAACACTATCAATTTGGATTTTTCATTTTCATCACACTAATATACAAAGAACATTCAATGGGAGAAATACATATGGCTTGATCCCTCTTCAGTGTATTGCTATGTAGTCAGTGTGCCCACATAATGGGTGTGGATTGCACATGCAATACATCTTACACACTAACCCCCCCTTTTTCTCAAGTGACTCAAATATCATTTTATCAAGTATGATGGAGGGTTAAGGTTTTAAGATAAAATCAGATCCATAATGAGTTCTATCGACAACCAGTGCTCAATTTTTTATAAGAACCCTTATACAGGCACAATGACCACCCAAACAATTTTAGGTCTTTGTAATCAGTTTGGACAACAACGACAGGAATGAATAAAAACACCAGACACTAAAGCATCCATTTTTTGGTGCTCCTATCCTTTCATTGAATGAAATCCAAATTTATGTTTATGACACCTTCCCAGTCTTACATAGCCATTTCCAACATCTATTTTAGCCATCTTAGTCTATTTTCCAGCTAAGTTATATTTCTTCCTATTTATTGCTAATTTTAGAAAGGTGAAAAAGACAAATAGTTACAAAAATCAAGACTATATTTATTGTTATATTATATACTAATTTATTAATCCAGACCCTTAACTAGAATAGGAATAAAATATCATTATTTTTAAATAAGTTAAATCATTTAGTGAACTTGACTTACTTCATTTGCACACACAAACTCTAGAAACCCTAGAGAAAATTATTTGCTAATTTTAACAATATTCTTATAATTTTTCCTACATATATAAATCAAAATTTCACATTAAATTTTTAAAATTCACCATAGTAATTTTAAAAATCATTTCTTTCAAACCCTATTTAAATATACTAGGTCCCTTGCTTTTGAGGTATATCACCTTACATGTTAGTGAGCTTAATATCCTTTTTATGCATATTTTAGTTTTCTATTTTAATTAAATTATATTTCACATAAAATCAAAAATGGATCTCACTTATTTTAAAATATTTATTATAAATAATGAGTCCATACTCAGTCTTATCATATATATGAATGATGAAGTTTACTATATGTTAATGCAAAGCTTCATTCTTTCCCTTTCATGCTTATTTTTTATAATATGGGATGATATTAAGAAATTTATTACTAAACATGTTAAGATATCTTTCCTTCAAATTAATGTTTACTTTTCTTTAATACAAAGTTTCATTATTTATTTTACATTCTCTCTCTCTCTCTCTCTCTCTCTCTCTCATTCATGTGGAATAATTTTCAAATCTATCTTGCTAAACATGTTAGAAATATCATGTTACAATTCAAAGTTTTTTTATGAATTAGTGCAAAGTTTCATGCTCTCTATCCCTTTTTTGTTATCTCTCATCTGGAATGTTATTTATAATCATATTGTTATACAACTTATAACTCTAATTACATGCATTTCATCCCACATACATGGTTTCTACCTAGATGTATATAACTCTTTGGCTACTTTTGAGTATTTCTCTATTGCTTCTAAACACAAAAAAACACTAGCTATTATATATATTCCTCCTCCAATCAAACTTGGTTCACCTAGCTCTTATCCTACACCTACTACCAGCTCTATGCCTATATTAGATCATGTGATACATGATATCACCCAAGTTTATGAAGATAGGTAGGTTTATTACTCCCATATCTATAGCTTTGTCACTCAAGTTAGCACCCCTTTTGATATAATTACAACTCTTCTTTTAGTTGATATTCAAATACAGTCAAGGCTTCCATCACCAAAACAAAGAGTTTATACACTTCCACAAAGGCCTCTCTTAGAGCAACCATTATATTAGCCATAATTTCAAGATTATAGATAGTTTCTAGCTATAATATTCACACCCAAAGTAGTATCATTGAGGTCTTATGCCTCTACACACAAAACACATTTTTAGAGAGATTATTTTACTACTAGATGGTTCCCTAAGAGCCCCACAATTGCACCCACTTTTTAGAGTTATAGGGGGACCCGACAGTCGGTTTCCACTATAGATATTTCATATCACTTACAACATACATAGATTTTAGAGTCATAGTCTCAACCCTTCCATCATACTTCATGATTATGTACGATCCCTATACTTAATACAAGACACCATGATGGAAAGTATCTTATGAGACTCATCGGTTAGTATCATTTCTTCTATCTTTCTTGTACATAATTTCTCAGCTTACTTGTACATAGTTTCCTTATGATTATTCATGCATAGATTATTTCAAAATACCAAAAATATTATAATATTTCAAAATACCAAAAACAATATAACATGTCAAAATACAAAAACATTCAACTAACTCAAAACATCAAAAAACTTTTCAATTATATGAATTATCCATGCTTTACATTTCTACTACCATGCTAGACTTACATTTTGCTATTCTATACTATTATTTGTCAATTTATATACATTACCATGCTTCACTTGATCTTATTTGAGTGTGTAAAATGACACCCAGATCCTTGATTACTTCACTCCACCCATTGAGAGAGCATCCTACTTCTACCTTCAAGACTCAACATATCCACCCACCGAAGGCATCTTCTACATGACTAGACCATCCAAGTTATGACATTCCTACAACACACACTCTAGTTATCATGTTGATGTACATTACTTACTAGCTTAAACAAATTATTCTCTTGAAAATCACTAGTATATAACACTTGTGTATTTCTTAGCATTTACCTAGTTTTGTACTACATGTTTTGCATACTTTCACTTCTTGTTTTGATTAGTTAGATGCAATGGTATTTCTAGTATTTACATGCATTCCTTTCTTGATTTGAGTGGCTAGATGTGATTGCATTTATTAGTTCCTATTTTTTTACTTTTGTGTGCCATATGACACTTGACAATGTCCTTTGCTTATACTCTTGTGTGTGCTTATGGACCTCACAACAATCTTGCTTGTTTGTAATTATATGTGTATGTGTGCATTTAAACATTCCTTGTATGCTTTATTTTCTTAGTTTGAGTGGAATGTGCCCATGTCATTTATTTTCCTGGCCCCTTGGCCTCTTTTGTATGCTTCTTACTTATTTCCTTGTGTGCTTGTTTGCTTCTCAATTTTTTACAATGCCATGATATACATCATGTATTATCTTGCCTTCTTGGATGTCATGATGGACATCATGATACATCCCTCCTTGAAAACTAAGATTATTTATAGTTTTAATTTAGTATACTATACATGCTATTACATTGTTACATCTATCTAGGTATACCCCTATTAATCTAACAATCTCCACTATAAACTATGCTATATCTTGAGACATCTTTTAGATTATCATTGGGATATCATCTATTTTATAGCATAACACACTTACAGGGCTCTTTCTTCTAAGGGAATTCATTGTAGGCTCTTCATTCCTACCCTTAGAAGATGAGGCAATACATAGGGGTTTTGTCATAGAGATCAGAGCCCTCTACTGATTAAAATTAGTTTTTGGAAACACTCAAAATAATAATCATAATTAAAAACATGCAAAACATACCAAAAAAATAGTGATGAACACATAATAGTCATAAAAAATAGTAAAATATAATTGAACCCAATTTGGACTACAACATCAAACACCAAAGTTCTACTTTTTGGTGCTCATGTCCAAATAGCTGAAAACCTAGAATTTTCAAAAACAGACAAAAAGGTAAGGCCAACTATTGTTTTTTAGCTATAGTCTAGTTTAGATTAGGTAGTTTTAGTATAATTTTACTCAGATTATGAGATATAGGGGGCATCATGCATGAAATGATAGCTCTCACTTCCAATTTTAGATTGGGCAGTTGGTACAACTTCCAAATTAGAATGCATGTTACAAATACCAATGATTGGGGGCAATGTGCATAACACATTTGCTTTTTTTCTTCTTTTGATTTTATTGTATTAATGAGCTAATCTTAATAGTTACATGCCTTATTCCATCTACAAGTGGTTGACATCATTTCGGAGTTGATTTCATATAAGCCTAGTTCTCAGTTTTAGAGTGCCTTTCATACAAGCCTAATATCCACCGTTTAGAGTGGCCAAGATTGGCATAGTTATTTGTACACATTTATCTATTCATTTTATATTTTTACATTACAAATCATTCATGGGATTCATGAACCATCTCATATGACACACATTCATATTAGTATCAGTTCATAGTTCACACTTAGTAGGCAATGATAGAGCCAAAGGACTAGATATCTTTGGTATTCTTGATCCACCTAATCATAGGGATTGGAATCATAATCCAGACATCGATTAACATATGAATGATCACATAGCTTCACATTTAATAGGTGATAATGGAGACAAAGGGCCAACCTTTTTATTCTTTAGCCACCCTCGGGGAATTGAGCACTCAGCTCCATTCATGATATTAATCTTGGGACAATATAACCTAACATCACTCAACATCACAACAAGTTTTGTATTGGTTCACATACCCAATGAGGTTTATTCATTCCTTTATCTTTCTCTTTTTTTTACCTAACCCTTGTACAATCTTATTTTAGACAAACTGTGTCTAGTAAAAATTGATCTACTCCTTTTTTCCTCTTTCAAATTTATGATTCATACTGTGATCTCTCTATGCAAACTTATAATCACACATCTTCATGGGTTTCACCCTTGAAATTAAGTTCAGGTATGATTTTTTATTTTTCCTTTATCCTAGTATTTCACTAAGCTGCATCACTAGAATAAAGGGAGGGAAAATATAGTCATATAAAATTTCCAAATTGGAAGTTTGAGTGTGGCTTATGACACACCATCCATATGTCCTTTTTTCATGATCTTTCAGCCCTTTATAAACTTTTTAATCATTTCCAATCATCCAAAACCTTCTAAATGATCATTCCACCTTAGCAAGATATTATTCCTTATGCCAATCTTGTTCCCTCAAGTCCCAATCCTATAGGATAAAAGTACCCCATTTGGACTATGACATCGGACATCAAAGCATCCCATTTTTGATGGTCCTATCCATTTTCACTTTGAGCCCTAAAGGTCATTTTCCTCTGATCCTTATCCTTAATTAGGTCATCTTAACACAGATACATCTAACCCATGACCAATTATTCCCTTTAAAATCCCACTTAAAGCTCATTTACAAATAAGGTGACCAAAATTATAAAATAAGAAAGTATAAAAATAAAGCACTAAGGAAAACTTCCCTATTTTTTACAGATAGTCATCCAACACAGTTGTAAACATACTCAAATCCTCATACTAGTCTTTAGTCACCTCAAACACTATCAATTTGGTATTTTTATCTACATCACACTATTTCACAAAGTACATTAAGTGGGAGAACTACATATGGCTTGATCCCTGTTCAATGTATTGGTATGTAGGCAACATATCCACATAAGAGGTATGGATGGCATGTTTAGTACATCTTACACACTAACCCCTCATTTTTATCAAGTGACTCAAATATTGTTTTATCAAGCATGATGGAGGGTTAGAGTTTTAAGACAAAATCATCTCCATAATGGGTTCCATTGATAACCAATGCTTAATTTTTTATAGGCACGCTTATATAGGCACAATGTAATGACCCAAAAAGTTTTAGGTCTTTATGATTAGTTTGGACAATAGTGGCATGAATGGACAACAACGCTAGACATCAAAGCATCCACTTTTTGGTGCTCCTATATTTTCACTGAAAGAAAGCTAGATTTAGGTTTATGACACCTTCCCAGTCCTAAATATCCATTTTCAACATCTATATCAGCCATCTTAGTTTGTTTTCTAGCTAAGTTATATTGTTGCCTATTTATTGCTATTTTTAGAAAGGTGAAAAAGACAAACAATTGCACAAATCAGGACTATATTTATTGCTATATTCTATATTAATTTATTAATCTAGACCCTTAATTACAAAAGGAATAAAACTCCATTATTCCCAAATAAGTTAAATCAGGTAAACAAAATCATGAAAAATATTCATTTTCATTCAAAAGGGAGACAAAGGGGATTGAGATTACTAAACCCTCTTTTATTAGTGATATAAAACCTATGGCTTTAGTTAAAGATCATGTTATTGCTATAACAAAAGTTGAAAGTATGGTCCATGAAAGTGAGCAATTCAATCATATGATATAATACACGTAGAAAGACAAAATGATTTTTACCAAATAATTCCTAAAGTGGTGAAATTGACCCATGAACAAGCTCAAAACCAACAACCATAGAGGATAAGTAAATCGTTACAACCCTGTAAGCATACTATTTGTAGCTAAAATATTCTCAAAGACATTTGGATTTTCTTGAACTACATGGAGGGGAAAATATAAAATTGCACGAAACCCATTACATTCCTTTGGAGCATCTAGAACATCATGCTACATATTTATTATCACACTAAAGTAGATTTAAAATCAAATGCCATGAATAATAGTAAGGTGCTTATTATGAAAATGGATATGGAAACTAAAGTACAAATGATCCTAGCAAAGAGGTTGAAATACCATCCCAAATTGACAACACTAAGTCTTATATTCACAAAGAATAGGCAAAGATAGTTACTAAGACTACAATAAACATACATGTATCTTCAAGTGAATTTAAATATGTTGTTAAAAACGTTGTTATAGATCTATGGATGTCATATAGAGAGAAATTTGTAAAAACTATTCATAAAGATGATCATAGTGCTATGATAATTTGGACTAGTTCCAATAGTAGGGAGATGACAAATTTGTCAACTTGGCTTTGTAATTAACATTGTACTCAGGAAGTGGCTTGTCTGCTTGGAAATTGCAATCTTCAAAAGGTCATTTAGTTCATTCAATTTGGTAAAAAGACATAATGTAGTCTTATTGTTTACAAAAACTATAAATAAGATTGAGAGGGCACTTGAGAAAATACTCTATATGGGAAAATAAAAAAAGTGAAAAAGAATAAGTAGTTTCCAGAGAAAGAGGAGATCTAGATCATCTTCGATAAAGAATTAGAAGAATAGATATCCATAAGATTCTAGCTAAATGCACATAGGTATTTTTGAATCATTCTTGAAATATAAAACAATGCATGTTTTTAATAGCACATTTTCACATTTTTATGTTGTATAAAATTTTTAAGTCACATTTGTAGGTTTTCAAGTCATATAAAAACACCAAAGCACTTTTACAAGTCATGCAAATTTGTCACTGTACTTTTTAAAGCTATGTAAATTCCCAATGTGTTTTTTTAAGTATTAATTTTTAAATATTTTCCAACACAATTTTGTAACCCCTTAAAAACAAAAAAATTTGCTTACACAACATAGCCACCCATTGTAACCTATAAATAGATGTTTGGGGTTCATTTGTAAGGGATTAACAAGTCTTAGATGACAAGTTCTAGATAAAGGTTCTAATTTTGCTTCTAGAGTTGGGCTATGTTATCTTTTTGATAGTAGAAGGAATTTTGATAAGATGAACAGATGGAATCTATATGTACATCTCCATGAAGGATCAATTCATAAATAATTTATAAGGATTTATCCCATAAATATTTATTGTGAATGATGTGAATGAAAATGTGAATCCACTCTAATTCTTGTGATTTAAATTTGTTAGAATAACATTGTTAGATAATAAATAAATGAAAAAAATTTAATGTAAAAAGTTATGTTAAATCTAAATTAGGAATTATTTCCATTGTGAAGCTTTGGTGATATTTAGAATATGAATTTATACTTGTTTTATTAGTATATACAAGGTTGTTGAATATCCTTCTTTGTAAATCTATACAATATCCTTTGTGTATGTATCATGTTATTATGCCTATAATATTTATTTCTCATATCATTTCTATGATAAAGGTTTCTCATGTTATAATCTTAAATCTTGGGCTATTCTAGTGAGTCTCTATGTTTAACTACCTAGAGTTGTCTTTCATGTTTTTTGGGGTTATTGTATCAGATTATGTGTTTAACTGGATAGAATAATATCATTATTTATTTCTCCTTTCCTTTCTCATTTACCCCTTATTCCCACCATTCCTTTCATTTTTTTGTATATCCTTTTTTTACTTTCTAATTAAAATATAGAACCCCCATAGAAAACATTTTTTTTGTAAATAATTCTGAATAATTATTTCCATGCTTTCTTTGTTTGGTTTTCAATAAAGTTAGATCCACAGGATAATATGAGAGGGACTTTGTCCCCACATTTTTGACTGATGTGAGGACTCTATCTCCAGGCTACTGATTGAAATCCCATATTTTTCATCTTGACAATTTTTTTAGCTAGCAAGAGTGAAAACCCCAAAAGGGTTGATACAAACATGTTTTTCACAAAACAAATAGCATATGTATTTTATGGGAATAATCATAAAATGTATAACATACTCAAAAAATGAAGGAAGCATTAACATTACAATCATTTTTTATGATGTGATCATTGTTGTGTGGATGGATGTTCATTACAGAGTGAAAAAACTAAAATGTTGACATAAACATAATCTGACACAAAAACAACCAACCTTTGCATCTACTAGGAATAATCACAAAATACATATCATAATTAAACAACAAATGAAGCATTAGTAGTAAAAAACATGTGCTCATGCCTCCATCCATCTATACTTTTGATCAGGAGGTGAAGACAAAGCAATTCAATGTCTCCAAACATGTTAATACAATAGGTGTGCATTGAAAACACTACAAAATACTCAAGTGAGTGTGCCCAATATGCCACATGAATATACTCAATTGTTGAAATTTATAATAAGTATAGAAAATAAGACACACACACACATGAAGGTAAACATTACAACCCCCATGACACATTATAAATCAGTTTGAGTACAAAATACATCTATTAAACCCACCTAGAAGCTATATAAAGCACTAAAGAGTGATATCCTCTGACAAATGAGGTGAAACCTATACTCTATACTAAACAATATGATTCAAAATCTACAAAATAGCCATTATGTTGAAAAAAAATCAAATCTCAATCAACATCAAACTAATTAGATGTTATAGTTTTGAAGCGCATAAAAAACATGTAAATTTGAGTTACCAATCATGTCCTCCATAACTTTTAAAATACTTGATCTAGTCAGCTAATAAAAAAATACAAATTATGGAAATCTGGGTCATCAAAATGCAAAAATAATCTCACCATTATGTAGTTCTTAAAAAAATAGCCAATGCAAAAAATTAAAATATAAATAAAATCACCTCTCCAAATTATATGGATAAAAAATTATGAGCCACAAAAGTACATTATGTAAAAAATTAGGCCCAATGGTGTAGTGTTTGTCAGGGCCAGATAATGCACACATAAATGTAAAAACTACAGTTTATTAATCTAACAACAAAATATTATTGATGGTAAAATATCTCCATCAAAACATTCTTTTAATAATCCCAAACTTTATAAGCTTTTATAAAGGTACTTTTATGAGACTTAACTACCATATGGGTATAACTTGTTAAAACCAACTACCTAACTTATTTACTAAGAACCTTATTATTAACATAAATAATATGAAAGGGGCATGTGCCCATACTAACAAACTAAACCTAAAAACTAAATACACATATAAAAAAAATATTATATTTTGATCATACGACCCAACAAACCCCCTTTATCCAAAAAGGGGTATGGAAGATGATCCAAAGCAATGACTATGAAGTCATCAAAAATATCCACCACACCTTCAACTAACACATTATAGATCATGGTACTTATCAACTAATCCATTGCTTCTAAGATTTTGAATTATGGAAGGAATGATGAATATGATCAAGTTCTGGTCATCTCCTATGACCTTTATGTATTTTACTATAGTAAAACATGATCAAGTCTTGTTCAACCACATCAATCCACATAAGGTCTCACACAAAAACCTATCTAAGTGACTATTCAATATTATGTATGGCACATCATCTTATTTCCCAACAAATGCTAATAGATCTTTTCTCAATACTGGTACTATCAAATCCTATGTTAACTTATACAATCATTGACTACTAATCGAAATCCATGCAATATTTTCCTCCTATTAGTGATAGGTGAAAAGCCCTTGTAACAAAAAACCAAATCCAATTTTTTTTTTGACTCCTCATTGGGAATATTAATGAATAAAAAACAAAATTGAACTGCAAGCAATAATAAATTTAAATAAGCACATTACTATTAAAAAATGATCTTCAAGCATTTTACATAAAATCTGAGTGAATAGTTAACTAGAAAAGGGAAATTATTTTCTAGCCTTCAATGAATCCTTCAATGTCCATTTTGGTGCTTAGACTTTGTCAATCAAAATTATGCTGATGGACCTTAAATATGTCATCCAAAGCTCTGATGATAACTCTGATAGCACAAACATGAGATACCGTGATAAAGTTTTTCATTGTGAGGTGTCAGTTTCCATCGAAAATGCACCATTATATATATATTTTCCAATAAATTAGATTTATAAATCATAAAAAGAATATTCAAATCATAAAATTGACCATTTCAATCTATTTGTAATGTCCAAAAACCTAGTGATTGATTGGTCATATGGCCAACTACATATAAAAGAATAACTAGATACTAAAGTCAAAAAAAGTGTCACAAATGTCAAAAGTTACACAAATTACACATTTTTATCTCTAAAATCATGTTTTGTTACTTATTTTATTTTTAAAAATATATTTAAAACAAAATATACTAGTTAAGATTCTTAATTTGGGTCAAAAAATAAATTTGACCAAAAAATAGGCATATTGGGTTTTGACCCTGAGACTTTTACCTTTGCATTTACATTAGAAAAAACTATCTTTCAACTCCACTATAAGCAATTTTAAGATATATGTCCAAGATAATCTCATGAAACTATATTTTTCATATTTTTTTTCAAAAAAAAAATGTGCATGTAAAATATTTTATCCTATTATTTACTTGTGTGTAAAAAATTCACTTGGCACTTTTTATAGTGGGGCCCACATTAAAGATACCAATTTTTAAAATATTAAATGAAAATCAAATGCTTAAGTTTTTTGTGCCAAATTATTTATAATCACACCAAAACTACATCAAACTGCCCCAAACTCCTACAAAGGTCATACTGTGTTGGAACTTATTTGGAGGCTCATAATTTTGTACTATGCCATACATGTGTGTTTTCAAGGCATAAAAAATAAATATTGGGTCTTACAATTGGAATATTGTAAATATTTAAACTAATTTTTGAATGATTGGATCGTAAAATCTAGGTTTCATGCATAGATTAAGTCATACAATACATATAGAAAGGGTTGAAGGCTGTACAAAAAATGAACATGGCCAAAAATGAGATTTTTAAGTTGTACAAATCAGATTTAATGTGCATCAATATGCCATGTAGAGTTTTGGGAGGTTTTACACCACATGTTTTGGTGATTTAAAGGGAAAAACAAAAAAGATTTGGAAGTGTGAATGCTTCAAAAATTCATACCATTGCCAAAGAATACTCCAAAATATCTCTTCACATGTCTTAAATCCTCCATTACTTGCATAAACCAAGCTCTAGTATGACTATTAGGACCATGTAATGTGCATGTTATTGTAAAATATATATTTTATTAATTTGACAACAAAACTTTATTGATGGTCAAATATCTTCGTTAAAACATTATTTTAAAAATCCTAATGTTTATAAGATTTTATAAAGGTAGTTTTATAGGACTTAACTACCATATGGGGGTAACCCATTAAAACCAAACACCTAACTTATTTACTATTTTTTTTTTTATTAATATAAATAAAATGAAAGGAGTGTGTGTCCCATATTAACAAACTAAACCTAACAATTAAATACATAAATAAACAAAATACTATCTTTAGATCATACGACCCAACACGGTTAGTCCTTGGGTGTTAAATACATTCAATGGGTAGTCACATGATAGACTTATTCTATCACTATAGTAAATTACAAGGAGTTAATCACATTGGTCACATGTTTTGGTTTGTGTGGTAGTTACCAAGCATGGAGTTAGTGTGAAATCTTTAGTCCTCCATCTATATAACAACTTCAAAAACATGCCATATGAGCACTATAAGTCCAATTCATGAAAATGAGGACTTTTCAAAAATCCCTCAAAGAGATAAATAGATGGTATGAACCTTAATCCATATTTTTTCAAAACAAGTGCAAAAAATCACTGTCATATCTACTCCTTGTTAGTCCTACAAGTTTGAACTTTTAAAAAAATCACAAAAAGACACTAAAATCTCATTTTTTTAATTTGTATTTTTATAAGTAGAATTTAATAAAAATAGAGGATTAGACCCAATAATTTTTTTTCTAAAAATTAGAAAAAATAAAAAATGTCCCTAAAATAAAAGTATTGACACAAACCAAAAAAACTCATTGGGTAATTTTGAAATCCCTTAATATGGATCGACTTAAAAATTGAGTAGGGGCTTCAAAATTAGCATTGGAATGTTGGGATTGATGAAGATGCAGAAATACACAACTCAACATACCTCCAAAGGGAATTTTAGATCCATAAAATAAAATTAAAAACTAAAAAAGGTAGAAATTTCCCCATAAAATCTCTCCTCCACTTAGATTTGTAACCAATGATGAAAATAACTCTAAGGAAAAATCTAGATCTGAGACAATTATGAGTTAGAAATTATAGATCTATCTCTAATACCATATAGGAATTGAGGAGGTCCTAGGAAAACTCCACAATGAACATCCATCCACACAATAGTGTTCATATCATGGAAAAAGATTCACCAACAATATACACTTTATAGTTCACTAATAAAATATATAATGTACACATGTGCAACGAGTAATAGTTACACTAGAACAAATCAATCTAACAAAATACATTTCTACCAACATTGTAGATGACTTTAAAATCTATTCTAAATTTTCATAATGAAATAAAGGGTCTTTATATAGGAAAAAAAAAGAAGCGAGTAAGAGTTTTTTATTAGTTGAGTGAAATGTGGGATAAGATCATTTTCCAAGTTACAACTCATCCTTATCACACATGTGAGGATAAATACCACTTAAATAATTTTTTGAATGTAATAAGACACCCCTTGGTAACACATCACCTAAGGTGGAATTCACATCAAGTGTGAACATGATACACACTGATAATATAGTGCAAAATATAAAGACTTTTTGGATGAAATAAGAAAATAAGTATTGTACACCATTCTATGAGTGGAAAGTATTGAACCCATCTATATTATTTATTCAAAGCAAAGTAATGGAGATAACCCTCCAAAAACCTCTTTACCTAGTCAATTTACCCATGAAATTGGAGATGATATGATGAGCTACAAGCTAATTAAGTACCCAACCATGAGATTAAATCAATCCAAAAATTATTGGTAAATATAGGATCATGACCACTCACTATAATATTTTGTGTTCCATGTATATTTTGAACTACAACCATAAAAAATGTTGGTTTTGTACTTTATATGATTAGATGTGACAAGGCATAAAAATGGGTCTATTTAGTGAGTCTATCCACAATCACCCTAATTACATTTTCGCTTCGGATTTAGGCAATCTTGTGATGAAGTTCATGGAAATCTCCTCTCACATCTAGATACGAATAAACAGAGGTTACATAATTCCTAGGGTCCCAATCGTCTCACCCTTGTTTTATTGACAAAGAATGCATTTTTCCACAAATTTATAAACATCCCATTTTATTCCTTCCTAAAAGAAATCCTACTTGATTCTATGATAAGTATTGAAGAACCCTAGAATGTCCACTCACTAGAAAATCATGGAGAACCAAAATAACATTATTTTAAGGGTTTAGTTATTTCATAGGTACAACCTATCCTTGTACCATAAAGTGTTCCCTTTCCATACAATTTTTTTTAGCATGTTTAGATCTTGTTAGAGTTTTTGAATGACATTTTGTGTATCAGTGTCATTCTTCCATTTAGATGTTCCATCATCTACTTAATCTAAATGTGATATGGACATGGCACATACTAATGCCTCTGTGGACTCATCCCTTTGGGATATTCATCACCCACTACATTCTCATTCCATTTCTAGTAAATAATCTTAAAGTCATAACATAATATATTTGTAACCTATTTCTATTATTTTTTAGATCATAACTGTTGCTCTAAGAAGTATTTCAGACAATCATGATTTATATTCACCTTGAAGTGTTTTCCCATTAGATATGGTCTCCATTGTCTGACCCCGTGAATAATAACCATCATTTCCTTCTCATAAATGGTCTTCAAAAAAGTATTACCTTTGATTTGGTGACTCCTAGATGAAATGGGGCATCCCTCTTGTGTGAGTGTTACACCCATACCTTACACTAAGGCATCTCATTCAACAATGAATGTTTTAGAAAAATCTAGGCCATCTACAACTAGAACGGTGTGCATGACCTCTTTAGACTTCTCAAATACCCTTATGGCTACCTCATTCCAATAGAAAGATTTTTTCTTTAATAAATTTGCTAGTGGTGTTGCTATGGTAACATTATTTTTAACAAATATATGATAGTAACCCATAATCCCTAAGAAGTCCAATAGGTTCTTAAGGGTTCTAGTTAATTTTAAATTTATCATGGCCTTTATCTTGTGAGGGTCCACTTTGAATCCTTCATGAGAAATTTTGTGACCCAAGAATTCTACCTCCTTGACTTGAAAAATTCACCTAGAAGGATTGACATAAATATGATGTTGTGTAAGAGTTTGTAAGACCTAATTCACATGATGTAGGTGTTCCTCCCATGTTTTGTCATAAATTAAAATATCATCAAAGAACACCAAAACAATATTCCATATAAATGGACTAAAGATAGAATTCATTAAACTTTGAAATGTATATGGTGCATTTATGAGGCCAAAAGGCATTGTTGTAGGCCAGAATTTCACCCTTTGTGGGAGAGTTTCTCAAGATATCTCACTCCTAGCTACAAGCATTGGGACAACCTTAGGTTGTGGGTATCTTATAGTGAGGTTGAACCTCCAGAGAAGGCTGACTTTCTCTTGGTAGATCACCTAAAACTAAAGCTAAACTAATGCTCCATGGGGAAAAGGGTTATAAAGGGAATAAGGGATCTTAAGGAAGATAACCAGGTGATGCACCAAAATAAAATGGGAAACTCCCATAAGCTTGAAGCCACACTAATTTTGTAGAGTATAATACTAAATTACACAACCTCAAGATCAATCTGGTTGCATTAATGTTTCATGGAAGAGGTTCATGAAGCAATGAATGTAAACAAAGAGGAGTTTTAATAATCACTAAAATATCACATCAATAGCGGAAAGAACACTCATCCAGACCTACAAATAGCATTGAAAAACTCCCTAAACAAGGTCAGAAAGGAGGAACATGGATGAGGAAGATTCTCCTTCACATAATGCTATAGTGCACAACTCAATAGACACAAATACAAGGCAAGAGATAAACAAATAAAATCCTTTATTTCATCAAGAGGTAGTTCTTACAAATTCTTGATAGGGTCAAATCTAATCAAGCTAAGAATATTTTTTAATATCTCAAAGAATGTCCTGTCTCCTAAAGAGATGAAAAATTCTAAAAATTGAGAACCCCTCCAAAATGGAAAACATCTGATATATATAGAAAAAAGTGCCCAAAGAAAGAAAAGGGCTCATGGGAGTAAGGAGAACTAAGAGAAGAGGTCACTAATGATCATGACCCCTGCTATAATACTTGAGCTCTCTTTCATTCAAAGAGTACAACTACCTTGACCATGAAATGAATGGTTCAAGATCATCGTAAATCTCCTCAAGCCCCTCATACATTTAAATCCCTTCCTTTTGAACTGACAAGGCCACATTAAAGTTAGTTGCATGTTCCTACCTGACATGAATGAGTTGATCCTTGCATTTAAAACTTGGTGTGCCCTTTTTACCTTTGCATGTCCTACCTAAAAAAGGATAAAATCCCCATTCATTGAATCAAAACCTAGCCATGTTGGCTCTGATTGAGTGACTACTTGTTGGAGCTGAGAGACATATCGAAGGACAAAGGCTTATCCATTAAATCACACCTACCAATTCCTACCAATCACTTGGGCTTTCATTTATTTTGATTTGTCATTAGAAACTGACTCAAATCCTTGATTTGCACCATCGATCTACCTAACATAGATGCTTGCAAGTCATTGATCTCTTACCAGTTGAATGCATCCTTGACACCTATCACGTACACTTTTTCCCTTGAGATTCATTGACTCCTTTTCACCTCTTTTGAATACAAATGACTAATCTTTTAGACTTTATAAAAATGCCCTTTGATCTTGTGATATGGTCCCTTTTTGAAGGGAAGGTATCCTTCAAATTTTTAAAGTGCCCCTTCATAATTTTGACAATGAACTTTCCCAAAGGGAAAGATCCCTTTGGGTTTCGTGAAATGGAATTTCATGAAGGGAAAGAGCCCTTTGGAAATTTTTAAATGATCCTTTGGAATTTTTGCAAACAAACTTTTCTGAAGGGAAAGTGACCCTTTAAAAAATTCGAAATGGTCCTTTGACATTTGAAAATGACCTTTGCCTTTAGAAAAATACCTTCAAAATTTTTGCAAAGGACCCTTTTATTAAAGAGTTACCCTTCAAGAAAGTTATCTCAAACAATTTTCTTGAAGGAAAAGGTCTTTTCATTTTGCTTTAGACATTTTGTCGGAAAGCATTTTCCCTTTGGAAAAGTTTGTCTCAGACAAATTGTTTGAAAGAATTCAAAATTTAGCCAAAAATGATTCTTGAAAGAAATGAATACTTAGTCCATGCAAAATCTAAAAGAAAGAACTAGCAAAGACTTTTTTGAGTAAAATGATTTTTCACTTAGCTTTTCCAAGGTCCATATGTTCTTCTGATGGGGTCCATAGTTTTTTGATGGAGTCCATAGCTTTTTTGATGGATTACATAGATTTTTTGATGGAGTCTATAGCTTTTTTGATGGAGTCTATAGATTTTTTGAGATTATGCTTGAAATGCTTGAACTACTTGGTTTTACCATGAAAAATTCTCAAGAACCTTTTTCTTTGCTCTACAAACTTGTCCCTTAGAATTTGAAAAAATACACTTTAAGCAATCTTAAAGTGTTTCAAAAGATTTGTCAGAAATGTAAGATCTTTTTGGTCCACTCATTTCATCTGAAACATCTATTCATTTGCTCATCCATTAGAGACTTGATCCACTTGGGTGTAGCTTGGTATGTGGGCCAAATTTTGGCCAATATTTTTGATGATTCATAGTGAAGCATGTTTGATATACTAAGAACCTAGACCACTTGCCTTGTCTAGTCCATTACGCATGGAGTCATTAACCTTTGTAACTAGGCTAGTCTAAAATTAGATACAAGGCTGACCCTTTTTGGAACTTCCTCTAAAGTAATAGGGATAAAATAAAATAAAGTGCCCAAGGCACTTGGGAAAGGAAAAATAGAACATAAAGGAATTGTTCACAAGGAACTTGGAGGAAAGCATGAAATCTATCCTAATATATACAAGGTTATGATTTAAAAGTATCTCCCTCCTGGATCAAATGGGAAACTATGAGTATTATTCCTTTGTAACAATCTAAGATGAAAAATACCTTGCTTTAGAGGTACCAAAATTGGTGAACCAAGAAGATTTATGGTCAATCCTTTTGATGTGCTCTATAATAGATGGAATGGAACAAACATGTCTCCAATGTAGATATACTAATTCATGTCTTCTAAACTTGGTTCATGTTGGATTGGAGGGGCTTTTACTCTTCTCATTTGATGGCTCAATTTTGTGCTTTGAATCAAGCACAACATGTGATGGATCCTTTGAATTGGTGCTTGGTTTACTGTCTAGACTTAAGTAGAAAAGATCTAAGTCATCCCAAAAGGTAGCTTCCTTTTGGTCATCCGAGACAATGCCAACTTCAACACCATCTTTGTTCTACTTAATTTGAAAAGGGCTA